>JAQPZY010001682.1:690000-1075000 GCA_029931535.1 Margaritifera margaritifera
TAGAAATCCAGCGGTAGTGATATTTTTCAATTCTTCTTTTCTTTGCTGAAAAACATAGCCTCTCTCCTTTAATCAGTGATTCAGTTTACAGTTATTAAGACAACAGCCTTAGATATATAGATAACTGGTCAACTAGTTTGATACGCGTGTCACCGAAAGCATAAGAATGGCGCCAGCTATGAGATTTTCGGTAAATTCATGGGAAGATATTTATTATCTCAGTTCTTGTAAGTAATTAGAATTATTTTGATAACACAAAACTCTGGAATGACACAATGGTACAAAGTTTAAATAACAAGCAAATATAAACCGCGTCAGTTGATTTCATATATAACTTTGTTGTTTTCAGATTATTTACTCCTTCAACAGCGATGCACTTGTTTCGTATATTCTCTTCAAGTAAATAAGCGTAATTATTTTCTTTATCTCCAATAAAAATCTCACTAAGCTCTTTACAATATTCATAAAATCTCACCGAGCTCTTTACAATATTCATAATATCTCATCGAGCTCTTTACAATATTCATAATATCTCACCGAGCTCTTTACAATATTCATAATATCTCACTAAGCTCTTTACAATATTCATAATATCTCACCGAGCTCTGTATCAAAGGATGGGGAGTGGGGGTGGAGTCGGGTGAATTTTGAATCGGTGGATGTGGAGTAGGGTGGTGTGTTTCGTTATTCCAATGCTATTTATCAAGTTTCAGTATTACCTGGTGTCAGACGTAATAAGCATTCCGAGTGTATCGCTAAATTTAGTCATATATTTATGATTAATACTTCTGTATTCTCTTTTTATACATCCGAGTTACCCAATTCAAATAGAATAGATTCAGTGATTTACGCATTTAAACTAGTCTATGACCACCTTGATTTCGATAATAAGTGATATCTAATTCGAGCAGGTTCAAGCTGAATTAAAATAGTAATTATTTCATCAGCTGTAAAAGCGCTCAATTCACAGTACAATGAAGTTTGAAAATCATAAATATTGTAAGCGCAAGCATTAATCGCCAATCAAATAAGTATAGGGGATGCAACATCATGCACAGTTGTGTATTTTCTCTTATCTCCGTTACCATTTTTTTCTTCTGTCCTTTTTGTTTATATATATATATATATATATATATATATATATATATATATATATATATATATATATATATATATATATATCGACACTTGCACTTCCACGCGCTCTGCCTCTGCTAAGTCATGTCTATTAATTATCGAGACTGAAATTTCACTGCCGTAATATGGGGTCTATGTATGGCGTAATTGTAAACGCCTAACTGCACAATATTGCTCGTAATGAATTTTTAGAGAGATGTGATCCCACCATGCTAATAAATTTTATTCAGTTTCAATTGATTGATGAAGCGTACATAGTATATGTTTCCCCACATACTTACGGACTGAAAAACTATTAATCTAAAAATATTCACCACAGAACAAAGGCTATGCCGACAGCGCTCACGTCAATTAATGAACAGATATAGATGTAAATTGACACATTTTCATTGCAAATACCAAAACACCATATCGACAGCAAAACAAAATAACAAATTGTGTGGGTTAAGAATTTGGTCAGGTATGTAAACCAATGCGTACATACACAAATAGAACCCAGATTAGATCTATAATAATTTCGATGATACAGAGAAATAAGTACTCGTGAGAATGATAATACTGACAATGATAAAACAGCTGCAGTTTGGATTAATGATGATGATGATGATGATGTGTTATCAGATCAGGTATAAGATACATTATTATACTCGATTAAATGCCTCATTTTATTATATACATCGCCACTCGTTAATTTTTTTTTTTTTTTTTTTTTTTGTAATGTAGAAAAGAGAATGAGTACGCATATATCATTGATAATGCTCTTTTTGTCCTTCCAACGCCGATTTTTGGCTGCTGCTGACACTGACTGAAATATCTGTATTTTGCCAGATAAGTTGATCGGGGCCTCTACCGGCCTTACCGGTCCAAAGGTTAGGCCAGCACCTGCTGGATTTACCACCTCGAAGTTTTCCAGACGAGTATTGGTTCTGTTTCTGTCTACATGATCTACAAGCATCTCTGCTGGGATCAGGCCCCTGTGACTCTCTACGACGAACTGTGACAACTGCTGGGATCAGGCCCCTGTTACTCTCTACGACGAACCGTGACAACTGCACAATGATCTTTGGAGTTGTATCGCCAGAAACAGTAACTGCCAAATAACCACTGTTCCCAATCTACCGGTAATAACGCTCTGCTTTTTCCTATGACGTACTTGTCCAGCCTCATTCGCTTCGTAGTTACAGTACACGGAATGCACGCGCCAGATGCACATGATGTTGATGTATATTAACACGATTTTTCTTTGTCTAAATTGACAGACCTTATCATTAACCACCGCCACCGTAGGTGAGTTTTTCTTCGCTCATGTGGGGCCGTAACGGCTCTCCTCATACTACTCACTAAGAGAACAGTTGACAAAGAAAAAACAAATTGATTATTCTTTGTTAGCATAAAACAAATGATCCATGACCGGAGTAGATGTTTGCCAAATGGCGATTAGGATGGCTTGATTTACGTTCAACGGTGATGGTTATATCTTGACAAAGTGGCATGCTGAAAGGGGGTGGGGGAATCTTAACAGACTTTTTACTCACACCTGTTCCCAGTGGGCAAAAATACTGGTTGAAAGAAACCATATAACCGAGCATGGCTTCAACAAAGCGGCAATACATGGATTAAGGAAGGTAACACCTTCATTGATATTTTACCAAGTGCAACTGGGGAGATCGGATGATCTTGCTCCGTTATACAGGTCATTATTACGAACGAAACTTGACTATGGCTCGATTGTGCAAGAATCATTTTGTAAATCTTACCTACAAATGCTTTATCCAATACGCAATCAGGGAATTAGACTCTGTCTGGGTGCATTTAAAAACTTCCCCATCAGAAAGCCTCTATTTTGAGGCAAATGAATCATCACTTTATCTTAGACGAACGAAACTGACTCTTCAGTGCGCTACCAAACTATCTTCTGATCCATCTAACTGCGCATATGATGTAGTGTTTAGGCCCAAATACCGAACCTTATGCGAATAGAAACAGTAACAATTAATGCAGGAACTATTGCAATATTCTGTATTCTCAAAGCATTAGAGTGGTTATCAAAACCTCCTAAAATAATATCTGACCTTTGCAAATTCAAAAATTCCTCAAAAAATCCTACTCATTCAGAGTAAATTCAATTAAATCAGAGCCTCCTATCATAGTCATACGTCTCTGTATACAGATGTTTCGAAAGATGGAGACAAAGTTGGAGCTACCATTGCAACACCCTATGGCACCATCTCGAGCCGGTTACACGATAAAACTTCAACTTTTACTTCACAAATTACAGCCATATACTCAAAGCTTTGAACTACGTTGACAACTCTCATTCCCTTTCCACATTGAAAGTCTTGCAGAATCTTAAATCTTACAACAGGTTAATATCCCAGATATTACAGAAATGAGATGTTCTCATAGCATCTGGGAAAAGTATTCTGTACTGTTGGCTGCCTTGTCACATTGGCATAAGGTGTAATGAAAGGGTATATAAACCGACCAAAGTTGCCCTGCAGTCATTCGTTTCCTAATGGAAGATTCCATATATTGACTTCAAATATTGAATAAATCAGCGTATTCGTCATACTTGGCAAAATATGTGGAATAATAACTCCACAAACAAAGTTAAGAACATTAAACCCACTATTGGAGATTGGCATCACTCGTATAGAACAAATTGGGGAAGTGGTATTGTGCCTATCGCGCATCGGACGCACATACCGGACTCGTGCATACCTTCTAAAGGGTGAACCTGGACCGAAATGTGTACCCTGCCAGTGTCCACTGACAGTGGAACACATTCTTGTTGAGTGGGTCGAGTTCCACCCTTAGAGACAGAAGATTTTTGGTGTGAACTGCTTAAAGAAACTGTATGATTACGTCCCACACGATAAAATATTTAACTTTTTAAGGGGATGCGGTTTATACAACAAATTTTAATTATGTTTTAAGGATTTACATGTGTTACCTTTATCTGTTATTTTATATACATTTTACAGAATTTTAACATTGTTAAGTTTTCTATTTTTTCTCGCTGTACTTAATTCTACATATTTTTGGAAGGATTTAACTCTCTAAATTTTTTGTGCAGTTCATTTTTACATTTTTCGAACTTAACCTTTTGTTGACACTACGTATCCACTCTTGTGTTTATGTGCCGTAAAACACTACAACATACTTAAATGGCAGAGTAAACAACACATTTCACTTTAAGCTCTCAATGAAACAACTTGCAGCAACAACCTTTTTAAACACTGTATGTTTTTAAGTGAAACTGCTTGGCGGAACTGTTCTACAGTGAAAACTACTTAAGGGAACTGACGTAGATCTGAACTATGTATAACTTTAATACTAAATATGTTTCCACTTGTTAAATGTATTCCCTTCAGCTCAATACAACAACAACAGCAGAAACATCATCATCAACAACAACAACAACAACAATAATAATAATAATAATAATAATAATAATAATAATAATAATAAACTTCAGTTTAATTTTGGAAACACAAAACAAATGAGATAACTCCTTTTACGAAACAAACGTACTTGTTTCCTTTCAATGTTGCATGTTTTTTTATAAAATAAATATTTGTGTATCCAAGATTAATATCTCTATTTTAATACAATATATTACAAACACAACGCACCAAGTGAAAAACTGACTCTAAAAAAATTAGATTTAGTTGGGATAACACATGACATTTCCTGAGCAATTTCTATGAAATAGACGAGATAGACTTAACACGCACGGATGGGTATCCACGTAATGGTATATGGACAGTCATTATCTGAGAAACTAACTGTATCGGGGTGCACTTCTTTACAGCTTTAAATATAAACCTGTTTTCAAGTGAAACGATTGTAACAAAGCGTAGCATTGTCAAAACATGACTTGAAATAAGATATAAATCTTGTATTTTTTTGTTCCTCCAGTGCAGGTACTTTGCAGAAATAACCACTTTTCGACACATTGTATTTCCGATGAGCAGTAGTTCCTCAAATTGTTTCACTGTCGAACAGCTATGCCATTGTCGGCAGTAATTTCACTGCGGATCAGTTCTGCCAGACAATTTCACTCGGGAATCTTTTAACACCCCTGGAACCTTTAAACATGCCTCCAGGGCCTTAACTCTAATTTTGACGTGTCAATTTTTATGATAAAATCTGATAAGCATGAACATACTGTTGTTAACTCTTGTTGCATTTTTGTTGAATTTGTCTTAGCAACCCTGCACCATTCATCTCAGGTGATAGTTTCCATGGTTGAAAAATAAAGTAAACGAACAAAGAAGCATTCTGAACCAGAATTCTCTTGACTAGGCTTGGATTTGCACCTGAAGTGTTAATTTTCATGGCAAAGGAAAAGACTATGCTCTCAATATGTGAAAAGTATTTTTCTTTCAATTATAAAAGATAAGTTCAACTCAAGTTACCGTATATACTCGCGTATAATTCGATACCAACTGCAAACTGCATAGACCCAGATCTGCCGTCGTATAATGCGCCCACAGATCCGGGTCTATGCAGTTTGTAAGGACTAATCAGTAGAAGAAACAACATAGACCCTGATCTGCCGGCGCATTGTGCGACGAATATATACGGTAAATTTTTTTTAGCATATAATTATCTCCATAATTACGAGTAAAAAAAAAATGCAGGAGATGCTTTCATTACCATATTCAATTGCATAAAATCGTTTTTGGACAAAAGGCCTTGTTTAGCACTGGATCCCCAATCAGGGCTCTGCTTTAATACCCGCAAGGGGGACTACTATCCCGCCCCTTGACTCAAAGCCCTATTTCAGTAGTTTTTTCTTATAGACCATTTTCATCTCTTGATTTCCGACCCTATACTAGTTTTTGCGTTTGTTTTTCTTCATGGACCGTTTTCATTTCTACCTGTCAGGCAGAAATACCTGCATTGGTCAACATATTGAGGGCAGTGGTTGTTATGTTATGTGTATACAAACCCTGAAATGCATTTGTCAGCCAGGTTGAATTTGCATAATGTAAGGCAGTGGTTCCCAAACTTTTTTGAACGCGACCCTAAATACCATCTTTTGCGACCCAAAATGCAGTACCAGTATATGGTCGCGAGGGTCCTCGCGACCCGGGGTTTGAGAACCATTGATGTAAGGCAACGATTTTTCATAAAAATTGATGAATAAAAACAAAATATAACAGAAAGTGGAAAACAATTCCCTGTTCAGTAATGTGCTGGTTAGTCATATTGGCAATAACATTAAAATGTTTCTCCGACAATAACTTATTCTTACAGTTTAGTGATTTGTGAAGGTACTTTAAATTCTTACCGTGGACTATAGATCTATATTTAATACCCCGACGTATGTATGTATGTATGTATGCTTGCATGTATATATATATGCATTTAAATAACTGCCTCATCCCGTCCTTTTCCTTTTGAATCTATTTTCACACACCCTGGTAAAAAAAAAAAAAAAAAAAAAAAAAAAAAAATTAATGAGTGCTGAAGCCACGAGTTAAAATATATGCTTTTTACGTCAAGATCAGATATATCCGATATTTTTGCAGGAAAACAAAATGTTATTGTATTATGTACACATCTTGCTTCTTAATCGAGATTTACAACAATAATTCACCCTTCAACCCGGCACCAACCCCAACCCTCTTCGTAAAATCACCTCAACTTCAATAGTAGTTATGGGCTGGTCATAAAAATATCAGCGATTTAAGACAACAAATGGTTTGGGAAGGTATAATCTGTCGCAATAAATTGCATTTTAAAACACCGTATAAACTATTTCATCCTATCCCACCACGAGCAATGCAGCACATAGGGCTTATTATTGACAAGGTTATACAGGAAACTTCGTTAAGAATCAAACGACGATGAGTCAAATATCTCCTGCAAAATAAATGTACATTCCTGAAAGGTAATGGAGTTTCTATTATTCGTGTAGATCGATATCATTCTCGTTTTCCTTGCTGCAGGTACAACTTATATAGGCACACAGAATCATGCCTCCCATGGCATGATGAGAAATATTGTGTATCCACGTGTGACAATATAAACATATTTTTAAATATGAAAAATATTTCATCAATAACTTTATGTATTTCATACTTAGCAAAGATATATATATATTATGCAGAACAAGAGATGCACGTAAGATTTAGAATTTAGAATCAAAGCAGGCCTCGTAATCATGTTAAAGATATGAAAATGAGCAAGATATGTACGTGGGATTTAAAATCAAAACAAGCAGATCACGTAATCTTTTTAAAGAGACACAATTCTAGTTTATGACAATATAAAGAAGTTGAGCCATCGTTTTACGTACCCTCGCTATAATGAGTAGCATTGCAATATAAAACAAAAGCGATTAATGGTGTGCATGCGCGAAAAGAAGTAGCGCGTAATCAACGCAAAAGAAGGAAACTGTCCGATCATTTAGATATCAACCAAATTTCGAATTAGTTTCCAACGATGTAAATTTCGTGTATTTCTGTTAACTGCCCTAATTTATTAGAAATGTGTGATACTCATTGCGTCTGCAGTTGAACCGCTGTGTATTGTCTTACTCACATTTACGTCAGAAGCAAGCAGACTGATGATATTCAGGATTGCCACCACTATATGTTTGTCCTTCTATGGTTCAACCTGACTGCCCACGCTTTATTATTTATTTACCGAAACATCAACTAAAAATAGGATGTCTAACAACTTCAATACTGATTCAAAACTTTTCTCGAAACTTTATTACAAACTTTACAAACACAAAAGTAGTTCGAAGTATAAAGTTTACACTCTGAACGGGCTAGAAAGACTCTCATTTTGAAACCCTGCGATTCTTCCAGCGGAAATGATGTAGTGGGTAACGTGCCCTCCTGTTTGTGTAAAAGAGTGTCGGTTCGAATCCCGTTGTGTCCATTACATTTTTGTCAGCGTAATTTATGTTATTACCTTGATTTTATCATGCAATTCTTCATTTATATAACTCCAATGCTGTTGCTCGTGAAATTAATTGTTCATAAGGACGTTTAATACATGCTTATTGGAATTGCCTTATGTAGGTGTTTCTTGTCCCAACTATGTGCCAGCTTTTGAATTAGTACACATTAGAGCTAGGGGTATGGGAAACAATATACCTACAACGTTACAGTCCTTCCCTTTGCAAAAATGAATATCCCTGTGTTCAGCTCATCAGCACTTAGCACCGGACACGCATGTCTCTTATAATCAAGGTTAGTGGTCAGTGGGTTCTGATAAAAAATGATTTATATACTCTCTACGTTCGATTATGATTGGTTTAATGAATCTGGTTTACATAACGGTAATATATACAGTTTTTAAAATAATGTATATACGTTGAGACCTACATGGAAGACTGGCTTATTACCAAGCGTATAACCTCTTTAAAAAGTGAATATATATATATATATATATATATATATATATATATATATATATATATATATATATATATATATATATATATATATATATATATATAAAATAATAATAATAATAATAATAAATAAAATACAAATAAATTGTAACCGATCCTCTTGGTTCTGTTATTTTATATTTTGTAATTTTATGATGCAAATGTCTTTTCATATAGAAAGAGTGATGTTAACTTCAAAATACAAAAGTTTAAAATGAAATAATATATCTAGCCAAAATTAGTAACGATTAATGCGTATTCATTTTTTTCGCTGTATCACGCGCACAAATCTTAGGCGAAGATGCTTCTGTGAAATAGGGCCCTCAGATGTAAATTAACAGTGTAGGTTATTTTTTCAAAGTTTAAATGCACATATCTCCTCAACTTGACATCCTATTTAAGTGAAATAGTTTGTTTTTATCGTTTTTGTTTGACGTACATTGAATATAAATCAATTTAAAATTGGATTGTACGAATTCCGTAAACTTTATCAAGTACTCGAGTACTTTGGTATGGCAATTGATTTCCATTAACGTAGACCATAAATCTTATAAAGGCATGTTTGAAATGAGAGTGAAATCGTCGATACCTTGTCTCTGTCAAGGGGATTGTCTCTGTCAACGGGATCACGTAAGAGTGATAGGTTGTTGCAATTGGATGCTACAGATACCTTAAAGAATTGCCACTACTGTATTAAATTTTAATGCACCAGCGATGGAACTGCACTAAGTACAAAATTAGATCATGTGTTGACGCGTTCACAGGGTGTTATAGTTGTTGGGTTCATTTGGTATTTTTTGACGCACAGCAACATTAGTAAGTTATTTAATGCCGAGGTAATTGGAGTAAAGTGCTTTGACCAAAGGACACACCACTGTAGCTGACCAGGGCTGATACTATGGTAGGATTCTGACCCGCACCGTTTCGGTTGCAGGTTATTCTATCAAAGATTAAATGCCCATATATCCGCAACCAGTTACCCTATTTGAGTGAAATAGTTTGTTTTGTCATTTTTAATATAAAACGATTTCAAATTGGATTGGACGAATTCCATAAATTGATCATGTACTAGAGTATTTAGACATGGCAACTGATTTCCTAATCTTATCTTAGTTAACATTATTTTTAAACAAGCTAACGGAGCACTTTTATAGACCATAAATCTTATGAAGGCATGTTTGAAATGAGAGTGAAATGGCAAATACAACTTTTTTGTAAAAAATTAATAATTGTTGGAAGTATATTTTCCATGAAGAATTAAAACATACTTATAATATCATTAAATTTGTAACAAGATTACTCGGGAAATTCCTTGCATTCCTTAATCACGGAATCTGCTAAAGTACCGGTATGGTGGAAAATCGCTATACCAGTGATACCGCTCACCTCTACTAATAAGTGTTGTTGTTGTTGTTGTTACATCAGTAAGTTATTTAATACACCGACGTATGTATGTATGTATGTATGTATGTATGTATGTATGTATATATATATATATATATATATATATATATATATATATATATATATATATATATATATATATATATATATATATATATATATATGCATTGAAAAAACTGCTTCAATCCATCCCTTTCCCTTTGAATCTATTTTCACACACACTGGTAAAAAAAAAAAAATTAATGAGTGCTGAAGCTACGAGTTAAAATATATGCTTTTTAAGTCAAGATCAGATATATCCGATATTTATGCAGGAAAAGAAAATGTTATTGTATTATGTACACATCTTGATTTTTAACCGAGATTTACAATATTAATACACTCTTCAAACCAACACCAACCCCAACCCTCTTCATAAATTCATCTCAACGTCATTCGTATTTATGGGCTGGTCATAAAAATATCAGCGATTTAAGACAACAAATGGTTTGGGAAGGTATAATCTGTCGCAATAAATTGCATTTTAAAACACCGTATAAACTATTTCATCCTATCCCACCACGAGCAATGCAGCACATAGGGCCTTTTATTGACAAGGGAGTACCGATAACTTCGTTAAGAATCAAACCACGATGAGTCAAATTTCTCCTGCAAAATAAATGTACATGCCTGAAAGTATACGGAGTTTCTATTATTCGTGTAGATCGATATCATTCTCGTTTTCCTTGCTGCAGGTACAACTTCTGTAGGAACACAGAATCAAGCCTTCGATGGCATGATGGGAAATATTGTGTATCCACGTGTGACAATAATAAACATATTTTTCTTATTTGTAAATATAAGATTGAAAGAAATATGAAAAATATTTCGTCAATAACTTGATGTATTTCATACTTAACAAAGATATATACCGTTCACCTCTACTAATAAGTGTTGTTGTTGATATTTTCTTTGTTGTTGTTGTTTAGTTAATTTGGTGTTTTGACGCACAGCGACAATATTAGGTTATTTAGTGCCGAGGCAAATGACCTATCGCCACTTGTCAATCACGCTGTTGGATTAACAAATCAGCGAGAGTAAATTATACACACCTCCAGGCATCGTATACGTTCGCCATTTTCTTCCGACAAGCTGATTGTCGCATAAATGAATCCGGTTATTGTAAATATTTTAAAATTTCCTAATGGTTCGTCGATTTTTCGATCGACAGTGGTTAAAAGAAGTCAATGGGGGCCTTGTAATTCTAACAGTCGATATCCAGATCGTCTAAATTTAGGAGTTAGATTTATTCCTTTCCCGAAACCTAGACGAAACGTGGATGGACGAAGACTTGTGGTCACCCGCACGATAAGCTGAACACGGACACAAGCGATGGCAATAACCAAATGTTTGTTTGCACAAAAGTATGTAGAAAAGCATGTCCCGTCGATAATTTCAAGAAAATAATATAAGAAAATACAACTTGAAAAAAATACGGAAAAATGAACGTGTCTTGAATATGGATTGATAACCTCTAACTTCTGGCTTTGTTGTGTGGTTTTTCTTCTATAGAAAGCACTGGACTCCAGATTGCATCATTTTAAAGTTTAAAAATGTACACTTTAATATGTGTTTGTCCAAAAAATATCACTTCATCGTCTCAATCTTTCAATGTTAATTTTGTTTGCTTTTTTGGGGGTGGGGGTGGGGGGAGGGGGGCCAGAGGTCTACATTGGCCTTTTCAAATGACCGCCACTGAAACTACTGCTTCAATGAAATACTGGTTTCCTCAGATCACAGATTCCAAGTGCTGATTTATCGTTTTGAAGTACATCTTTGCTAAGAATTAGCCATTTTATTGGGAATTTTATCATGAGGATACTATCTTAACAAGTATCAACTCCTCCATAAATCACAATCAGGTTTCCTACAAAAACATTCATGTCAAACTGCATTGACAAATCTTATAGACCAGTGGCTCCTACCAATCGAATCGGGCGAACTTACTAGTGCATCCTTCACTGATTTAAAAAAAAGCATTCGATTTGGTTGACCATTCGTCGCTCATTAAAAAAACTATCAGCCTACAAGTTTTCTTCAAACTCAGTTACTTGGTTCACGTCGAATCTCACTAACATACCCTACTATGTTTGTACGGATAAAAACACTTTCGATTCAACTCATATTTTAAGTGGTGTTCACGAAAGCTCAATATTAGGCCTCTTTTTTTTTCTACTGTTTATGAATGACTTAGCCTTGTATCCAGTGCACTCTAAAATTCTACTGTTTATGAATAGCTTAGTCTTGTATCCAGTGCACTCTAACACAGATCTTTTTGCTGACGATTCTACACTGCATACATCTGGTCAATCTCTTGACTCCATTGAAAATATACTTCATATCAAACTCAACAATATATCAGTTATGTGTCCCAAAAAATAGAACTTTATTTTGCGGGATATATAATACCACTGATAGACTACGCCTGTATGATATGGGGAAACACATCCAATTATAATCTATCCATAATTGACAAACTCCAGAAAAGGGCCGCCCGAATAATTCTGAAACTTCCAATTACGACTCCCTTGAATGTTTTGTTTATACGTCTACAATGGCTACCTATGCAAAACGTATTCTTTATTTTAAAGGAATCATGACATATAAGTCTCTAAACGATCTTTCTCCAGATTATATCTGTATCCTAAATGAACTATGATCATCAAATACTGAGCGTAATATCCGATCCACAACTAACAACGAACTCCAGATTCCGTGGTCGAGAACAAACCATTTCATACCGTTTTTTATCTTTTTTTTTAACATGACCTGTTGCAAAAATTGAGGAACACACGGCAGATGGATCTTTTATGACCAAATGTTTTATTCTCGTTAAATAAAGATTATTATTATTGTTATTATTATTGTTATTGTTATTATTATTACTATTATTATTATTATTATTACAAATAAACTAAATCGAGTGCATAAAGGAGACGAACTTTACCTTTTGAGTCAGAATTTAGCTGCAGGATCCATGCAAGCCTCTCTCTCAATAAAATAAATACTCGATAACAGAAGACAAAAAAAGTCTCACTTAAGAATTTCCCATTCTGTATTGTGGTACAATATAGCCCGGATTGTGCTGAAGTGTTGTTCACACCTTTACATACATTACATATGTCCATTTTTGAGACATTATACCATTTTCTCTGTATATCAATGCCGTTTGAAATTTTCAAATAAATTTTATATATATATATATATATATATATATATATATATATATATATATATATATATATATATATATACCACAATATACCACAAAATTGTTACAAAATCCCATAATTTAACTGCATTTATTTTACAACCGGAAATCCTGATAGCATCTTCCCCTTTTGTTTTCGCCTTTGAAGGTACCGCCTACAAAAGAACTATATTAAAAAAAACAGGATTACAAACGAATATGTTATAACATGGTTAGAATCTTTCCAACAGCATTGAAAGGGATAATGTTTATTATTGGTCTCGCAAAGGTAAATCAAGTAGCTTTTATACATGAAAGAATTATTTCGTTATGCTAGATCAATAACTGACACACGCACACACACGCAAACAAACACACACTACAGTAAATGGTACATGTTGTTCATGTATATAAATGATAAGTTAATACAGAAAAAGAAAAATATAAGACTTTGATTCTCGTCTATTTTTCTTGTAGCAACAATAAAAATGATTTTCCGTCCAAAGTTTGCGCACTTCAGTTAATCAAAAAGAAGTTATTAAAATACACAGCTTTGAGTAAACGGATATGTTGGGCTTGGTGTACGACTATGTGACATCTTCCTGTGTCATATGCTTGGTACAACGTGCTTTTTTGATACTATTATATTCCAACAATACATACATACATACATACATACATACATACATACATACATACATACATACATACATACATACATACATACATACATACATACATACATATATTTACTGATGTATTTGTGCATAATCTACATGATTTCTGAAAAAAATGTTTTGATTGTTGCATGGAAGGACCAGTGTGTCGACGGACGGAAAGGTGACTTGGTGGAATTAAATTACACCAGCTCCTGCAACCATTCTCATAATGATAAATGCTTGTCAATTTTGTTTCATTATCTATATTTGTTAAACCATGGACTGTAGGTCCTGCCGTCCTGATTACAAAAATTTCTTGTCTACATAATGTTTATTCACATTTTCTTCATTTAATTCATTGTCTGTCTTTTGACGAATTGTTACAGGCTGTTTATCAGCTTTTGTAATTCCATTTTCAAGTCATCGGTATTGATATCAGTGTTTATTCCTAGACTAAATATATCTGATGATTTTTGTAAATTGTTAGTGTAACTTACTATTGTAAGATATCACCAAGCGCATAGTTAGTCTAACTTTCGAATCTGAAATATATTGTGAAAATCAGATTTTAGTGCTTTCGTCAGAGTCATATTCTTGTTCATCCAAAATTAAATTTATAATGAACTCTCTTACAATGTCTAATACAGTGACAACAGACTGTGTAACAGATGTTCTAGTTTGTACTTGACTACCTAAATTACATGTCACATAAGACCGAATACAGACTGTGTAACAGATATTCTAGTTTGTACCTGACAACCTAAATTACATGTCACATAAGACTGTGTACCAGATGTTCTAGTTTGTACTTGACTACCTAAATTACATGTCACAATAGACCTAATACAGACTGTGTAACATAATCTAGTTTGTACATGACAACCTATATTACATGTCACATAAGACCTTATAGTTTGATTTATTCTAGATATTCCTTCTTCTGTTTTAGTATTTTACCATGTTTTTGAAAAATGTGAGTCCATCCTGTTTTTTTAATCAGTCTTTAATATTGAATTTATTTCTAAAGTTGATAATTTTCTCCAGTATTCAATATTGTCCCAGTTCCGTAATTATATTTACGTTTGTAAGCATGTAATACAAACACGACATGGGATGAAAACTCGGATTCTTGCATCGTCATCATCGTCGATGGAATGGTAAACGGATCGAGCTGTATCTTGTAATATTTCCAAGAATCTCGGTGCTTCATTTTTATTAATCAAAAACATCAAAATCTCTGACTGTTCTTCTTTTCTTGTTCTTTTTCTGGCCGTTTGTCTATGAGGTCTGAAGTTTTTTGACGTCCCTTTCTGCCTTGCTGTGGCATAGAGGAGGAATTATTGCCTTCGCCAGGAGTGTGAAGTGAATTTATAGAAGTGTCTCAGCGACCAAGGTGTTCTTTTCATGTCTGAATCAACAAATTTTTCTGCTTTTATGAAGGTTTGTTTGGAACTTTGTTGGTCAATGAGTGCCTTTTGGAGAAATTCGTTTCCTTGCGTTAAGGCCTCATCTTTTAGAGGATGCAATTCTCGAGTGACCATTTTCTTCCAGACGGGTACTACCCTACGAAAAGCCGATTTTAACATATCTCCCAAGCAATATCCTCGTTGTCAAGCGACTCTTCGGTACACAGGATGCATCAATTACAATTCATTGGACAATCGTTTTCGAAAATATAGTTTCACGGTAACTTTTCCTATCGAGAATAGAATATTTTGTCAAGATCTCATTTTATACTAATATTGACACTGTCAAAATACGATTTACTGACAGGACGATAATGAGGATGTACACATTCTCGGTGAACGTGATACGTGTTTCCTCATTCATCGTAAGAAGCTATTTCAGATTCCACTTTGAAAGGAATTATTTTTAGATACAGAGCGGCTGTGTTTCCCACATTGTACTCAAAGACATCAGAGTACACAAACATCAAATTCAGTCCTTCAATCAGTTCGATAGGGGATCGAAAATACTTGAAGAATCGCTTGTTCGTTGTTGTTAATATCTTTGGTGAGAGCGAGAGCTGTGTTTTCACCCAGAAAAGCAAACAAACTGGGAACAAAGTGATGGACAGCGGTTCGCTGTCGGAAAAATCCAATTTGAGACGATGAGAATCCGGATGGTACTCGATCAGTACACTTCGGCGAGTTTTGTCTAGTGCCAAACTGATCGCTGAAAAGAGCTTAAAGCTAAAATAATATCATGAAGGAATTCTCATGGTATATATATATATATATATATATATATATATATATATATATATATATATATATATATATATATATATATTCAATTGGGGATTAGCTGGCACTGTTTTTGTTTTGTTTTGTAATAGCCAGGATCTTTTTTGTTCAACTGTTATTGGACTTGTTCCATTAGTATTTCTACGATAAAAGTGGTTTGATCCTTAATCACATTCCAGACTTGAGTGGGATGAATGATTTCTATTAAAGCCACTTCCCAATGAATTTCGTGATTTAATTGTATGGACTGAGGTAATTTGGTCGCCACGCAGCATAATTTGTTGTTTGGAAGCACGTCGATAGAACTGTCATTCGGTAATCTTAAAAAAGTGCTTATTTATAGTTCAATAGTTCTGGTCTTCGAGGACTCACTCAGAGGAGAATGATTTTTCAAAAGTTATAGATGATTGCTTCTTTGACTGGAAGAGGTGTGAATGGCGTTTGCGAGGCTATCGTTGTTGCTACTGACGGTATATTTCAACGAAGGATTGGGAAGAAGAAAATCAATACAACTGCTGAATAAAATAGTCCACAGTTGTTCCTCTCAGTGTTGTAAACTCAAATTTCCAATCGTTACTTCAATGACACAATACACCACAAAGATCTGACAGAAAAAGACGATTTGATGTTTAGAAACTCGTTCTCCATACCACACCCACTGTAGTTGTTGTTATTGTCGTTCTTTGAATTAACTCTGAGAAAGGGATGCAGCAGTGTTTGTGATATGTACTTTTTATAGTCGATGACTTGTGAAGCTGCAATCTAAGAATCGAATCTGGGTGGATATCCGTTCAAACGGACTTTAACGTGTTTGATAAGATGTTTTCCTACTTTGCGTGTTCTTCTATGGAGAATGCTTTCGATGTTGGTCACTCTCTGTAACTCGGGCAAGTAAAAAGTTTTTTTTATCACTTCCCCATTCATATCTTCCAATTTATAGACAGAGGGGTCACGTACACGCAATTGTCCTGTGAGACGAAACAATCTGACGCCCAATTGGATAAATGGCCTTTGTCAAAAGTGAGTTTTATCTTTCCAACACGAACCCAATATCCGGTGTTTAACACTTCTTTTTTCTGGTCTTCGTCGTTCCAAACAATCGATCAATTACAGTCACTATGTTTTGATATGTCACTTCTTCTGGAGCACATCCGAAGCTACGATGTTAATATTGATTGTAAGCTTTGACCAGATGTGGTAACACGTCGATGTATTTTTGATAGTATGTTGATGTGTAAAATATTTCCACATACGTTCTTTGAAGGTTCCTTGAAATCTTTCCACGACACTGGCTTTATTTCAGGATTTTCAGTGGTGAAAAAATGAATGTCTGTTTTCAATTCATTTTGAAAAACTTGCGAATTCAGTGCCATTGCAGAGGGTGTCGATAACTTTGTTTTAAGACAAGTTTTAAAGCTCGCACTAACTGTAAACTTGTTTTAGAGGTCAAAGAAACCACCCAAACTGATTTTGAAAGCATATCAATGACACAAAATAAATGTTTTGTAACCTCGATTGTACGAAGCTAAATGAGAGACATCTGATAAGTCGGCTTGCCATTGATGATTGATTCCTGCTACTTTAATTTGACTTCATGAATATCTTCCTCGAATATGTTTGAGTAACGTGTACGTCAATTGTTCTTATAACCGTTGTTGTACATCGTGCAATGACAGACTTTTGAATTTGGTTTGAGCTGCACGATACAATTTTTTAATTTCTCAGTAGCCAGCTGCATGAGTGTCGTGTAGTTGTTTTGGATTGTAATCCTTGGCGTGTCTGAACAGCAATAGGAGTAGGAAAGAAAGCTTCCAGAGAAATCATCGGTTCTTCTTCACTTTTGTTATAACTTCTTGTTTCACTTTGTCTTCCCTCCTTTCTTTTTTCTTTTGCTGAAGAGGGTGTTTACATCATCTTTCTGACCCAGGCTTTCATTTCTTGTCGCTTCGGAGTAGGGGATGGTGTCAATAGTATCGTCACACTAGGCGCAAAAGGTATTGAAGCAGATGGAGTTTGAAACACTGCTCATGTTTTTCTTCTCTTCTTCCATCCCTGTGGCTATGTCTGCCATAGTCTTTACTGCGTTTTGTTTTTCTTCGCTTTTCATGGCATTCTTGAAAACTCTCATCGTAGGTTTAGCTGTTTCGTCTATAGCTTTGTGATGAAACAGTTGAAGACGTTGCAATAATTGTCCGTACCGTTGCGTTGTGATTTTCTTTTTCTTACAAATCTGTTCGATCCATCAATGAGTGACTCTTGTTTCAAGCGTGATATCTTTGAGATTAGGAATTGGAGGTAAGTATGGTATCCGTTGTTCGTATCAAAGTAATCAGCCTTCTTTTACCATCCACGTAGTAATGGTTAAAATGTCTATATCGTAGGGGATGCAATTATTCTTTACGTTTAACCTAAATCTGTATAAATTCTCTGTAAATGCGTTATCGCAGCTCCAACGGTAGATTCTGAGTATGTTCTTCTAAAGTATCCACGAAGAGAGTTCTAAGGTGCTGTCGTCTCGACCAACTACTGGTGAACTACGCGTCGTCACCAGGAACGCATACTTTTCCATACATACAAACGTAGTCACAGTGAGAAGACCAACGGACATGTTCGATGTAAGCTGAACCATTATGTTTCAATACGTCGAGTTTCACGCCACAACTGAAACACTGTACTTTGTCTCTCTCTCTCTCTCCCCCACGTTGACAAATCCTGCTCTCGCTAAGATTTGTGACTAGGTTATACCAGATATTTGGACCATCATCTTTCGCCTGGTAAAATGCCAAATATAAGATGAAGTCTCTTGAGACGGACGTGGTTCATTGCCACAGAAATTGAAGACACGATGATGACATTCAGATTTTGCACAGTGGAGCAAGGTCGTGGCGCTGCATTATTATTGCCTCAGGGCCCAGGATCACTCTGGTCGCAGGGCCACAAAAACGACATCGCTTCTTTCCTACAGAAATCGTGTGACTTTTTGTTATTGGTACGAACATGATGTTCACAATAGAGACACACTGTCAATAATTCGTAAGCACTATTTCATGCGATGTCGCTTGTTAGACTTTGGACTGACGAATGTTCGTCTGCAAACAGAGCATTGAATCTTTTCTTGTTCTTCAAAAATAAAAGTTCTAGACGCTAAACAGCCACGACCTCTCCCTTCAAAATTAATAAGTTGCTCAAATCCTTCCTGACATTTGTCACAATAGTAACTGTATCCAAGAAATGTTGTGATACTAGTAATAACATTGAAATGATTTTGGTGATGATAGATGTGAATATATTTTCCGTCTGGAAAACTCGGTCCTCGAACAATGAGATATACCCGAACAACTTGAGGCTACAATTTCAATGCATAACGAGGAGCGAGCACATCTTGAATTTGTTTTGCATTTTAGGAAATCCACACACGGTCTTTTCCGAACTTCCTGCTTGTTCCAAAAGGATTTCTGCTTCTCTTTGTTGTTTGGTTCTGTCCGATCGTCTAATACTCTCTCATAATAGTTTCCATTCAAGTGTATCGTTTTATTTGCATGAGTTTGAGCCACTACGAAGGAACAGGGTAAACTCATCTGATTTAGATGGTTGTTAATCTGGAGGATACTTCATTTGGGACTGGGAAGTTGATCCACCAATAATAAAACTTTGCGTTTTTCGCTGCCTGATGGAAGTGAAACGTGTGTTATATGAAGAGTGGCTTTTCCATCGGTCATGTCAAACTCATCCTTCGATTGTTTAACGTGCTGAATTCGGTCCAAGATTTTGGAAGATGTTAATTCTGCATGTGTACTAAACTCGACCCAAACAGGATATTTCAAACTGTCATGAGGGATGGACAATCTCAAATGATCATGATCTTTAACTTGGCACTGTAGTTTTATTTCCTCTAACATAGACTCCAATCAGTATGAAGACAGCTGTTTTCTCTGCCAGGACTTGGGACTTTAACTCTTTAAGTTTGTCGGTGTAAGTAAAATCAGACGTTCTAAATTTTCTGAAGGTCTCTTTGTGGGTAGCTCAAATGTAAAAATAATCTTCAGGAGCTACTAAACGACTTACTTTCTTAGCCGATCTTGACTCTATATATAGAGACCCTCTCTACCTAAGAGAAAACATTCATTCAGTTTCAAGATGCGAAGATGGAAGAGTCACAAGAGCTCACACATCTAATCAGAGATTTACAGAGAGTCGAAAGTACATTATCAACAAGACTCCAGACTACTACTCTCGACATAAAAGTGAAGATGTCTGTTATGTCTGTCAGGAGAAAGGACTTACAAGTGCCTGTTATAAATTTCAAGGAAAAGAAAATTCGTCTTTAGAGTGTCCCAAGAAAATGAAAAAGAGAACAAGGAGGGGCGTTCAGAAGAAACAGAAGAAGAATAAATGGAAGATAGAAAACACGCCCTGACTGACTTATGTTACACGCGTTTTGATTGGTGTAACCTCCCAGTTAGTTTCGATTTGATCTAGACTATATATAGAGGTGTGTTTGCCTACTGTGTCATCTGTTCTCAAGACAGGCCAAAATGTTGATATAAGTGTATAGTTTTCGAAGGTTGTGATTATGTATAGCGATAATCAGTTAGTTGTTTTGAGGAACCTTTTGTGTACAAAACTGTGAAACACATTAGTTTCTTTCCTTTTTTCATCCTGTTTACCGTATTAATTTAGACAAAAGACTTCCATCGCAGGATACAATGGGGTGCAAAATTCAATCCTTTGCCACATTATCTTGAACATTGCGTGTGCTGATCACTACAGTCAACCTCAAAAATGACATTCAAGCTGCCCAAAAAGTCGAGAATTATTTTTATTTCACCACTTTTGTTGGTATCTCGGTGGACTTTAGGCGTGAAAAGAATCCTCAACGTGTCGCTAAAGTAACATGAAGCAAATACATTTGGAAATAAAAATGACAACTTTCTACGCCGGCTAACATGAAATCACTATATAGGCACTTGTACGAGTAACTGTATCGTTAGTTCGAGTTTTATCGAAAATATCCGTATAATCATTTGAAGAATAATTTCAACCCAGCTTTTCATAACATTCTAATGAACTACCTTTACTGTTATTTCACAGAACAGTGACTTAATCAGTTCATGCACACTGAACGACAAAATAGCCAGCAATGTTGCCATTCAGATCAAACTCAATCAGTTCATGCACACTGAACGACATAATAGCCAGCAATGTTGCCATTCAGATCAAACATGGAAGCAGACGAGTATCTATGATATTACTGTCCGATGCAATCTCGCGATTTTGCAGAAACAGTTGATTGTGGCATAATCATTCATGCAGACTCTGAGCTTAAAATCAAAATCAAAGTCATGATTTTGCAGAAACAGTTGATCATGGCATAATCATTCATGCAGACTCAGAGCTCAAAATCAAAAAAGAACGCAAGTCTAAATAAGAACAAAGAATTCCAAAATATTTCCCGACCATCTGAGAAAAGATAGGAAATGTATTATTCCAAATCGGGAATATTTGACAGTCACAGTATTACGGCGTCAAGTCTATATTTCAATAATTAACCCAACAAAAAGATAAAATGTCAGTCTACACCAAACAAACTAGATTTTGTATCTGTGGCATCCGATTTGTCTCAGTCTGATGAAATGGTTCGCTTAAATACATGTCCTTGAAAGACCTACAACTGGATGGCAATTCTGCAGTATGTCAGACAGACCAATCATACCATGAGATATTGAGTGAACCAACATTGGTCGGTATATTAAGTGAACCATCATCCCGCGACCTATCGGATGACTTTGATCTGGAGGGAGAAACAAGCTACCAGATGCAATTTAAACTCTGAAAGATTAATACCAGATGATATGTATCTGCAGTTTAATAAACTCATGGTGCAAAAGAAACACCCACTTGCAATATATTTCATTTCTTTTATTCAAAGATTATGCAGATTGGCACTCTCTATATGACACTCGTAAAATGCGTCATTTGCCCGAGGTGAAAAATATTCCGGAAAGTTGGCTTGACATTGTTCAACGGTAAATACTTGCGCGTACCTGAGCGAAACTGACTCAAAGGTACTGAGATTTCATAAACTTTGAAATATATTGAACCGAGAATTTTACCAGAAATTATCAAAGTTGAACATGAAGATGATGAGTTCCAAACCTAGACATATAATATTTGTTTTGATGTGAAAATAATTAAACGCTGTCTGAAGGGGTCAAAACATGATTTTAACCTCTGGGGCTACAACACCAGGAAAAGAGGTTTGGTGATGATCTGGAGAGAATAAAGGCTTTGGAGAATACAATTTAACAACTAGAAATGAGAGAAATAGTAGACATAGATGATGCACCATAAATACTTTAAGAAAATCTTGCCAGTCAAGGGAAAAAGTCAATACAAAACTTAACAGGATGGTGAAAGAGTTGCTTGGTGTAAAGCAAAAGAAGGAAATAACAATGGAAAAGGTAAAAGTGACTTGTGCACTGACAAATTGAAGGCTATATACCAATATGCAATCAGTTCAAGCTGGTAGACAACTTTGGACATGGTCTTGAGATTATTAATGGTGTTCCAACCTTGTAATGTGAGGGGAAAGTTTGTCATTTCCATGAGCAAGAAAACTATGTGTGTTTGACTGGAATAGACGGACTTTCAATGCAAAGTTCTGAACTGAAAACAGTAGATACAGCATATATAAAACAGAGAGCAGAAGCGTCGAACAGGGATGGATCCAGGGTTGGGGTGGGGATGAGGTGAAACGTTTCCTGGAGCTAGTTGTCCATACAGTTACACAAGAGTACCATACAGTACGTCTTACGATTCTTTAGGTTTCGATGGTCTAAAGAAACTCCATAAACATTTGGAATATTTTGTTTTTACCTGTCAAAGGATAAACCTGTACCATCTCAAGAAATCAAACGGCGTAAGAAACGTGGGTCTGAGAAGGAAATGCAGTGGCGGCTTTTGCTTGCTAAGGTTCTGCCAGTGTTCGTTCTGATATGTTAATATTTTGAAGAAGGTTGCTATGTTGAATTTCTGAATGACATTCGATTTCTTCTTGTAAGTCTCTATGGCACTGTTTGAACCTTTCGGGATTGATGTCTTCTACGTACACGGAAATTTGCCGTGGCATAGAGAATAAGTGTCCTTTTGTCCTTTTCCAGGCAGCATATACAAACCATCCGTATACTATGAAGTCCCATTTTTCTATGTACCACGGCTTCCGAGTGAAATGATGGATCTGAAAACCACTTTTCTGCTATTCTTGTGCTATAGCAGCGAAAGTGCAACAGTATTTGAGGAAAGATATAATGCAGATTTTGGGGCAGAAGTAGTCTCAAGATGTCAGATTGGTATGGAAGGGTTGACAACAAGGATTCCAGAAACCATACTTAGGATCTGAAATCCATTTTGGAGAAACTAAAAATGTACAGCAAGTCGTATTCATAGTGTAAATGCGAGCAGTACTTGCTACTAGTTTTTAAAACTAGAACTTTGTGTTTGGCGTGGGTACTAACATTTTATTGCGTTAAGCTATAACACTCATAGCATGAAAAAATCACAAGATATGCATTGCATATGGAGTGGATACCTCTTACCGTGATTTGTTTCCATGTCAACCACAAAAATTATCTTCCATTAAATCACTCACCAACAGCTGGGTCAAGTCCTTTATTTTTCGACTCAGTGTTGTTATGTCCGTATTTATTCTTCTATACAAAGTACGAGAGATAGATCGCTGAATGGACACACACACACACACACATACATACATACATACATACATACATACATACATACATACATACATACATACATACATACATACATACATACATACATACATACATACATACATACATGTGTGCTTTAGTGTGCGTTAATTCAGTAGATATGGATTGTCCAGGCATCAATAATTTGGGTTTTCAGTTCAAGGTAACTTATGCGAGGGTCTGTCGACCGTCGTTCAGCTGTATATTCGTCCATCGACCCACTTTCAGCATATGTGTATCCGACCATAAATTATTTATGTATCTGGAAGTCAATAATACTACACAATAATATTGCAGATACCTGTACAAATTCCTGTTATGTCCGAGTACGTACCTATACAGAGCGAACTTCTGAGAAATGGAACCAAGTGTTTAGTACTCAACAGTAACGGATTGATATGTCCTTTATCTGGTAAATATGATCTATATTTGACCAAAATAATAAAATGTATAAAATATCTGCAAAAATAACCATGAAAACGCCTGAAAATAAAACCCAGTTACAAGTTATACGCTAAATTGACGCAGCGGTAATCGAAACAATATTTCAAATAGGTCGACACTTTAAATTCTGGTAGAAAACTTGATGAAATGATCTTCAAATTTGGCCGCTTCGAAATACGAGATTCACTAGCAATTAACAGATAGCCTCTATAAAGAATCGCAACTTTCTAAAAGTTGAGAAAACAATACTGACTCGTTCATAAAGTAATGTCACACCAGTAGAACTGGGTCGCCAGCTCAAATAACAGCCTGGTCGGAAGGGACCCATATCGAGCAACTCGGCGTTGTACAGTGTCATAGCCAAAGCAGGTTTAAGATGACAACAAGCATGAAATCACACACCCATTCCCCTCCCCCACCCCCACCCCACCCCCTAAAGAAAAGAAGTAAATTTTAAATAAGTAAACAAATTATATGAGACAAGATTATAATGTTTAATGTGTTTATACTGGTACATAGTGTTGAAGTAGCCGAGGTACAAATCGGACTATAACTCATTGTAGACACAATCGATCAAATTAATCTTCCCGTTCATACCCAAATTATTGTCGAAATATCGGTCAATTGCAAAGAGAGAAATCGCCTTTGACTCAGTGGTATGTGTGTGTATGCGTGTGTATGTGTGTGTGTTTGTGTGTGAGAGACAGACAGACACACAGAGAGATTGGTCGTTTTTGATAGATACTAGTAAACGATCCCACTTCGACACCGGTCGCAAACTATTAGATAATGTGGTACTTTATGATATACCCATATAAATAATGATCGGCCTTTTATCCACAAGTTTATGTAATTAATGGCTATTGCCTAGGGATTATAAGAGACACGTCCTGTATTGACTGTTTATTGACACAACTGAACTTTGACGTAATCTGCGTTCAAAGAGCATAACATTTTAGAAAATTTAGCGAGGAAACAAAATGTTCAAAATATCTTCACAAAACAGTATATGATTTTTTAAAATTTAACATTAATTTATCACTTCGATTTTATGTCGTCATTATGCTTTAAATTACAAAATAAATGATGATTAAATAATTGTATGATAATCGGTATCTCCAACTTACGAAAATTACGGTACGCCGTGAATGTCTCACAATGGGAATTAAATTCTATTTCGTTTACTTCAAATCAATGATGGTTTATAACATAATAGTAGAACCATCAAAACATTGCATAATTCAAATATAGTTTTAAAAATAATGAAATCACAAAGGTTAATATTATTATTATTATTATTATTATTATTATTATTATTATTATTATTATTATTATTATTTATAGTAGTAGTATTTCATGTGCTCAAATTCATCAGATTTTATTGGTGGGGTTTATTAGGAGCTGATAAATAAGATTTTCCTAAATAATATAAATAAGCAGAATTTTCTCAACCAGTGTATGAAAAACGAATGAATTTTATAATAACCATTTCATCTGTGACCGACATATAAACTTTTGCAAAAAATACACCCGATGCCCTCCTTTGCCGATTTTGCAGCTCTCACTATTTTAAATTGCTGACCGATTAAACAACGAATATTGCAGTTTTCATTTGGTAATTAAAATCGCAATCATCGTTAAATGTCGATGATTTTGCTTGTATCAGCCATTGTGCGTCCTCGCATGGGTTTCTTGTCTGACGTCAAAAGTTAAAACTGACCCAACGCAGAAAGTACTCAATAACTGCCAAGTAAGGTATAAACATTAGACTGTACAAAAACCTACATCTCTGTAAACCGATATCCGATTTTAAATCATATTTTACTTTTATAATTCTTAAGAGATGGACTTTCAATTTCAAACGACTTGTAATCGCATTTGACGATCAATTTAATTAAATTGCATATTAGAATCAACGTTATTCAGTCAATTAGACGGGTACTGACTTTAGTTACTACTTTAACGAAGATTATGATTGTAACCTACATTTGCACCTTAAATCAACCATAGACTATATAAACTGTTTCATTACATAACGGCCCTCACCCCACAATCAGTTTAACTCAGTTAAATACATTCTGAGTCGACCACCTCCCCCACATACATATAGTTTGGTCCTATAATATTTCACAAAATGTCACTGCGATGAAATATTTCTGTATGTTTGACCATTGATCAAACCCCAGCGACCTCATGGGAGTGGGCCAAAGATTATACCCCTTTCACAGATTGCTATCACATAGGCAACCTATACACCAAGTATGGCAAATTTCCACCCAGCAGTGTAAGAGGGCACAGAGTTACGGAGAGACATATGGTCCAGACGAACGAACAGACGGACGAACGGAGGGTATTAGAATATCTCCCGCAGTAAAATTATTGAACAATTATGTTCATACCCTTTGCACAAAGAAGTAAGGTTTGACTGAAGTGAATCTGTTCTTTTATAAATGGGAATGGGAGTAATTGTAAACAGTGTCAATAAATTATGTATAGTAATTGGATATTTAATGAAAAGAGGTAGAAGAGCGTACAGAAGTGAATTTGTCGGAGAGAGACATAAGCAAAGCCGGATGACAGAGGTCTCAGACGTGTTCTTTTACGATGATTCTTAGAATCATTTTAATCTGCTTCTTGCAAGGTAAGAAATTCATTTTTTTAACCAGTAGAATAGCACATTTCAGAAGCAGGCGTTTAAAACAAAATAGCCACGAGGTTATAAGTAATTGTGTAATTTTGTTTCAATCAGTCTTACCACATTCCTTGAACTAGAATAGACTCTACGTGCCCTTCTGTATGTCGTAAGATGTGACTAATGGAAGTAACCTGTTTGCTGTGGAATGTATCCTCTGATGGTGTCCCATCTGAGATGTCTTTGAACCTTTTTAAAAAGCTGCCGTTTATACAGAGAAATTTTGACATTGTACTTTAAGGATTTTACCCTTCTTTGCTCATATATATTTGTTTTGTATGCCTATATATTGGCTTTGTATGCCTATATATTGGCTTTGTATGCCTATATATTGGTTATGTATGCTTATATATTGGTTTTGTAGGCCTATATATTTTTTTGTATGCTTATATATTGGTTTTGCATGCTTATATATTGGTTATGTATGCTTATATATTGGTTTTGTATGCCAATATATTGGTTTGGTATGCCTATATATTGGTTTTGCATGCTTATATATTGATTTTGTATGCCTATATATTGGTTTGGTATGCCTATATATTGGCTTTGTATGCTTATATATTGGCTTTGTATGCCTATATATTGGTTTTGTATGCCAATATATTGGCTTTGTATGCCTATATATTGGTTTTGTATGCCGATATGTTGGTTTTGTCTGCGTTTTGGTGAGTTTTTGCAACATCTTGATCTTTCACCTTTCGTCTCATGGTGGATATTTACTTTTGGTTTGGAGGGTTTGTCTTCCTGGGGATTTTGGCTAGGTATTGGACCTGGCCATTTTTGTTAACTATCGTTTGCTCGGCACTATATACCCAGAACTGTACTCATACATACAAACATACATACATACATACATACATACATACATACATGCCAATTCTGTAATCCATTAGTTCGATGACCTAAGAACACACGTCATCTACAAGATAAACATGTAAACGCATATCGTGTTCATGTGTACATGTGTGTTTTCATGTTCATTATTTTTATTCGCGAGTTATGTTTTGCATAGTGTATGTCGAATTTTAAACCACCTATTCTATTCTGATGTTATCAATCCTATGATGTGAAAAAGCATAAGTGGTTAATAGATAGACTGGCTAGATATACTTGTCAGTAAAATGCATCATAGTACAAATATTTGTAAAATTTCAATATCAAAGCTCATGAAATATTTTAAATTCGATCAAAGCTTCTTAGCATATTAAATCAACATTATTGATCTAAGAAAGATGAGTAAGCAAAAAAGAAAGGCAACTCTAGATACTGCAAATATATACATAGCTGACTTAATTTTGTAACTAGATAGAAAAATCATCAGAAAAACGAATTTAATTTTCTTTAATATACAGATATACCTTATCTTTGCTACAAAAATACCGGAGTGACAGTATGCGCTTAGCTTCTGTATACGCTGATTGTCACTTATGCGCCTATTATCCACATTTGTATAGTATGTGGCTTACACTGGCCTAAAATTCAAAAGATGGAACAATGGAATGCATAATCTGGGTTGAAAGACAATAATTATTCCCATTAAATTTGAGTAACAATTTGTCGAGCGGTTTTGATATTGACTCTTTGGAGAGATCCGCGGTAGCTCAGTTGGCAATCCAAGGCTTGCAGGTTCGATACCTGCCCCGGCCAGCCAGGTGTCTGCTCCCTCAGTGTGTTCTTGAGAAAGGCACTAGCTCCCATTTCCTCGGCATGATATAGCCAATGTTGTGTTAAAAGTGCCGTTAATATATAAAACAACAACCAGGCTCTTTGGCAGCTCAATGCTACAAGTACATACTTAAATGGTCTTGTTACAAGTATATACTTGAAAGGTCTTGATACTGATTTTGGTCTGTAAAGCTTGCTCTCAGTCCGTAAAGCTGATGTGGAAAAGAAGGCTTTGTAAGATTTCTCCATTTACAGAGACAACGGCCATTTTGAATAGTCAGTCCGCCTCATTATATAATTGTGAAAGCTATTGATACAAGTGTGCTCCTTATTCTTATTTTATTTCTTTTCTGAGCTATTAAATATTTAATATTGTACTAGTGCCTATTGTGAAAATTAAAGAAGTTATAGGGTTTTTTTTTTTTTTTTGTTTTTTTTTTCTCTCCATTTTTTTTTTTTGGATTGTTGTAGTTTGTACAAAGCAAGTTTACGATAAGGAAATGCTCTTTGTCAAAAGCAATGAAAATTGACCCAGTAATTGTTGCGATGGTTTAATATATTTTTCAAACACAGGTGAGAAGTTTCATGCCATGTTAACATCATTTGTGTAAATCAGAATGTGTTATGTAGCTAGAATTCTTACAGTCATATTTGGTCGACATTATTTGCATACATTAGAGTGTGATATGTAGCTAGCATTCTCTCAGTCCTATTTGGTCGACATCATTTGTATAAATCAGAGTTTGTTATGTAGCTAGAATTCTTTCAGTCCTATTTGGTCGACATTAGTCAAGCAGCGGATCTTTTTCATATATTCATAACAGTTTCCATATTGACAGCTGCTGGACATAATGTATCAATGGAGGCAAGGGACAGTGTTTATGCACAAATTTGATGCAGCATCAGCCTGCCTAATAACAAGAAATAAAAAATACAGTACACTAGCAAGGGCGGATCCAGAAATATATTTTAGGGGGAACGTGAATAAATAGGAGAGGAATCTGTGGCACGGAACACCCAATGGAGAAATTACTGCATTTTAAGCGTTTTCATGGCATAATTTTAATAATCTAACTGTAAAAGAACTCTTACTCTAGGAAACGTACCGGATGTTTTGCTTTCATTTCTTTTTTTTTTTGGGGGGGGGGGGGCGCCTTCTCTGCGCCCTCACTCATCCGTATCCGCCTCTACACTTGTGATGGTCCATTTTTGATGGCTATTATAAATCAAAATATAAGAATATCATTCGTTTAAGCTGCCAAATCAATGGGAGCTCATAGCAAAAGAAGTTTATGCACTCCAACCTCAAATTCAATCATTCATTTTTCATGCCCGTAGGTATTTATTTTTTACACAAAGTAATTCTCACATTAAAAATACAAGCCTTTTCCGTATGCGATAATTTGGAAAAACATCGTGTACTAAACAGCTTGATGCAATTCATAATAGTTACCATCCAGTACGTTTTTGAGTACATCCCTCAAATCAGTTTCAAGAACAACACAAAACCGAAACACCCAATTCACAAACATATCCATATCTTTCATTATTAAACAATAATAGCTGAAAGAGTCACATGATAGCCTTAGGTTAACAAATTTGACAAAAGGCCAATTTACGAAACTATCCCCTCCTACCTATGCATGAAAGGTCTCAATGCTGGATTTCTGATAAAATGAGTCAAAGGAGATGAGGCTACGAGACAGGTTCTTCCAAAGGTTTCTCTTAAAGTCCAATATGGAGAAAATCTTAAAAACGTACTTTTTGCATGATTTTTTGAGAAAAATATGTGTAAATTAAATATTTCCTTCTTATATAAAATTTATTCTCAAGGAATTACCGAAATTTGTTGTTGAAATTATTAAAGAGCCGGATCGTCCAAAATTAAGAATTACATCAACTCCTTGACTCGGTTTGCTGTTGTGTGACGTCATTCGTAATTTTAGTTAACTGAATGGTCCGGTGGGGGAAGGGGGTCGCACCTCCCCCCCCCAAAAAAAAAAAAAAAATAACCGACACAACCGGAACGTGTCCTGGAGTAAGTTTTCTTCAGAATTAGATGGTTAAAATTATGCCCTGGACACGCTTAAAATGCAGGAGCTTACGGCTGGCCCCACACAAAGGGTTCCAGCTCACAGATCACTTAAACAATATTCCTGGATCCGCCCTTAACGGTCAAATATTGAGATATAAAAAAGGGAAATTGTTTTGATGTTTTGGTAACATAAGGAAGAAAGGCACAGAATCTAATTGATCAAGCACTTATACTGTGCTTAATCAGAAAAGACCATACAGAGTTTTGCAAGTACTGCTCATTCTAGATTTTCCTCTCAGCATATAACACGAAATAAAAAAATTATGAATCCTTCTAAACGCTGAAAGGATTTAGACATATAATTTGGGGAGCATTATATACACTACGTGTTGTGATGACAGCTTATTTTGACATTAGAGAGAGAGAGAGAGAGAGAGAGAGAGAGAGAGATAGAGAGAGAGATGGAACATGGCGAAAGATTGTCATCTGATAATAGGTAATATTTAGAGGGAGATTCCACCATTTACCATCTGAAATGACTGCAGTATACTTTGGAGGTGAATTAAATGACATAAACGTTAGAAATACATTCTAACAATGATGCATTGCAAGAATTGTACTGTCATCATTCAAGTTTGAGTTAATTTTAAATCAATCGATGTATTTATTGAATGTAGGCATAGCATTAGTCATTTCATGTTTTTCACCTTTCCACAAGAACACTGTTTATTTCATAGCCTATCGCAAATCCCAATCAGAACATTCTTGGCTTTTTCCGTCATGTCCAGAAAAAAAAAACCTCCGATGTAATTCGCCGCCAGTGAGAACTACTTTTGTTCACTTGGCACAGCATGGCAACAGAAGGAGACAAAGTCGCAATCAGAACATTGTCGGCCTTTTCTTCGCAACATACGTGGTGCACTCTTACCAAACCCATTACATTTATGTGTATTCCTACAACTACATCTGGAGTTATTTATCGACTTGACGGAAATGACCGAGCAATGTTCCGATTGTAGCAAATCCGTCTGGCTCTGATCTTAAGGTCAGCAAGTTCTCTGTTCTTCTGACAAGTAACTTTCGCTTTATGTATTAGCGGAGGTAATAGTGAAAACTGCAGGGTACAAGACTACAGAGGTAGGTAAAACATGCACCAGTTTTACTGAGGTAACACGATGGCTTGTAAATTAGGTTCTGCTCTACAGTTTCGTACTTTGCATAGTTTGATTTTCAAAAAGAAAAAGAGTTTCCCATGCTTTCCTCACAGGTTATCCTGGTTATTTATAAAGACCTTGTATATCTTAGGTGATATTAAAATACCTTTTAATTTCCTTTATTTTGGTGTTTGAAAGATGTGTGTAATTTGGGTTATGGAGTATACAGCTTGACCTTACTTCAGATGTGCATCTCTCAAAAGACTGCTAGCTCCGCTTAGTCATTTATGCTTCCTCGACTTCAAAAGTAAATTGGAAACAAAACGAGCCGATAATGACTTTCTTTTTTATATATTATATAATTCATATAATTCATATATTGCACTTTCAGAAGGTGGTATTGTCTACTCTGGCAAAATTCGTTTTCCATTTTGCCTATTTTAATAACTGCTAAAGTTAGTGTACTTTGGACTAGTTCAGGCTCATTTTTCGAGCACATCGAAGCAGCCATTTTGAGCAGCTGTCTGCTTTATATAGTGCATAGTTTCCTAAATTACCACAAGTAAAGAAATTTTAGTCATAGCACTTCAAAGTAGCAATGATGTATGCCAACATTCTCTCCACTGTACATGTTGCCAATGCAAACAATTTCACCTTATACCGGTCCCTCTCTCAGAAGAACATACTAACTGTAGAGAAGAGCCTTATGCGAGATAATTTAAACGAACAATAAATATGGCGTTTTCAAGTATGGTATATAGTAAAATTAATTTAAACAGAAAACTAGAGAGTTGACCTATAATGGGTTTTTCAGTTTTTATTACGATTGCCTATTAGTTAATGGTTAATCGGCATAATATCAATACCTTTGAAAGGTTACCAGGAAGCTCTTTGAAATTTGATCAAAACTTCTTACATATTTGGGACATTGTTTAGAAGACCTCAATATTTGCTTTTCGATTGAATTTCATTAATATAAATTTGAATGTCTCTTCCCTAGGGTGCTAGCAGTCAAATTGCCCTAACGTAGTCACAAGCTTTTCAAGCGTCCTTACATTCCAGTGTATCGACAATTCCTGTAAGACCTGAGTTTAATAAAGTTAAATTCTGCCTGTTCGTGTACAGAAGGCAAACAGAAAAGCTGTGCAAACACGATACAAAAGACAAAGTATGGATGTACATGTGACCCATTGTTCATACTGAACAAGACTAAGACGTGAAAAGCTCCTCAGTTAATGAAGGGACCATATTTTGTATACCACGACACGTTGACGATTAGCAATTGTTGTGTAGCGCTTGTCGTACATTTTAGGCATCGAAAAATGTCCGCCGATTCCTGTCTTTCATTCGTCTTGTTCGAAACATAGTGATTAATAAATAAATGAAATATAGGACACGTTCCAATCAAGACCGATACCCAATTTGACAAATTTCTTTATTGAGTATCTGGCCAAGGATTAGGCAGACTTTCTTCAGGCTATAAATAAATAAATAAACAAAAAAAAAAAGCACACAACAGAAAGAAAGAAAATGTATGACTGTACCTTCTGATTGCATTGATCCAAATTTCGTTAATTTGTTACTTTGAGCGTAGAAGAATGTATTATTTGCGTGTGAAAAAAGTAATAAATACTTGTTTTTTAAAATTATATTTGATAAAAAGTTGAAGTATGTATAGAGTTTCGTTAAAACATATTTATTTTACTTTCAGTGGGATTTAATTCGCAGCTCATAAATTGTCGTCAGATTTTGGTATATTGATTTCTCCGGACATCACTAAATGAAAGTATCTGGTGAAAGCTCGGCAAATCTTAATGATGTCATATATGGAAGCATACAAATATATAAATATGTATTTTTAAAATTTATAACAGAGAAAAGAAAACTGTACTTAGATTCCGGAAATATCATGTACAATATTGGCAAGCTGATATAAGTTGTGCTTTGTAGGGGTTAAAATTGTTTTGTACGAGGTTGATATCTACATGTACGTACTATACAGATCCCATAAGAACTCAGTTTTAAGTCAAATGTAACATATTTTCCTAAAATTTGGAAAAGAATAAAAATATATAGCAAAGACTGGACCATTTTGACTAATATTCAAAATGATGAAGATTAAAGATTAAATTTTAATTATAACATGTTTTACGACTTGACTCGATATAAAAGAGGCCATTCTCATCACTAACAGGGCTTAAGATTAGCGCATGCGCAGGCTTCTAACTGGTTGTAGACTGGTAGTAGTTACCTATGAATCGTATCTGATCATAAAACGTTTTTTTTTTTTTTTTTGCTGTTTGTAAAAAAAGCGGATTGAAATACATTTTCTTTAAATAAGTATAAGCGATGGTAAAACAGGTATTAAGTAGTATTGCCTAACATTTGTTCGCGTCCTGGCGACCTTTAACTGAAGGTTAAATATATGTGTTGAATTTCGTGATTACTAAGTATATGTATCCATTATATTCTTCCACACTCTAATATAGTTATAAACTCATTGAACATTTTGCTTTATAGTGATAAGCATCGATGGACAAACTGGCATTGATGATTACAGCTACGACATATTTCACCTTGATCCAGAAGTTCTGGTTACGTGGTTTTCTTTAACAAGCTTGAACAATACGAAGAATAGAACTGTCTGTGACAGAACGCAAGCGATAAAAGGGCTCAATGTAAGTAACGGTCGATACAGTTTACGAACTCTGTATCTGACGGATCGCGTTTTAAACTTGTAAATATCGGCATTCAAGGTAGTTTACAGACACGGTTAGACAATTATTTATGACTACCAAAGAAACAAATTATTATGAATTCCCCATTTTTTTCCAAGTATTAATGCAGGGGTCTATCAATAATCGATCCTATGAATAATCACAATCACGTGATATTCTTTCCCATATTTCACGTCATTTGGGTGATATTATTTCCTCGAGAGATTCTATTGAGGTTTTGTATGACATCGATCAGCTTCGGAATTTATGATAAATAAATTATGCGTTCTGTTAAGCTTGTATCCGTGCACTGCTGACCATTTTGATAGCTTGACAGATGGCTAACAATGGATTGATTGGTACTTTGGAAAGGAGAGACATATGAGAATATGCATCACCTTCAAATAAATAGGGATTGTTGATTGTACTGTCAAGAGAATCACATTTACTTCCTCGGCGGTGTCAAAACAATATTAAAATTTTGTGTTAAATTTTCTTGAAAGTTATTTTTTGTCTACAGAAGTCAACGTATTCAAGTAAACTTTCGAATAATATTACTTTATTCTAAGTTTGTATTCTAATATGTATGGGGTTACTGTCTCGCATGCAACGGCAGCGTCAGTATTACGATTATGTATAAAAGTTTTCTAAAGTTATATATCTTCTACATTAAACTTTGGTGTAATGCTATTTATTAACTAATACACAATTTTCTGGAATATGAATGGTGTAAGAATTCAAACAAGGTCATAAATAGTTCATGGGTGTTCAAACGGGGTGTAAGTAAGTCATAAGACGAATGGTGATATGCATTTGGGTAAAACAAATGGTGGACACCCTCCGCTTCAAAAGTCGAAATGCAGATATCTAATTTATGATCCAACATATGAAATGATTTTATTGTATACAGAAAATAGTTACAGTGTGGTTTTATCATCAATAGAAATTATCCCCGAAAAGAAGACTAGATTTGTTTTAAACAATGCTGATTCCTCAGTCCTTAGGCAGATTTTCTTTCGGCTCAAGAGCGGTTACTGTGCTGAAACGTATGTGTTATACTTTCAACAAATACGTTTATGTAAGGTTTATGATGTATACAAGTAATTACCTGTTATTTTCTCGGGGTGTACGGAATGTTATGAACGGCATGAACCCCATAACCCGTTGTCTAAACTTTGTACATGGGAAAATAGGAGTTTCTGCCTCGCAAGCTTAAGAATAAAACTACGTCATCAAAATGCCGGCCACAGGTGATATACCGCGTGCTAATATTCAAGTGAATTAAATCAAATGTTATCTTAAAGTCGATATCTTTTTGCAAAGAAATGGAGAACACAGGCCCATCAGAGCTTTTGTGTCGACTGCAAGATCAACATTTAAACTGCAATTACGTACAGCATGCAAACTTAAGAAATAGTACATTAGAAAGAATATTAAGTGACATTTTATATTAGATATATACTCTAAAACACCCACAAAACTAAGATGTCACACAATTTACATGTAGACACAGACTCGACAAGTTTTCATACTTTAAGGGTATTATGAGGGCTAAGCTAAGACAAACATACAGAAGCGACAAACCACATGCACGTATACTTACAAAATCATGCTAAAAAGTTTTGATATGCTGTTTTGAAATTACTGTAATTAATATCAAAAGTAGTCCACTATAAAAGTTATATTTAATTCATTTAGATTTGAATGTAAATTAGATCTCGTAAATCGAGATTTAATATGATAAGGAGCTAAAGGTATAAAGATTTGCCTTTATCAGTTATTAATGCTTCAAAAACTTGCGACTAATTTAGTTTAATTTAATTTAATTAAGTTGCGACTAATTTAGCAGCTTCAGATCCCGCATCAAATGCTTGTAAGTTGCGACTAATTTAGCAATTTCAGTTCCCGCATCAAATGCTTTCACGCTCTAACGCCTCAGCAACCTTTTTTCTAAATATATCGACTATAGCTCCACATACGATAACTTATTAAACAAATATCAAAATTTATAAATGTCTTGGATATTTTGTTCTGAAAAGGAGCCTTTGCTGCCTTCTCGCTCGACCCACTACAATAATCTAAAACCATGAAACAATAACAACAACAACAAAAACAAATATATCATTACTACCACTACAAATACCCCAACACCATTATTTTCACCAAAAAGTATTACTACCACCATTATCACCACTATAAACACCACTACTTTGTACAGTACAGATCTCAATACCCCTGCTACATAACTTGATGCTGTACAAATTAAGAAAATATCAGCATATGCCTCACTAAATTAAAGAGAATATCATCTTTTTAAGCTCAACACATACTACAGAATTTGTGTCTAAGAAATAATTGTGCACATAAAATAAATAGAATTCCCTAGCTTCTAATTATGAAAGTATCTATGTTTATAATTTCAGATCCAGGTAGAACCCAAACTCTATCTGAATGGATCAAATGTGACATTGAATTGGTCACTCGATGCAGGATGTGATGTAATATTGTCATGGATGTATAACCCCTTAAGTGTTATCCAGGAATGGTTCAATGGAATCGTACTGTCAGGATCAAAAACAATTTATTTTCAGTCGCCAAGAAAAGAGAATATCTCCGTTTTTGCCATGAATTATGTATCGAATGAAAGCTATATTTTTCCGTTCATCGAGTCAATTCACTTATCACTGGAACTTTATTCCCTCGATGATTTTTATGTTGACTACAAGAAATATATTAGCCTGGCAGTAACCCTCCAATCTTTTGTCGTTGGCGTACGCGAGACGGTTGAACATTTTAATGAAGATATTACGTTGCTTTGGAATTGGGGAGATGGTTTCGTAGAGAAAGAAAGTCCCTTTACAGTCAGCACATTCTTCCATAACTATGCTGGAATAGGAGACTTCCAAGGGAACCTAACGGTGATATGGAACAATAGATCCAGAGTGATTCCTTTCGTTTTCCATCGCGGAGAACTTGAGTACAAAGTAAACCAAGCAACCGGAAATATAGCACTGACAGAATTTGAATTTACGGTAATTGGATTAGGTCGGCTCAATCCCAACTTAAATCATTATATTATGTATGGCGATGGTGGCATTGGGCACAATCAACTTAAAGATAAAGATGTTTCTGTTTTCAATCATATATATACAGAACAAGGTATCTATCATGTGACCTTTGAAGCTAAAGGCGAGTTATATCTGGAAGAGAACGCGAAAATAGGTCTACAAATCATTGTAGATAATCCAATCAAGTTTCTTGTAATTGAAACGAACAACCCAATTAGATACCCACCGGCGATATTGACCCTTAATATTAGTGTACCACATGACCATCTACCAGTTCATGACATGGAATGCGTGCTGTACATGGATGATTTTATCGATTGGAAGACTTACAACGCTTCGGCCTCTTTGGTCAATTCAGAATCAAAACTAATGTTTGCATATACTTACTTGACACACGGAGAGCACTACATCAAGATCTCATGCAGAACGATTTCATCACTCTATGAAACAGTCCACAAAGTCACAGTATACAATGATTGTTTTTCTCCAATCGGAATCTTTGACTACAAATACTCACATGAAGAAACTGGCATGAACGTAAGCTTAGATTTTAATGCAGAAACAGGAAGTCGAAAAGACATTTTGTGTTTAGATGAAATTCCCATTTATATGTGGTCCATCGAGAAACGTTCCCTTGACGGCTCTTACGCTCTTTTGGACGAAAAGGTTGGTGAGCCAGAAGATTTTCAGATTAAAGCCGACCGTTTTGAAGAGGGACTTTATCGGCTTAATCTGACTATAAAGTTCCCTTCATCGCAGAAAGGGTGGTACCATGAATGTACTTATATTAATTTTGTGAGTCTCCCCGTCCGATCTAACATTAGCAACGTGGTCCTAATAAAGTAAGTTTTCTTAGTTAAAACCATGTGTCTACAATTTGTCTACTGTTCTTACCACCTGTCATTCTCATATATGTAGTGTAATTTATAACTGAATTGAATTTTCTTCCTAAAATATACATTGAAAAAAATATGTAATTTGCACTCAGTTACATAATATCTTTCTAACTCAGTACCTTCATAAGGATGTGACCTTTGTGGCAAAAGATGAATGCTGTTTAATAAAATTCAGCAAATATAATCCAGTCATTCCTGTCAAAAATACATATGCTCTACCTAAGTCCTTACAAAGAATTATGCAACAATTGTTGAAATAGTTGCTATTTTTTGCAACATCCGTGCGTATAATATTGCCCATTTCTTGATGATTTTCAGTTATTAACACATTCTAGCCTTCATGGGAGCATTAAAATAGTTTGTCAGCCGACTCTTGAACCGCAGCCTAACCATCCAACTGAGTCCTTAAAAGGCAACACATGATGGTATTTTGCTACAAAACTACAAAATAAATTGGTCACAAAAGTGAATTGCCAACATTATTTATATGCACCAGCGTGCTTATGAGTTGAATTTTATATTTGGCTTTTTTAAAACATAATTGTAGCCAACCCGCTTTTAAAATGGATTCTCCAATGTTCTTCACTTAAACAAACTCCAGCTACCACTTAACCGTTGAAAGTACACAAGTTGTAAGAGCTAAAAAAATATTCCTTTGAAAAATGTTCATCTAGATATTATAACTTTTGACTGATTAAATTCTACTTTCATTTTTTCTCTGACACAGTTGCCTATTTAATTGCTATGAGCGTGTGGCTACAAGACACGTTCTTCATGTGCAACCTATATGTCTGCCATGCAAGGGACTCACGACAAAACTGAAATGGACATTGATGACTGTTAATGGAATTCAGAACATTAACCATGAAAACTTGGACCAAATTACACATTACGGTAAGTACTTCACTATATATTTCTGTGCCTAATGGGATGTAAAAAAAAAGCAGTATTATTACAAATTGGTTTTGTGTAAATATATTGCTAACAAGTATGGAGATCATTTTGGTATTGAATGTCTGTCAAATGTTTACACACTACAAAATCTATAAGGATCATTTTCTCATATAATCAAACACCTTGAAGATTATCTTAAGAAGAAAATCTTCCCCAAATTAAGCTTACACATCGCTGATATTTGGAGTACCGGTAGTTTATACAAAATTACAAAGATAGTGTTTGCAATTCGTGAAGAAGATGCCCTTTCCGATGGTTCGATTTGACATCTTAGCAGAAGCTCGTCTGCCTCTTACAAATATTCATTGGAAAAGGAGTGCAGAAGATAGTAGAAATATGGCGTCAACATATAGCCCAGATCAATTTGTAGACTTTAAATGTCAACGCTATAGGTCATACCTGTTAAACAAGTTGGTAAAGAAAAAAGCGCGATTTTAAGCATCTACTGCTTTATAAGACATCAATATTTTTTGTGTGCACACTATTAAAATTCTGCGGTAGCAGAGGTTGCTGTCTTGTAATACTGCTTACAAGTCGGTGAAATTTCCGATTTAGACTCCCAATTCCGTTTCTTCTCGATGTGCTCAGCTATTTCAAAAGAGATCAGATCAACGGATGCGAATGAGCATATACAAAGTTATAAACTGTTTTCAGCAGATAAAAGAAATCCAATATTGGCAGAACAGTTAGCGGCATAAAGTCATTTTCTCAAACCAGTTGGAACCAGGGGTTAACCGATGCGAATCCAGTATTGGGAGTTATTACAACATTGTCGAGTTTCATGTGTTCTGTTTTATTAGACATTCCCGATTGCAATACTTTATTGTGTACATTAGTTCGATTGCACTCATAAATAGCATGCAGACCTGAATATTGAATGGCTCCATCGTGTCCTTTAACTTTGATTAATGAGTGTCCTTTTCTAGTAAGTACTTTCGTTGAAAAGACTTGCAAACTATGAGTTTTTAAATGCAAATTTGAAGTTTTGCATGGGATCACATGGGTAATTAAAGTTCAGAAAGAACCTTTTGAGGACAGGTAATATGAAACTTGATGTAACTGCTGATATTATTGTGAGTTCACTTTTTTGCGAGGGTATCAATGTTTGTGGGTTTGCAGAAAGCTACTTTTCCGATATATAAATTCCTGGACTGGGGGAGGTGAGCTATTGTTTCCATAGAAAAGGATCATTGTTCGTTGGTCCCTAAATTCATGGTTTGCAACAAATATGAATTTCAAGGATATTTGCTCCCCAAGAAGATTAGTGAACTCACAGTACCAGAAAGAGGAACTTGCATTAGACTTACATTCATGAATAGTATACACCTGTTATACACTCGCCTTTGAAAATTCGCATTTTTTAACGTCTTTTGTTTTTTCTCTTCTGAGTGAAGAGCTTGTCCGTTATTTTTTGGCAACCGATTCAGAGATAATCATTTTCATTAGTTTGATACTAATTTTTCTAACAGTACGACATCAAATATAATTGTCTAAAGCTTTGATATTTTTCAGGAATTCACAACGAATCCCTGATCATTAGGGGAGGATCCTTAACGCCTGGGACAAAGTATAAGATCAGATTGTACGTAGATACTTTAGAGGATCACAACAGCAGAATCGCCGACTATGTCTTCACTACCAATCTTCCACCTTCTGGTGGAAGTTGTGAAGTAAATCCTTCAATTGGTAGGTAGTGTATATTTTACAGACAGTTTTCAGGAGTCAATAAAATTATATGGAAGATTAATAATGTGCACTAACAAAGTATCCTTCATCCCTTCTGCTCTCCAGACTTGGAAGCTAAGATGTAACCTGGCGGTGGTAAAGGAACCATGTAGCTTTATTCATTTATAAATATTTTTCTTGCAGGCTGAGATAAATATTTGTAACGAATAGTGAGATTGCTGTGGATATATTAAGAATAATTATTTCATGGCGTTAGATAAAGGCAGTCTTTCCCATAAACGGGCCCCGGGTGGACGAGTGGTCTAAGGCGCTCGCCTTTACAGATTCTTGTCATATCACCTCTGGCCGCGTGGGATCGAGTCTCAGCACAGCTATCGTGGATATGTGAGAACGCTTTTTGCCAGTCGCTTCACGTTGGTCGGTGGTACTTCCTCTGGCTTTCACGGATTCTTCCTTCACCAAATATACTGGTCGCCATACATAGCCCATCAAATGTTGAAAAATGGCAATAAACCCTCAAAACACAAGCACAAACTTTCCCATAAAATAGAAACCTATTGCATTGAGCATTATTCTCTACATTTTATCATTCTCCATCCAAGAAGTTGCAAAAGCAGGATCAGCAAAGATATTGGAATAAATCCTTGGAAAATTCAAAAGACGTTTGAAGAAACCATTTCTTTTTCTGAAGATACATTTTTTATATATTTTTCTTCCAATATTAAGTAAGTCACAAACAGTCTAATAAACTTAAAAATTGCACAGTAAAAACGTGACTAGGCTGATTCCTGAGCAATCATATCTCCTGTCTCTATCGACCCGATTCTAAAGTTCCCTCTTCATTATCACTGTCAAAAGCGAATATCGTATCAAAATTATGGTCCGAAAAAAATACTTTGAAAATTCCCAGTGAAATCCGTTCTTTGCTTGCAAGTCTACTGATTAAACATTAATTTAATGTCCGCAAACGATATACCGTCCACTGACGTTATACCGCGCGAATGAACACAATTAATGTCCGAAAACAACATACCCGACAGGGATATTTTACCGCGCAAATGAACACAAGCTGCAGCTTGGAAGTAAAGTTCGGGAGAGCAATCATTTCAGTGGTAAATACGTATTGCTCTACGAAGCTCTTAATACAAATGATCAATTGTACTGATTATTTGATTTATGATACGTGAATCCGGTATAATAGTCAATTCAGCATGTTGTATGACACTAAAGTTAGCACATTGTATTGTGCATCAATAACAGTGTGGTGTTAGGGAGATAACTCCATCAGGCTTGTTGACTTTTGCCTGAGGGACTCTCAGTGATCAATGATGGGTTTCAGACAGCTTCCTCTTGCTCTTTAGAATGGCATGTTAATGGGTTCAACAAATTTTAATGTAAAAGAATTCTCCATCCTGTTGTTACAAAACCAATAACGTTCTTAAATTTCGTAACCATTCACTTTTAAAATCTCTTCGGATATTAGAAAAAGCCGTATTTAGTCTTAAGTCAATACCTACAGAGCAGTTATCCAGGTTTTTTATATAAAGAATGAAGAGGAAGGCATCCATTCCTGGACTAAGAGTATAACAGTCGAGATCGGGGCGAAGTATCACGGACTTTCACACCTACTGCAATGGTGGAGCAACACGAGAAACCTCGAAAGAAGGTGTGATGTCGGGTAATACCACACGCACTAAAACGTCTTGGAGAATTGTGAATTGTACACTTTGCTACTGACCATAAAGAAAACTACTTTTCCAGAGACTATTATCATTAACAGTCGTTAGTGTCCAAAAAACACAAACAAACAAATTTTTGACAAAATACAAATATCAATATTGGTGAGTGCTGTTGGCATTAAAACAGGAATATGAAGTGCAAGTTCTATAAAAATGCCGTTACATGTGCTCTGCAGTGGGGGAAACCACTACCTTTACCACTGTCGACATGGGAAACATGCCTTTCTTTAATAAGCCCATACTGGTCTTTACTCACGTTATCCCAACCATAAATTGATAAATTAAAGGAACCATTGGACAATTATCATTGAAAAGATGTAGCTGCAAAACTTCTTTCTGGATTTACTGACTTTTTTCTCTCCATTTGATGTACACCCCTCAGACTCGTACCTCAAAAAGGATGGGTTCTTTAGAGTCACTCATCATTTATTCCATCCAGCTTCAGAATCTGTAAATGATTTCATTGATAGTGATATGTGCTCACTCAGATATTTCACTTTTGAACTGGCTGTTAAAAGTATTCAGGCTCTAGGCCATGGTACCTTGTTAACAAAATCTTATATAAAATCCACGTTTCGGTTACTCTCATAACTCCTGCAGACTTTGATTTATTGGGTTTTCAGTTGGATGGTAAATAATATTTTGACAAATATCTATCTATGGGGGTATTTATCACTTGTACAGAAATTTGAAACCTTCTTACAATGGATTGTGAGACAGAGATGCAACCATAATAATATTAAAAACCTTCTTCATGACCTTTTGTTTGGGGGAAAAGCATCTTCTTAATGTTTAGATTGTTTAGATAAGTTAAATACTTTTCCTGATAACTGTAAAGAACTAGATGTTCCTATATCCCATAAAAAGTAGCAGGCCCTTGTCGTGCATTTCAGGGGAAAACAACGTTTTTAAACCTCAAAGCAAAAAGAAGACATTTTAAGTAGGAAAAATCACACTGAGGGCCTTATTGTCTTTATTTGGATTTCTTAATTTTGCTTTTTAGGTAATACCATGCATGGTTTTTTGGTAGAAGGCTGATACATGCAACTATTGGAGTGAAAGGGCTGCATCATAAGATTCGGCTATCCAATAGCATCAAAGAAGACTTAAACGTTCTTGATTTCTTAGAAAATTACAGGGTGTAACTGTAATGCAAAAGTCTGATTAGTACTAAAATAAAATGTTAGAGCTTGTCATAGTGCAGGTGGAATATATTTCCCAAGGGAACCGGGACCTGTCAGGAAATCACAGATAAAATCTATTTGGAACTATTTCCAGTGGTAGTGGGAATGTCTATTTGGAACTATTCCCAGTGGTAGTGGGTATGTCTATTTGGAACTATTCCCAGTGGTAGTGGGTATGTCTATTTGGAACTATTCCCAGTGGTAGTGGGTATGTCTATTTGGAACTATTCCCAGTGGTAGTGGGTATGTCTACTTGGAACTATTCCCAGTGGTAGTGGGTATGTCTATTTGGAACTATTCCCAGTGGTAGTGGGTATGTCTATTTGGAACTATTCCCAGTGGTAGTGGGTATGTCTATTTGGAACTATTCCCAGTGGTAGTGGGTATGTCTATTTGGAACTATTCCCAGTGGTAGTGGGTATGTCTATTTGGAACTATTCCCAGTGGTAGTGGGTATGACTACTTGGAACTATTCCCAGTGGTAGTGGGTATGTCTATTTGAAACTATTCCCAGTTATAGTGGGTATGTCTATTTTGAACTATTCCCAGTGGTAGTGGGTATGTCTATTTGGGGCATTTAAAAAAAAAAAAAAAAAAAAACACACTTTCAATATGATAACCAAGTAGTTGTTAACATTATCAATAAGAAATCATGGCAATAAAAAAGGGTCCTAAACCTAGTGCGTGAATTATTTCGTCAGACCTTTCAATTTAACATACTACTGAAAGCATAGCATAGAATAGGTGTGCAAAATGCCATAGCTGATTCATGTTCTTGTTCCCAGAGCGTAAGATTCAAGGACGTGGGACCAAATGAGTCAGAAAATCATTTTTTGCTTTCCTTCGTGAACGACAGCTTACATCCTGCAACAAGGGCTCGGAATCCCCTCCTCTCTTGGTGATGATACCATCATACGGGGGCAAAAGATATTTGGATACACCACTGTGATTGTTGGTAAAAGAATCTAAGACCAATGAGAAAGGAACTGGGGCATTTTAAGTGCTAAATTAGACTGACAATTAAGCAATATGTCCCCTTATTTCCTTAGAACACACATTACAAAATCCACCCCAGCTCCCCAACAAATAGCTGTTAATCCACTATGACGGAATTTGTCTAAACCACATATCGGTTTCCTCCTTTCGTAAAACGGTCTGTACATTTCTCGAACATTAACTCTCGCAACTACAGATCAAACTCCTTCCATTTTGGGCCAGCGACTGAATGTGCTATGTGAAATATTTTAGATTGAAAAATTAAGTTATTCGGAAGGTGGTAATCGGAAAATTAAAGTAGATACAGTCAAATTACTTTTAAATAGCTACAATCTAACTAGTCTGAAATATACAAGAATACCATATCCCACATGCAACTGTATCCTTAACACCATGCTAACAACGATTCTAAAACTTTCAGCACCTCGCAAAATTATGGATCATTGCATTATCTATACCATATTGAACAGGCAAACGGGCAGCTACAAGGCTGACAGGCCCTAACATGGGGCTACAAAATGGAAAGTCCCATATCAGATGGAAGCTAAACGAGGAATGCGGTAGGAGAAATTCGATGTTACAGTGCAAGAGCAGTTGTCACGACGTCTACCACCAACCTACCTTGTGGTCTATTTAGGATAAAATGACCTCGCTCTAATTAAGGTCTAAGGAGTTGATAGACAATAGTAAGTGATCTGTACTTCGCCTTGCAATTATGGCACCAAAAATATGCGGTTGTATGGTCTGAAATGATACCTCAGCTGTATCGGAATGGAGCACGCAGGGCCGTTCATGTACATCGGAGCAGTAAACGTGTCAACGAAGCAGCAAAAGCAGTTGTTCTGAAAAGATAATTATGCACACTAAAATTAAATTTGGAGCACTAATCTTTTTCCTTTTGAAGGTATTCAATTATCAGACATTGGCTATAACATTTTTTTCAACAAAATTCAAGGGAAACTTAAGGTTTTTCTGGCGCACAGGAGCACCATTTTCTCAATATCCGACATACTCGAGCTCTTTAATATTTCTGGTGGTGATTGATCACATAACCACTCAATGGGCGGGATCTTGGGAGACCACAGCGAAATCTAGTATCAATTTGGTTCTATTTTAGATAACAGGCTCTGATATTATCACTGCAAAAAGCGAACTATACGTTGACAGTCGAGGGCTGTATCATCGATGCCTCGAAATAGTGACTGTTTTAAAAAATATTGCTAAGGTTGAAAAGCCAATCTTTGGAACTTGCAAAACTGTTACATAATTCAAAACAGTATTAAATTTATTTACCACTGAGATATACGTCTTGGATGTGCGACTTTCGAGAAGTTTATTCATAGATTTGCACGACTTATGTGTATACTTATTCTAAAAGCGACGCTCTTCATGTGTGTGTGTTTGTGTGTGTGTTTGTGTGTGTGTGTGTGTGTGTGTGTGAGTGTGTGTGTGTTTCTTCTTCTTCTTTTAAGTTGTTGTTTATTTTATGTGTTGATATGGATACAGTCGTGATTCTTCTATCTTTAGCAGATACAGGTTTCACGGTATAATTGTAAAGACACTGCCTGTATGCAAATAAGGTTGTCTCCATTTGCCTATTGTTTGTAGCAATTATGCGCAAGTTAGTCATTATAGCTTCTTAACATTAATACTTGAAGGATTTGCCGGTGAAACGTTGTATACTATAACCTGCTCCTCTTGGACAGATGACAATGATTATCCTCTCTACTATCAGTACTTATTTCGGGGTGGAGACAACAAAACGGTGGAACAAGTTCTTTATGTTGGATGTAAGTATCTATATATCTACCGTATTTTCAAGCATATATCCCGCGGGTTATACAGGATTGTACATACCCCACACACCCCCATGCAGGTTATCTCGGTAGGCGGGCTATATCAGCTCTTGTTCACACAGCCGGTTAAATTCATACAGATATAATTTTAATAATTGTGTGATAATGATTTTTAAAAGTTTGTTTATGTTAAACAGAACGACAACAGAAGCAAGATTAGCACGAAAAAATGGATCCTAGGTAGTTAATTCTAGGGATACCTATCGAGATACGAATGAATTGCAATCGTCTTTTAATGGAATAGATCAATGCGAGAGCTTCGATAGCTCTGTTTTTTTCACATAATTAAAAGTAACACCAAATAAAATACAAAACTAAAAGAATCGATGGCGTGAGAGTGTGCTTGCCACTCGACATCCATTCGTCCCATTCGGAATAACAGCAATATGGCCGCTAGCAGCACTAAACCGTTCCTTGCACCGTTGGCTCCTTGTGTGCAGCCATCGCATCAAAAACCAATAGCGACTGTGGTGAAAAAAATACCTGGACCTGTTCTGTAACATTTATCTATCCAGATCTTATTCACATCGGTATTCATCCAACCCTTCGTATTGCAGTGGATGACAATGCCGGCTGGCACGTGATCAGTTCGTGTGAAATTATGTTAGGGTTTGTGCGGGGTATAAGCATGGACGGGGTATACTAAATAATTTTTTCACGATTAGTGAATTTCTTCGGGGTGTAAGCGTGGGCGGGTTATACGCGTGGAAAATACGGTATTTGTATATTTTGTGTAACATTTATATATGCTGGCATGAATTTTTAAAGAACAAGCCAAAACTATTAGAAGAGACCAATTTCGGAGACAAACAATGAAATTTAACATTGTTTGAAGTAGGTCGAATTCATTCAAAACTCGATGTGAATAGTTGTGCAAATCAGAAAAAAAGATATGATTTAAGCATGCATTCAAATACTGAATTGACAGTGAACTAAATTTAGCAGATTTTATATCTCTGTACGACTGTAAAACCTGCCCAAATATTAATTATAGAAAACGAAAGTAAAGTTTATCATTAAATAATTTAAACAAATATGAAAAAAAAATAAAAAGTTTATAATATTGAATTTTCTGAAATAACTTTTGCTATGGTATGTTTTAAGTGTAGAATCTGAATCAATTAAAATCACATACGTTTACGCTTCTATAGATCAAGATTTGTTATTGATATAGAATTTCAACGATTGCCACAAACATTTTTTTTTCTTCCATCTACGTTTAGCTGAAAACACGAGCGTTCCATTGCATCTTCGAGTAGGGGACAGGTACAACTTTTATCAATCACATATCGAAGTCAGAATTACAGATTCTTTTGGAGACTACACAGAAGTTGTCTTATTTGTAACTGTAAGTTTTCCGTGATTTTACCGATAGAATTTATACTTGACGTAGAAGTGAAGATAATTTTATCAACACGGTTATTTTCTGATTCAGTAGCACATCCCTGTAAATAGTCTTAATAGTAAACAGTATTCCACAAAAGTAAATTTTAAATAATTGTCATCTTGTTTCAATTTGACTGTGGATATGACGTAACTAAATATTTCGCATAAAATTGACCAATCCTACAGACTTAAAATGCATGAAAATACAGTTACGAAACTGCAGATTATTCGAATATAATCAAAACTATATTGTACAATCTTGGTTTTATGAACGTACATATATTGAATAACAGTATGTGCAAAACGTATTGATCCTAAAAACTATAGTATAACTGCATTTTCTACATCTATTTTCAGACTTTGCCATCCAAGATTGTACAAGATACAAAACATGTAGACTCGTCATTTGATGCAGTACGGACCTATCTCAGTTCTATGACCACTGATTTCAAAGTATCTAATTTTGCAAGAGAGTTTTCCAAAAATTTGAGACACATTCAGTCAGCTAGCTCGAACATCGCATTAATCGTAAGTTTTCATGCAGCAGAGAATCTTACCTCAGTGCAAAAATAGGTTATTTTTTCAAGACAGATACCAGGCTTGAGGAAGATTTTTTAAAAACTGTCCATATTTCCACTTTTGCCCGCTACGATTGTGGACGTTTTTTCTCTTTTTTTTTCTTTTTTCTTTTGTATGTGCTCCTTTCAAAGAACTCTTTTGGACAGAGCAAGAAATAAGCACTCTTCTTTAGTTTCGTATTTTCTATAGCTTCTCATTACCGGCTCTAATGAATGTTTTATGTATCAACTGTTTCAGACAGAACAAACAGTTGTTATATACGAGCACAGCAATGTGCAGAATTTATGTTATAAAATAAATTTTTAACCAGATATGGACTAGTAAATTAATCGAAGAACTTATGACTGACGGTCAGAAGCCAATTTTGAACAACATAATGTCAAAAGTTTGCTTTTCATTCATAATTGGGTCAAGTCAAACTGCTTTTCTTTTGAGCTAATAATTCGAGTAAGATAGCACCGGATCTTCGGATCTTTTGAGAGATTGTTTGTGTCAAGGTAAATTTATATAGGAAACAAACACAACAAAATGTCAAATCACGGTACAGCAAGTCTGAAAAACTATCCAAGCACTTTCGAGATCCACGGATCCCTTTTTTCAAAGCGGACGACAAAAGCAAATAACACAGAAACGTACACAAAATATATATTTACATATCTTTAATATATCTTTAAAAGGCAAATACTGTATACTTTGAACTATTTACATTTTGACAAATCAGGTATTTCAATTTGGCAAAAACACTCTTTGCGTTTAAGTTGCCCACACGTGACCTATTTACTGACGGAAACAAAGGAAACGTAAAATGATATTGCAATAATACCAACGCATGACTACCCAAAAGTTTGTCCCGGATAATATGTATTGTACAGTTAGAATCCAAAGAGTAAAGATAATGCGTTTCCAAAATTGAGAAGGAGATGATACGTATGCATGTATGTATGTGCTAACGTTTAACGGAACCTCGGCGCAATAATGGGTATATGGTGCCAATTGAATGTAAAGTTCCAAAAATATAAAGACCAACAGATACAGAAAAGCCCTAGGAAGATAAAACGTTCCAACTAAATGTAAACATAAAGAGGGAATTGGTTTCTAACGTGCTTCCAGAATTGTGAATGAAATTATATGTGTGTATGTATGTATGTATGTATGTATGTATGTATGTATGTACGTATGTATGTATGTATTAGCGTTTAACGGCACTTCAGCAGAATTATGGTTATATGGTGCCAATTAAAAGTAAAGTTCCAAATATGTAAAAACCTGGAATTGCACAAATCCCATACGAGCTTAAATCCTTCCAAACAAATGTAAGCATGATGAGGGAAAGGGGTTTCTGTTTTTCTCGTTTCAACCCGCCTGGTCTGAGAGTTCGGAGGCGGAGAATCCAATACGTTTCCTTCGCTCTTCTGGTTTCAAGGTTCCAATTTGACTGTCCCGTCAGGATAATGTAATTGAAATGGTGGCCCGGGGAATAAAAGTGTTCTGCAACGGGTATTTACAAACAATTCGGTTGTGCCAGTCGGATCTCTGTAGGTTCATCGTCCTGTTTAGTTTTTCGGTCTCCTCCACATACTGGATTGATCAAATTGTGCATATTATTAAGTGAATCACATTTTGTGTTTTGCATATGATTGTGCTGCTGGAGAACTCACTGGTTTTTATCAAGTTTTGGCATGTCTTGCATCTTTTATCTCCGCACGGTTCGGAGGATACATTCGTAGTTTGGTTTGTGAGGGGTTTTAATTTTGCTCTGACGAGGATGTCTCTCATATTTGGGTCTGCGGTATGATATGACTGCTTTCTTTGGGAAAAGATTTTTTTAGGATTTCGGTAAACTCAATGGTAGACCAGTGTTGCTCAATGATTTTACCTATTGAGATCAATCTGGATGGAAAGTTAGGATGAATGGTATCTGTTCAATATTTTTCCTTGTTTTGTAGAGTACAAGGTCGCCCCAATTTTTCATTGTTGCCTCTGTCATAGTTCAACTTGACTAGGTATTGAGACAACTCTTTAGATCGTTTATTCAATGTCTCTTCGTCACAGCAGATCTTTCTCACTCTTAGTGCCTGGCTAAAGGTGATGGTTTGATCGCAATGTTTTGGGTGGCAGCTGGATGGGAGTAAGTATTGATGTTTGTCTGTTGGTTTGGAGTATATATCCGTATTAAGTTTGTTGTCAATGATTTGTGTTGTTTTGTCCAAAAACACATGGTTTGTATTTGATGTTTCTGCAGTGAACTTAATTGAATGATGGGATTCGTGTCCTTTATTAATGAAATCGTTCAGAATTTCTTTTCAGTGGTGCCACTTCATTTAAATGTCGTCAATGAAACGTAGCCACTGGAATGGAGTGTACGGAATTGATAATAAGAGTCAGCCTTTCAGGAGGCCATCTTTATATCCATTGCGGTGCCATTAATTTGCAGTTGTGGTCTCCATTGAATTCGAAGTTGTTTAGTTTCAGTACCAGTGTCAATAGTTTTACAAGAAAGCGAGTTGATGGTTTCTTCTCGTGTCTTGTTTGCAATGCTTCCTCGCATGCTGTTATTCCCTCATCATGTGGGATACTGATGTTCAGGGAAATTACATCCATTGAGACAAGCAGAGTATTAAGCGGTAAAGGTTCACTGTTTGTACTTTCAATCAGGAAATTTGTGGTGTCTTGAAGATAGCAGGGGAGTGTTGAGACAAGTGGTCTCACGCTTACATAGTCTTTTCTCAGATCCTCCTTTGTCGGCTGGTTTAATCTCAACGTCTGTTCTCGATTTTAATGATTGTAGGGCCTCCTTTTTGGTTTTATTCAGGCTAGAATACTTTGGTCTTTTACTTGGGTGTTGTGCAATGTCACTTGTTACTGACAAAATGAAAGAATTCAGATTAGCTTCGGAGATTTTTGATGGGTTTGAATCACCTTTTTCAGAACAAAAGTATGGTTGTATCAGAAGCTACTAGTTCTGTTTTCGCTTTTGATTTTGTAGCAAAATAAGCCTTAAGTCTCAATTTGTCTTTCAGAAGTTGTCCCATATCGTAGGATTTGTGTCGGGGGTAGAAACTGACTCCATTGAAAATTCATTTAAATTTCTACTTCCAAAAGGGGCTTTTTAAAAGATAAACCACATAGCTTTGGTCTGTTGTGGGCGAATTCTTCTTCTTTATTCTTGCCTGTGTTGTTTCCTTTTACTGCATTTGTTTCTTTTCGATGTTTCATTCAGATTCTGATTCTCAGGATCGTTAATTTGCAGTGGTCCTAGATTGTGCCTTTGAAATTTATTGTTTTTATTTTATTTAAAGTGTGTTAAGGTCCTTTCTGATCGCTTTTTATAATGTCATTCCAAATGCACCAGACCGTTGAAAGATAGTTTTTATTGATCACAAATTATAGAGGAAGCAAACATTACAAAGCACGGTGCAGTAAGTCTCAGAAAACCCATTTCCATCTTCATGTTTACATTTAGTTGTAAGTTTTTGTCTTTGTAGGGCTTTTGTGCAATTCTTTTTGTTTTACAATTTTGCAACTTTACTTTTAATTGGCACCATATAGCCATTATTGTGCGGAGGGGCCGTTAAACGCTAATATATATATATATATATATATATATATATATATATATATATATATATATATATATATATACATATAATTTAATTTTTAATTTTACGCTAATATATATATATATATATATACATACATATAATTTAATTTTTAATTTTACGCTAATATATATATACATACATATAATTTAATTTTTAATTTTACGCTAATATATATATATATACATACATATAATTTAATTTTTAATTTTACGCTAATATATATATATATATATATATACATACATATAATTCAATTTTTAATTTTACGCTAATATATATATATACATACATATAATTTAATTTTTAATTTTACGCTAATATATATATATACATACATATAATTTAATTTTTAATTTTGGAAGCACCTTAGAAACCCATTTCCTTGTTTCTGTTTACATTTAATTAGAAGGTTTTATCTTCATAGGGTTTTATGCTAGTCTTAGTTTAACATTTTTGGAACTTTACTTATAATTGGCACCAAATAGTCATTATTGTGAATCGGTGGCATTAAACGCTAATACATACATATATATAATCTCATTCTTAATTTTGGAAGCGCCTTATATTTATTCTTTGGGTTCTAACTGTACAATCAATATTATATGGGACAAACGTTTGGGGTGGTCATGCATTGGCATTATTGATATATCATGTTACGTTTCCTTTGTTTCAGTCAGTAAAATAGGTAACATGTGGGCAAGTTTAACGCAAAAGAGTGCTTTTGTCAAATTGAAATACCAGATTTCCCAAAATGTAAATAGTTTAAAGTACACAGTTTACTGTATTATTAGGATTACATGCTTTGATTTTAGATTCTGTAATGCAACAATATGTAAATAGAGATTTTGTTTACGATTTTATGTTTGTAATTGTTATTTGTTTGTGTCATCTGCTTTGCCAAATAGATCCGTGGATCTCGAAAGTGCTCGACCAGTTTCTCAGACTTGCTGTATCATGCTTGGTCATATTTGTTTCCTCTCTCTCTCTCTCTCTCTCTCTCTCTCTCTCTCTCTCTCTCCTGTCTGTCTGTCTCTTTCTCTCTCTGTCCCTCTCTCTCTTTCTCTCTCGCTCTCTCTCTCTCTCTCTCTCTCTCCTGTCTGTCTGTCTCTTTCTCTCTCTGTCCCTCTCTCTCTTTCTCTCTCGCTCTCTCTCTCTCTCTCTCTCTCTCTCTCTATATATATATATATAGGGAGAGAGAGAGAGAGAGAGAGAGATAGAAAAAGAGACAGAGACAGAGACAAAGAGACAAAGAGAGAGATTGCAAATATACACCAAACAGAGCGGAAAGTGCTATCCTTGGATTCTACATGAGAATGCTTGATAAAATTAACAGAATTGTTAAATATGAATAAATAATATTTTCATACAGGTTAGAGTATTTGAATTCGTACTGTACGGAGATTCGAACCCGGATATTTTTTATATCTGGTAACTTCATAAATACGGAAAATGAAATGCAGTTCGGGAAATGAACCTCGTGCTTATGGAACCAGTTAAGTTCAGATTTTTGAAAGTCTAGTGGATCAACGTGTGTTCCGCACCGTCATATTGTAGAAGTAAAATGTTTGATTGATATGAAAGCATCAGAGGGTGTCAGAATAGTTCGTTGCGTCACGAGGTCGTTTTGTGTTCACTGCAGTACTATATACACTACAGTTAAGAGCATTTGTCGACTAAAATATTTTCATAAAATCAAAACTTTTACCACACTAAGCATCGAATTGTCTTTCCTTTTAATTCAGCTGTGTTTCTTTTCCGACGAGAACTTAAGTTTTAGACGATTTCCGATGCGAGTGGCAGTAAAAAGACAACGATGTGATTCCTGGAACTATCACTTGAAAACTGACAAATCATGCTTTATCTGGACCGAAGAGTAAAAACATCGGTTCATAGTTTAGCTGTAGTTTAAATGTCGGACTAGTAAGTAAATAGTTTGTTATGATTGGCATGGAAGTACTGTAATCACGAGTTTCAACAGGGTAGTATATGCAGCCATTGTGAACAAACAGACCTTGTGACGTCACAGACAGTCTCAAATGGCGTCCAACTGTGGTAGTGATAATACGATACGTTCAAGCGATTTATTTTACAGAAATACACAAATGTTCGGTTGTGGCGTGGAGATAATATAAAACATGCCTCCCTACATCATATATGTCATAATTATAACACAACATGGGCATTCCATTTAAGTGTAAATACATTCTTATGCTTTCGCACCTAAAAGTCACATGACAACGATTACAATTCTCTTAAAGTACGTCTCTTTATGAACTTTTTCGAATTTTAAATGTACCTTAGGAGTGTATCTGTCTGTAAATGATTCAAATTAAACATAAAATTCCAGACTTCACTCTAAACACAATGGAAAATACAATATAAAAAGATCAATCAAGTCACGGGTAGTTTCACCCTTCAAGAGCTTCAAAGAACTGTGTATATCCGAGATATGAATTGATTATTTGTAACATTATATTTTCTTCGAAATGTGACTTACCCTTATACATTACTATGTCCTGGACGTATCCCAGTAATGACTAATGAACATATTCCTGCAGAACAGTTGTTATATACGTGTTTGTATCTGTGACATAGGGAAAGAGAAGTTTATTAACTAGTGATACTATTATTATTATGATGATGATGATTATTATTATTATTATTATTAATATTATTATTATTATTATTATTATTATTATTATTATTATTATTATTATTATCTTTTAATTAAAATTTTCTTTCAGCCCTTGCCCTACCAAGGTATAAGCTTGGATCCGGAGGAGATCAATTCCATAGGATTTGCCAAAAATAAATATGGCCAGGAAGAGTCATATAACTGGGATAGGTATTGGCGGGACTTTCTGGCGCCACGTGATCTAAGACAGCAAGAGGCGCTAACGACGGTATTATTGGTTGTAAAAATTTTAACGAAAAACAAACAGGAAGAAAACTGTCTTAGAATGCCTTTCTTTCTGACATTTAGAAATTTATGAAGCATGAAATACCATTGGAAAACGCCTCACTTTTTAAAATATATTTTTAAGGAGCTTTTAGTGTATATAAGTTGTGTAGAGTCCACGTTAGTAGGAAGCGAAACAGCAGTCATAGCAGTCACTTTTCTGGCGACAGCGGCGTTGTAGTCGTCGTCAAGAGTTTCTTAAGTATTTGCTTACAGTTTTTAATTTCCATATACTTCCTAAACTAATTGAGAGATTATCATTATACTTGGCATGAATCATTTTGAATCGAAATTAGTTCATGCTGCAACATGCTCGCTCGGCGATTTAACTTTGGGCTCAAAGTCACAGTCATAAAAAAACTTTGCGTTATGGTTCTGACTCAAGTCTTTTCATTTGCTATATATTTGCTAAACAACTCGATAAATTCTCATCGTACTTTGGATGAGTCTTTTCATTTGCTATATATTTCCTAAACAACTCGATAGATTCTCATCGTACTTTGGACGAGTCATTTTGAAGCTACGACAATATATTCATCGACACACTCTCTCTACCTAATGAACTCAGAGTCTAGGTTACAGTATTAGAAAATCGACAATGCATTCATCGACACACTCTCTCGTCCTTATGAACTCCGAGTTTATGTTACAGTATTAGAAAATCAACAATGCATTCATCGACACATTCTCTCGTCCTTATGAACAGAGAGTCAGGGTTACAGTATTAGAAAATCGACAATGCATTCATTGACACACTCTCTCGTCCTTATGAACTCAGAGTCAGGGTTACAGTATTAGAAAATCTGCGTTGAGGTGTTGCTTACATTATTTTCATTTGTTTTCGTATCATAACTGACCACCCACCTCACCCCCCAACACACACACACACACACACACACACCTCGATGGATGTATTTCATACTTGGTTAATAATTATGAAGCTACATAATTCACTCATTGACAAGTGTGCTTGCCCTTTTGACCATGGGGCAAGGTGACAGTCATAGAAAATTTTCGCTAAGCTTTAGGGTAAACTTTTTTCATTTGCTTATAGTTCCTAAACTTTTTTATGGATTTTCTTCAAACTTGGGATGAAAAATTATGAAGCTAAATAAATCCATTTTTAGACACGCTCGCTTGCCTCTTTCACCTTTTTCTAAGGTTTTCCTTTAAGATTTTTCAATTAAGAATATTTCCTAAACCTCTTGATGGATTTTCTTCATACTTTGGTTGAATCATAATAAAGCTAAGACAATTCATTCTTTGACATACTCTCCCAACCTTTTGACCTTGTAGTCAACTCGTGCGTTTTACTGCAATGCTCTGATCATGGGCTTAAATGTAGGACTTTGCGTTATTATTTATTCTGTATCATTACAAAATCTATAGACTGTGAAATTATCTTTTAACTCATATATGTCATAATTATCTAATATGAGCCTTTGCATACAACCTATACGAGTTTAAGTATACGATTAAACAGTATGCTACTTGCACCAGAGCAAATATTGATAGATTATATGGTAAGAGTCTCTGGCGCTGTCTGTCGGTCTGTCTGTCTCTGTGACAATTTTAACTGTCTATTAAAGCTGACGTGTCTAAAGATACCTTTTCATTTCTTTATGATGCTGATTTGTTGTACAGCTCTAATGATGGCTCTCGTGAAAGCCCACAGAACAGCAAGTCTTATGATGCTTACATGTTTTGACTGTTTTAATGATTGTCATCACCTTAAAAGGTCGTGTGTACAATATTACATTCAGATTATGCCATCACGTTAAAAAGGCCTTGTGTACAATATCACATTTCAGACTATGCCATTACGTTAAAAAGCCCTTGTGTACAATATCACATTTCAGACTATGCCATTACGTTAAAAAGCCCTTGTGTACAATATCACATTTCAGACTATGCCATTACGTTAAAAAGCCCTTGTGTACAATATCACATTTCAGACTATGCCATCACGTTAAAAAGGCCTTGTGTACAATATCACATTTCAGACTATGCCATCACGTTAAAAAGACCTTGTGTTCAATATCACATTTCAGATTGTGCAATCACGGCAAAAAGACATTGTGTACATTATCGCATTTCAGATTATGCCATCACGTAAAAAGACTTTGTGTACAATATAACATTTCAGAGTATGCCAACACGGTTAAAAGGCCTTGTGTATATTATCGCATTTAAGATTATGCCATCACGGTAAAAAAAGCCTTGTGTACAATATACGATTTCTGATTATGCAATCACAGTAAAACGGCCTTGTGAACAATATCATGTTTCAGATTGTGCAATCACGGTCAAAAAGGCCTTCTGTACAATATCACATTCCTAGTATTTATTGGTTTGCACTTTCTTTTATTGCACCATGTTGAGGTTTATATTTTATAACGCCTCATTTTTATTCATACTGACGCATTTTATAAAAATAATATAATTACCTAACCATCTACATGATAATCAGTATATTATCATCGCTATGGACAATGTGTATGTTTGCCCCATATATTGTAAACTAAGTAACTTTTTACTAATACATTCATTTACATAGAACGGTACTTATATATATGCAGATGATTTCCTCCTTGAGTGGATTCTCTCTCCAACTGTGTCGAAAGATAGTCAGCACGAGATTCGCAGGAACATACACTATATCTAGCTTGACCTCCACTATGGCCGATCTGATATCAGGGCCGGACTATGTTACGAGAGAAGTGTTGGTAAGTTTGACAAGCTTTCTCTAAATGTTTAAAGAATATCGTTTCAGTAAATTATTTGAAAACAGTTAGTCATACATTTAAAAGTTGATTGGTTCTGTTCAGTGTAAGGGTAATGATGCTATTTGGCTTTTTCTCACGAATTTCTGAAAGGAGGAAGCAAGTAAGAAAAAAAGAAAGAAAGATTGAAATTGAAGGAAGAGATTATTTCAAAGAAAGAATGATAAGCCAATCATTTCAATCGGTTTTAAATTAAATGATCACATACAACAAAGAAAGTCATGTATCACAATTATTGTTACAAGCAGTACTAATAAAAAAACGGATATAGTTACTTCGTGTCTACTTGCTTGAATAAATTATATTTTAGAAGGCTTTGTTAAGATTAAGAACTCGTTTTCGATCATTCATCATCTAATTAGTTTTCGATCATCCTGCCTCTATACACATCGTGAATATTTGCAATTTAATATACTGTCAGGTAAAAAAAGAAAGGGTAATGTTGAGACAAATAGATAGAAGTTTGTGTAATGAGTGGAAATGACAATATTTGTGAAAAATGATGATAGTTAATTTTAAGGATATTCGCTGTCATTATGTCATAATTATTAGAAGGTTTGAGGACGGCGCAGGTTATCGTGATACACTTATAACATTCATACGTTAGTGTTATCATGTTCCTCTTCCCCTGTATTGAACTCTGGAAGAAATTTAACGTACAATGATATAAGTGCGACTTTATTTTGATATTAAGTATTGATACATAAATTAAATACAAATGGTGAGAAGTTAATGGTTCCTTATTTTTACTGTGTAATATCTGTTACGTGGGTCCTATATTTAAATAAGTCTAGCACAGCACAATGCACAGCAAGCGATAACGTTTGTGCTTCTGTATTGTTTTGCCACCTATTCAGTAACAATATCATGTCTTCAAAAGTTACGTATTCCGATATTCAGTCAGCGATTATCCGAAAATATGGTGTAGTTTTGGGATTATTTGCTCATACATGACCTTGTCCTCTGTGTCTGAGGAAAAATTTCTTAAATTGCATACTTAGATTTCATTGAAACAACCAGAATCACATCCGAGTTTTATTACATAAACAAAGTCAATATCTTCGAATTTCACTCTAGCTTCAGGTACTAGAATGTGCAGGTGAACTAAACACCAACTTAGCCGCTATCGCAGCCTCGCTCAAGCGCTACCTGCAGAATCATGAAAACATCACACTTGCGGCAGAAGGTATGTGTTGTACTAATGTGTTAGGACGAAAGTCTTACGCTTAGGTATATAGGATACAGAAAAACTAATTCAGTTCCCATAGACCGTAATGTTAATGTTTGGACAAATTACTATAAAAATTCGGCTCGGTGAAATCCTGTAGTACCAGTGCGGCGACAGCGATAAATGAAAATGGTTTAAGGATCAAGCCTACTACTGCATACAATTTATCCATACGAAGGCTTATTCTGAAAATTAATTTAATTTTTTCAGGTAATTATTTACAGACAGCCATCGACCTTCTTTTTTTTTAAAGATATCGATGAGTTTATTTAAATTTGGAAACCGGCTACAATGATAAATTGATACAATTTTCCACAAAAGAAAACAAATTTCCCTCTAACACTTAATTGATATATGCAAAAAGAAGTACTTTTGGACCTGTGTGAATATGTACACCCTAAGCTAAATGAATTTCGACTCATACTGAAGCGGAACTCTAAGAAAGGGAGCTAATCTGGAATCATTACATAGGCTCCTAGTCGATATAATGATATAAAATATTCCATAACTTTTGCGTTTCTCAAATAATTTAATAATTACTCAACGTAATTGAATGTGCATAAATAAAATCAGTAGCACTTGCCTTTCTTCCTTTAGAGGTACATGTCTGGCAAATGTTTATATCAAAGGGAAGTAAATCTTGGAACATATTTTCTCCTTCACGGACTTCAAGTTTCACCACCTTTGAGAGACCAAGCGATTCCTTTCAGGGTTAATGAAATCCCAAGTTAAATATTGTATCAGTTATCAAAGGAAGATTTTTTTTTACCATTTGCTTGAATGTACCCGAGGGGGAAAACGATCCACTTGTAATTTAATCAGTGAAACATGTATAGGAAATGGATGAAAAGTATGGAGAAACAACATATAAATTAGTTGCCAGTTTACAGAAGTAGGATACCAATCTTAAAAGATAGTGATCATGTAACCTGTTTTAGTGATCCATTGTCGTCCAGGTAGATGTATCCGGTTGGACAAACTTGGGAACAATGGAATATTTTTAGACAATCTTTATTGCCCAAACTGTACATTTTTTTTCCCTAACCTATAATAAATACAATCGTCTAGTTCCACTTTTGAAAGTCAAGAACTGTTTAGCATACATTTATGTTTTCGAATTTACGACAGACAGATTTTTGGAGACACGTGTTACTAATAGTGCGGCTGAGCAAATGCATTACACAGCATTTTATTAAGCTATCCCATGATACCTGTTTTTAAAATCCAGCGTGACAAAACATTGGTACTGTAAGCACGAACGTCTAAAACGTACACAACATACAACGTATTCTAATAAATTACAATCAAATTCACCCGAACTGATTGATACAATTGGTCAGAAAGGGGTTGTGCGCCTTTTATCCGGGTCCTTTTCCACTGAGTGTGTTTGTAACGAACAAAATGTATGATATTTCTGTAAATTACTGCACCAACATAGATCTGAGGCATATTTTTGTCTACCAAAAATACCCGAGGTAGTTCAGAATGATTCAATTCCAATCGACCGTAATGTTCATGTTTGGCCAAATTACTATACTTTCATGGTAACACTGGCAAAACACTCTCACATAATATGAATCATCTGTCCAAGAGTAAAATTTTAAAAGGATGAAAAGAATATGTTACAAGCCTCGTTTTTTAAATAAATGACATTGTAGGTGCCCATTTGGAAAAATCTGACCCGATGGGATCTCCCCCTTTACCTTCAATTTCGACCACACATAGTTTGAACTGGTCCAAGCCACCATCACAATGGAACAAAAAGGTCAGTCTATTTGTCTGCCTCTACCGCCCTCCTCCTAGTCGAAAAAACAACCTGACTGAATCTCTCTTTTTGGAACAGTTTCCAAACGTCATAGAATATGAAAATTCGATAGGTGGCAGCCTGATTATTCTTGGAGATTTTAACTATCACTTTGACTGTCTTGGAAACCAATAGACATCAAAACTCCTAAATTCCATTCACGTTTTCAACCTCAAACAGTCAGTTAACCAAACCACCCATAAACATGGTCACATTTTAGACTGGATTCTTTTTAAAGACCTGATGATAATATTCTACAGTGTTCATTGGTGTCCCACAAACTTGCATCAGATCACCTCTGGCTCATTTACCATCTTGACGGATCATGTCCTAATCGTCCATCTTTGTTTGCTACTAAGAGAAACCTCCGTATGATTAATAGAACCCAACTAATGCATGACATCCAATCAAACCTAACGACTTTGTTACCTTCTACAGTAGAACAACTTGATAACTTCTTGCTTTCATAGCTTGACAAATATGCCCCAGAACCTGAGTGTAGGGTATCCATTTAGAAGTGTTCTCCATGGTATAGTAGTGGTATAGTAGTGTTAGGGACCAGCTTCGCACTGCTAAAAGAGAACACCGTAAGGCTGAGAGGCTTTGACTTTCATCTGGTCTTACTATTCATAAGCAAATCAATGAAGCCGCTAAGAAGATTGTCACAAACATAGTTCATGCAGCGAAATCAGCCTATCTCAGTACTAAGATCACTGAAAGCTCCAGCTGCAAAGAGCCCTTCGATATTGCTAATAACCTGATGTCAAAGAACAAATGTACACACTACTTCCAACAGCCTTCTCCCCTGTCGAACATCCGGACCTGTTTGCAAATTTCTTTTGTGACAAAGTGCAAACCATTAGAGATCAGCTTCACAACACAATTTCAATCGACTCACACAATTTCAATCGACTCATCGTCACCACACAGTGGTGGTACAGAATTTCAAAGGCAAATTTTAACAGCATATGAGTCTGTCTCTTACGTACAATCCTGATGAAGTGTGCCCCAAAGTCATGTAAACTTGATCCGATTCCGACATCACTGCTCCTTGAGTGTTTTGATTCATTTCTGATTTCACTAACCGATGTTATTCATACTTCTCTTTCATCTGGGGAATTTCCATCATTTTTTAAAAACTACATTGTAAAGCCTCTGTTGAAGTAACCAACGCTTGATCCTAACGATTTAGAAAACTACCGCCCTGTTTCTCACCTCCCATTCATGTAAAAATGTTAGAAAAAGTGTTCTGTCCCAACTGGTATCTCATCTGAATTTAAATAGAGTTTTTAACAATTTACAGTCTGCATATCGCCCTCGCCACAGTACCGAAACTGCCCTTCTGAAAGTAGTTAACGACCTTCTCTCTGCTCTGGAGAGTGGAAACATTACAGTCCTCACCCTCCTTGACTTGTCTACACCATTTGACACAATGGACCAAGATATATTACTTCACCGTCTCCACCATATATTTGGCATTCGCGATACAGCCTTACTATGGTTCAAGTCATACTTAGTCGACTGGACACAAACTGTGACTGTAAATCGAAAACATTCAAGCCAAGTTGATCTATATTTTGGTGTTCCACAGGGGTCTGTTTTTGGACCCGTTCTCTTCATTCTATACACTCAGCCCCTCTCAAGTATTATAAATCGTCATCCGATGTCTCACCAATTGTACGCTAATGACACGCACATATACAAATCTAGCCACACAACCGAAGCTGATGCTCCCATCCAAGGCGTAGAGAGGTGCATTTCTGATGTGAAGTCATGGATGACATGTAACAAGCTGCAGACGAATGATGATAAAACTGAAGCCATTCTGATCACCACACAAAGAATTTCTTATTCCCATTCTTTACCTCAGACAATAAGTATCAGCAACACTAACATTAAATTCACACAATCAGCACGAAACCTAGGTGTCACTCTCGACAGTATTCTCTCATTACAACAACCTGTCGTGAACATATGCAATTCTGCATATCTGAAGCTGAGACTTATCAGCTCCATTCGCAATTTTGTTTCAGTTGATGCAACAAAAACACTTGTGTGTTCCTTAGTACTCTCAAGACTGGATTATTGTAATTCACTTTTATCTGGTTTGTCTCCTACAGGAACTTCAAAAAGTTCAGAAAGATGCTGTTCGGATCATCCTTTGAGTTCCAACAACCGAGCACTCCTCCCCCCTGATATGTACCCTCCACTGGTTACTTGTTTGCTCCAGAATTAAACACAAAATCTGTTCTCTATGCTACATCTCGTTGGCTGCCTCCAGTCTAAAATACCTATCGGACCTCACCCACGTGTACACCCCTTCTAGATACTTACGTTCCTCTTCCGACACTCGTATTCCCATTATTCCCACTATCAAAACGAAGTCCTACGGAATACGTTCTTTTGCGTACCAGGGTCCAGCTACCTGGAACGATTTGCCTGTTGAACTTAGATACAATGGCACTGTGATCCTGTTCAAGAGTGCTCTTAAAACTCACCTATTTCGATTGCAAGAACATTCTTAAGACTTAGCAATGTTTCCTTAGCTTAATTATTTTCAGCATGTTTTTTTGTTTGTAATTTAATGGTGTTGGGGGTTGGGGTTGTAATCTTGTCTATATATACGTCCTTATGTGTTAAATAATATTGTAAAACCTTTGGAGCTTTTAAAGATTAGGCGCTGTCCTAAGTCCACATTATTATTATTATTATTATTATTATTATTATTATTATTATTATTATTATTTAGTAGTAGTAGTAGTAGTACCTGTGTGGCGACAGTGATAAAATGAAAATGGTTTAAGTTCAAGCCTACTATTGCGTACAATCTTCGCATAAGTGGGTTTCTTCTGGAAATACTATTTAATACACCAACGCACATGTCCTGCTTTCGTAGCTCACACAAGTATTAGTTGCCTGTGACGAAAAGTTGTGAGTTCCATTTTTGTTGGCACATCTAAAGATTCATAACGGTGATGTCAAATTCAAACTGCTATTGTTAAATTAAAATCCGAAATCCTATATAGAAAGGGACATTTGCCCAACAGTAGTATTTTAAAAGTGACATATAATTCAAGGTAATTACTGAAGCTGAATATTGGTTGGTTCACCTACATGAAATATAATGTATTATTCAGTTCCACTGTTCGCATATAATTGTCAAGACGCTTGTGGTTCTTCACAACTGTTATCCAGTCAAGAGGAGAAAGACTAATTGTATGATCATTGTTTTATTATACACAATATTTACAGTTCCTGCACAGCTACTGATAATCATTCTATGCTCTACAGTAATTCCTGAATTAACTGACTTATTTCATGATACTCTCACGTACACACACATTGTACATAAAGTAATGTCGCCGCCAGTAATAATTCACCTCTCAGCAACACGTCATACGATATATCTATGTTCTGGATTGCACTGTCCTCTGTCTGTCTCTCTCTCTGCCTCTCTCTCTCTCTCTCTCTCTCTCTCTCTCTCTCGGGAACTCTCTCATGCAGACATGCACTACAAATAAAAGAATATCTCCCCCGACAGTGTCACACCCCGCAGTCACCCGTCTTAAGATATTACCACTTCCTAAGCTCGTATTTATGTGCTCTAATTCTAATTCAATCAAAATCTGCATTTGGGTCTGATTACATTTGCTGACTACCTGCATTAATATCATCACTAAACATACATACATACATACATACATACATACATACATACATACATACATACATACATACATACATACATACATACATACATACATTATGAGGTGCAATGAAAGTTTTCTTTTTTTTCCAGTTTTCCCTTACTGTGGTTTCAAGCGTTATATCCATGTTAATAATTACGTATCACATAACAAAACTCTTTGTATTATTGCATCCTCGCATCAGTCACCCGTACAGAAATAATTATAGTAGTAATCTCAAATATGTTCTAAAAACATGCAGACAAATCCTTGTCTTTACTATCTCAAAGGTTGTGTTAAGCATTTAACAATATATACGCGCATACTTGCATTCTTTGTATCATTACTAGCATTCGGAAAATGTTGAAAGAAAGTCAGTGCTATGCACAAGTAAACAGTTTAATTCAATTGATTGAAAACGTATCCACACAGTCCATTTGGGTTATTGGAATGAATAAACATCCTTTTTATACACTATCAGTTAAGACCGTGCTATAGGCATAGTTACATGGTTGTACTTTATTGGATGTTCCATTTAACTTCATCATCATCATTATCAATCGTTATTTCCTCCTTTCAGAGATAAAGAATACAAACAAAGGAAAAGGAAAAGAATAATGCATTAGTTATATACAATTAACAGAGGTGTACATGAGAGGAATCTCTGAATAATGCATTAGTTATATACAATTAACAGAGGTGTACATGAGAGGAATCTCTTAGAAGCGCAGTTTCCCTTTAAGGATTCTCATATGACAGCATTTTTTAATCTTTTGTAGGACATGTCAGTATGGCACAAGTTTGTAAAGCGCTCGTTTTCATACCTATGAGTAGCATGTTTTACAATTTGTTTCCATTGTATTTTTCCTGTAAATATTTAGTCCCTAACAAAACTTTCAATAAATTCATAAATATTATATATTGTAAAAAATGCTACATAAATCGGGAATAAAACCTTTCTGTTCTGTAACATCTTTTCTAGAAAGATATAGGTATAACCTGAATAAAAATATTATTTTGGATTTTACGTTTTCTGGAAGATGGCATAATTTACCAAGAAAGTTCAGTTTCCTTTTAACCACTTCCGATACAATCATATTTTCCATTTAAACTTCTCGCATGTTGTTTGTCTATTTGATTAAAAAATAATACGCAGCTTTTACTAACATTGAAGGTGAATTTCCATGTTTGGGAGTATCTGTGTTCCATATATATATATATATATATATATATATATATATATATATATATATATATATATATATATATATATATAGATATATATATATATATATATATATGAAGCATCTTTTCCAAATGGATTGGTGTGTTTGCGAGTAGAGTTATATCATCGGCTAGGATTTCTCTTTTTTTGTGTAATTTTATTATATGCTCTGTTTCAAGATCATGTATTATCCTGAATTTGATAAACCGTATACAGTCTCTTTTGAAGCGGAAATAAAGCCTCTCAGTGAATAAGTCATACACACTTATATGCACAGAATCTAATTTATACTTCACAAACACATAGGACGAGGGGAGGCAAGATCAATTGCACTCACCTGTAGAATCTGAAAAGTGTAGCAAGATACAAAGCTTAATAGCTTTGATGCAGCTTCAATGTACATTTGTCTTCGACGACACTGTATATTATGTGATGATTTAAATACTAACTTTAGTTTGACTCTAACTTTTTCAGAACAATATTTTAACCATTACATAACATATGAACATACTATTTATAAGAGCTGATATGTGCCTTTTATTATCGGTGGTCAAATTAGATTTACTTTAATATTCAACTTACTTTCTACATTTCGATATTTTGCTTTTCTAATTTCAAATTGTTCAGAAAGAACACTCTTTACTGGTCGAGGTATTCAAACATGTAAACTACAAGTTGATTTTCGATTGAAGAAAAGGAATAAGGAACAAAAATTCAGTTGGCGGAATTAACCTGATCAGAAATTAATTTTCATATCAGTAAGACGATGTCTGTATCTGACTTGGGTGCTTCAATACCGTTTTATAAGTCTATTAAATGTGGAGAAAACTCATTCTGCAAAATTATGGACACTAGAAACACATGATTGACATCGTCTGATTTGAAAATCAACAAATAAAAAAACAAGTATTATATACCGTTCCTTTGCATTACATTTTATGACAAATTGTTTACAAGCATGGTGTAATCGTGATCTGTCCGTCCGTTCTCGAGTCTGTTTTTACATCCGGTCAGTCAGGCGTTTTTGTGTCGCTGTGGAGTTCCATTCGTGTTCCATGAACTTAATTGTTTTGGTTCTGTGCAAATCTTCTGACGTGTATTCACTGCACGATATGTTTTCTCTGTAGAGATATATCATTCTTTTGATAACCGTACGCATATCGCAATTTTTCGGAAATCTGCATACACCTCAGTTAATCCAATTTTCACAGGTATGGTCCGACTTGTAAGCAAGATGCTGAAGGTGGTCTATCCAACTCTAACTCCATACCTACCACAAAATCCAACCAGTCAAGTCATGCGAAACTTTCTGCAATATATGGAAACATACAATAATGGCGACAAATACAAGAACAGGACACTTCTGTTACAGGAACAAACATTTATTGCCATGAAGGAATTGCGCCGACTCGAACTGGAGAAGGAAAGAAAGAAAATAATCGTATGTCTCGCCTGCCTACAATAATTAAAACAAAACAAACACTTTTATATACAAGATCAATAATAACAGTAACTCACAGGAAAAGTCCCGAGATCCACTCAGTTTATATAATTAAGATTCTCTGAAGAAGGAGATATAAATTCTTTATTGTCAAAGAAATTCCCATTTGATGATATTCAGCCAAGATTTTGAACTCTGTTTGTTTCCAATAGCAGACATTTGATAGCAAATCTGAAATAGTGATGTGTTTGTTCACAAGATATGAAAAGTTTTCAAATGGCTATATGATTATTTTGATTAAATGTCAAGAAGTTTATATGGTACACTAGAATTATATTTACAGTCTTATTGTGGCAAGATGTAAGCAAACTTTGTTATTAGAATAACCGTGTACAAAACTCTCATCCAATACAATACCTTTTTCAGGCTTTGAAGATTCTACTTGGATGGAGAGAGTTGTTGAAAGGAGCTGCATATGCCCTTGATGCGCTTTCCGGTCTTGGCCATCCCGAAATCGTCTTTGGTGATGGACTGAGTGTAATGTCCACAAATCACTGGATATGGCTCATCCAAAAGGAAGAGATTATGGTAGCCGATTTGTACCTGAGCTTTTCTGGAAGTATTGCTGGCAACGATACACAAGGCATCATGAATATCTCTGTAAGGGCCAATTGCGCACAAGTTTAATATCTGCATATATGTATCTATCTATTAATGTATATATCTATGTCTTGCAATAATAAGGGTAAACATTCTAAAGTTTTCTACACACCTTCGTCTTTAAGAATGAAAGAATTCAACTCTCTCTCTCTCACTCTCTCTCACTCTCTCTCTCTCTCTCTCTCTCTCAATATATTTTCCAATATATTCATAATGAATAATTTTTAAAACCTGAACCTTATGTATGTTGTTAAGTATTTATTTTGGCTCGGATAATCTCTTAAATGACTTTGCCCAAATTTATGTTTTTTTTTTCTGCTTATTTTTTTTGTGCTCAGTATTAATGATTAACATTAATTAGAAGTCCTTATTAGCATTGTAAGCAGTATTTGCCCAAGAGCATATAATTCTTTGAGGAATGGGCGATTATTTAAAATATCATCACTTCTCCGTAACTAAGATTTCTTATATTATCAAATATGTATACACTCGTTATCAGAATTAGCAGAGTCTTGGAAATAACAGGCGAACTGCTATCAGTGGATGAGTCATCAGTTCCAGATTGAGTAGTCACAACCAAATATACACCATAGCAATCATTTAAATGTTATAAGTTTATTTTGCCCCTATTGCTTCTCATTCTTTTGAGAGTTATCTTGAAACGAACGCCTCAACATGACTGTCTCATACATCTGTGTTTTTCATTTAATTCTTGAAATGAAATATGGAGGAGATCTAAGTTCAGAAAGTGTGTCTACTATAATCATCTTACAAAGAATTTTGTTTTCGTGGTATTTCCAGTAAAATTGTGTTTTAAACATTTTAAATCAAAGGACCAGTGAAAAGTCTTTCTGACTGATTTTGTAAAAATTGGTTTTCATCATTTTTGCTTGTGTGCTATCCAAATGATAGTAATATACTTTTGAAAAGTAATGGAAGGTTCCGGTAATGTTACCTGGATAGAAATTTGAAAACAAAACCATGTTAAAGGGAGGTGTCAGTCTACTTTGAAATTGTTCCCTTAATTTTCTGGGTGCGTTGTTTTATTCAAAAGAGATGATTATGGAATGAAATTTCCTTTCAAATCCTAAATGTTACGTTGTAAAATATATTGCAAAACTCCACATGGACATGGTTTTTAAAATAAGTTCACATCACTTTGGTTATAAATATAACATGAAAACATTATTGCCAATTTATTTTTAATGAAAGCAATTTTGTTTACTTCATTTTTTTTTTAATTAATCTTTTTACAGACAGTGGTTTTCAGCCCAAATCCGTTTTATTGGGGATTGTTTGGAGAGAAAATATCATCAAGAGTCGTTGAGTTTACCTTTCATCCAAATAGTGCGTTGGTAAAATCGAAGGTCAATATCACCATACCAAACGAAGGAAATCTGGAATGCAAGTAAGGAAATATTCGTTTGATTTCAAAATGAAAATGTGTTTTTATCATTATTTCAAATTTAGGGAAGTTTGTGCTCTTCACCATGCATAATTTGTGAAATTGAAAACGTTTTTATTATTATTATTATTATTATTATTATTACTTGAGGAAACGATAATGATATTTCACATGATAGAAAATTTAATGTATCCTTTTCTAATTTGACTAGTATATTCATAAAAAGAACCTAGAACCTAATCAAAATGATACTTTGTGAACAGAGTCCAGCAGCAACTCAGCCGGACAAAATGAAGTTTTCGTTTCCAACTGGAGTTTCAGCACTATTTTTAAAGACGTCGAGCTAATATACAACACGCGGTCCTTCAGTCCTATGTGTGCATCTCTTCTCAATCATAACATGCTCGACCCTTTCCGCCAATGGACGGAAACCACATCGGAAATACTTTAATATATGTACCTTATTTCCCAAATTATGTCATGTCCACATAACACTCCGTCATAACATCCATTACGGGCGACACGACTGAGATGACTTATTCTTGGTCGAAACATTCACAAGTTTCTTTTTTCAAGCTCACTAGAGGACTTACTTTAACTGAACTTGTGCAAATAATTCCATAAAGGTATCACCATGCTTTTGACATGGTTCTATTTGGTTTAAAGTACTTTAGCGTGTGACTGAGTTCTCCGCAATATATCATGATTTCTCCCTTTGTACGCTGTATTACAGCATCGAACTATTTCTGAATTAAAATGTATACAAAAGCCACGAGGTGTTCTGATTGCTATTTCTGAGTCATGGAGGCTGGTGGATGGGTGGTGGGGATAAACATTTTAGGTATGAATAGATTATTAACTGAGTATTGAAAAAGATTGGACCCAAGGTCATGTGGCGCAGGATGCCGGAGCTTGCGAGGGCATTCTACGCCACATGAACGATGTCCCAATGTTTTTGAATACTCAGTCAATAACCTTTTTATTATATACTTAAAAATAAGCATATTATTCAGTCTGTTATATTATAGGAATAACACAATTGAAACAACACATTATTTTAACGTTTTATTAAACATTTTATCCATCGTTCATTTAATGAATGCAAACTGAACACAGCGCAGTAATACACGCTACTTTATTGCCATGGAAGCGCGCGCATACGGGAGGTGATTCTCATTTATGACTGAACCAAACTAAGTTTGTTAAAGAGGATGTAATATAACATAGCCAAAGAAACACAACGAAATATCGATATGAGGAAAAATGATGCAACATCAATGAAAATTGAACATATCAAAGATGAGCCATAAATATTCAGTCTAAAGTTGTCGTTGCGATTGTCTCAATGATATTGTCATGGTGGCTGGTAAATTTGAAAGCGCAGTGTGCGTCATGATTGTTGCCAGGGTATTGTGGTCCATCGGTCTTGGATAATACCTCAGAAAAGGATATAGATCTATTTTGCAGTCGATAGTGTTTTTCATTAAATGTACGGCATAAAACAATGCTATTCACAGTGGATGAAAGTGCACTGTTTAAGTGAAAGAGAAGATGTTGACTGATACATTGTAATAATGGTTAGTCTGACTCTTTCTCTCTCTCTCTCTCTCTCTCTCTCTCTCTCTCTCTCTCTCTCTCTCTCTCTCTCTCTCTCTCTCTCTCTCGTACTAACAGCAGCAACTAGAGACCGCTAGCCGTCAATTTTAAATATTTTTATAAATCAAATGTTTAAAAAAAAATTTCTCCTTGCAATTACCTTTGAATAAGTTTACATAAATCCCAAAATCATCAATTTAAAATCCAAAATCCAAAAGTCTATGAGCACTTTTATAATCCAATGAATATTTTAAATAATTCCTCTCTCAGAATTTGGAATGCTTTTCCACAACTGCTCTTTAAAAGACTGGTGGTAAGGTCGAAACTGAAAAACTGTCCACTAAACATGGTATATATAAAGATAGGTCACATGACAGAATGTTCTAGAATACTAAATGGTCTATGTGATTTTTGACACATAACTCTAATGAAATTCTTGTTTTATCTGTAAACAAAATCAACCTTGACCTCAAATTGAATCTACAACTTGTTTACCAAAACAATCCTTGAACTCAAATACTAAGTAAACAACCTAATTCAAGGACAATAGTTAAACATGTCAAACATTATGCTTAATATTAAGGTTGAAGCAAATATTAAAGTCGAGAAACATTTATAATATCCTAAAATATTTATAATATTATAGAAACATCATATATAACAGGGTTACATTCATTGTCGGCTGAATATTGACCGGTAGCAACAATGTAAAACTAATGGGACTGTTTATGAAGTATATAAGAAGAATATAACAAAATATGTTGTTCAAGGGTTTTTAATTCAGTTACATACTCTCAGGTGAGTACCATTTTGTTTGTTTGTTTGTTTGTTTTTGTTGTTTTTTTCTGTTTATTTTTTTTTTTTTTTTTTTTTTTGGGGGGGGTGCCAATGATTGTCGTTTCTACAACAATTAAATACTTGATGAAGCATTGTAATGGAATGAATTTGTTCTTTTAGATACCAAGCTCCAAATTATACAGAAGGTGAAGATAATACAACTGTTAAGTACCTTTACCATTCATTTGACCGTCAGTCCTTGGAAGATGATGTCCTGATTTTCATTAAACCAGAATCCACGAATCTTGTATATGATATCTACTTGAAATATGGCGATAAACCCACACCGCTTGAAAACAACTACTCAACCAGCGTAGATAAATCTAGCTGGACAGTGGACGGCTTCCGTGTTATCATTCGGGCACGATATTTACCAAAGCAGGGTGAAATATATTTAGCATTTGCACCTCGGTTAGGTGTGTATACATTTTTTTTAGATTCCATTTTAAATCACTAATTAGTTTCATAAATAAATTACTGCATTTCCTGTCTTTTTTAACAATATTTAATTAGCCACAAACTAAGGCAACCTGCTTCAAGTGTGTCCCAGTTTTTTAATAGAAATAACATCCCTATACCAGAAATTACGATTTCAATGAAAAGTTTTCATTTTCTTATATATGCATTACGATTTAAATGAAAAGTTTTCAATTTCTTATACATGAATCAAGATTTCAATGAAACGTTTTCAATTTCTTATATGTGCATCAAGATTTAAATGAAAAGTTTCAATTTCTTGTATTTGCATCAAGACAATTGTATGATTAATGCATTGCTTAAATGTGTATGAAATTTTATTTTAAACAATTGTTCTTTACATTAGTGGATTTTCCATGTTTTGGAATAAGTTGTATATTTTCAAATGTTATTTTTTAAAATGAACTCTATATTAAGTTTTAATTTTATCAGGCGAAATCCTAAGTTTACTACACCACATATACTCATATCGAGTGATTTATTGTATCTTCTATTTCACAGTTTATCTCTTGGTTAATATTCGATTATTAAAAAGTCTTTATCAACTACAGAAAATAAGACCCTTATTACCGTGGATGAAGAAGACCCTCGGATGTCTCCTGTTTGTCTGTTGGTTTCCAGTGTTCACTGCCGTAACTGGAATGGGTCTGACTGGATCTATCAGGCGTGTCAAGTAAGTCATATTCCGTAAACCAACGGGAAAATACTGAAATTCACTATTGTACGCTTTGTGTGCGGTATCAATTTTGTGGATTTTATAGTTGCTACAAACCTCAAATGTAAAGACCAAACAAAAAATGATAATTCTGTAAAAGCAATAGGACCCCATTCCCAATCCACGAATTTAAGTACCAACAAAAATGTAATTTATCTCAAAACAACGAAAATTGATTCCCACGAAGATTACTCAATTCACATTTATTAATCAATATAATTCTTCTTCGAAACTAAAACTGATGAAACCTTTGTCTCTCTATCTTACTTATGAGCCATTCCAACCTATTATATTTGATGATTCATGGCGCATGAGATAACATCTTTATTATCCAATAGGTTTACATTATTTGGAGGTGTCTTTATAAAAATCGTAACTTGTTATACGGTTTAAGAAACTGACGTTACAGGAAAAAGGGTAACTTCACAACAGACTGAACTAATTAAATAAAGTTTCACTCATTTTTTAAGAATTGAGCAACGAAATGAGATATTCTTAATCACATGGTGAGCATTTCAAATATTTTGTTAATATCAAAGGAATATTTTGACGTGACATTAAGGTGGACTGATTTGATTGGACATTACGCCTTAGTTAGTGAATTTTAACGTGATGTCACAAAGTTGTATTACACACATTTTATATACAAAAATGTAAAAGACAATAAGAATGACGTAAAAATATTATGTACATGAATAATACATTGTATGTACATGACGACATTGGATCCTGCTTTGAAACGGCCAAAACAGGTACAAATGAACCTTTCGACAGATAAAGTGCATATTTCATTTCAAACCAAATATATTTTACTGTACGTATCAACATGCATTGTTACTTGTTATTCATTTTACCTCTATTAATTATCATAGTAGTTAAGTATCAATGATCAATACCTCCGAAACGAGATGCTTAATATTTATTTAATGTCGAATATGACTATCAGCGAAACTCTTGCGTTTATGTCGCAAAGTTGGTGGTATTTGGTATTATACTTTGTTGGTTTTACTCAAAGCTGCACTTCCTCGCACACTATCGTGGATTGAGATTAACGCATGATGTAATTCTGTGTCTCTCCTGATCAAGAATAGTAACAATATTTTCCGAAAACGGACACCACTCTGAAGAAAATGGGGGCTTTCAAAGGATTCTTGTATCCGTCAGGCAGTCGAGATAACATGTACATAAGCAAGGGTGATTTCTAGTGCTTTGTTCGTCAGGCACCGTAAACAAACCATTCAAAAAGATCAGCGTAGTACACACACCTTTACAAAACCCACCCATAATTAAATCGAGGATATCCAGTGTTACTACCAGTTTGTGCCCAAACTAAAATCGGGTCTACCTGAAAAACTGTAATAGACCCAATCAAAAACCGAAACAATCACCTGAATAGAATGCGAGTCTCGTTTTCAAAACCACAATGTCACTGAGTGTATTGAATACTAATTTTAGTCCATAATTCCGGGGTCCTACCCAACCACCATCAACAACAACATCAAAAATAAATCAATAAATAAATAATTATAAAAGCCAAAAACAAAAACAAACTGAACAGGATAAACTAGGCAGATGTAGGTTGTAAAACAATCATTTGTTAAATGTTATTAGACGCAAAGAATAATTCGTTATGTAAATTTCAAATTGTTGCTGGGAGGGAATAAAACTTTATCAAATATATTTTTCAGGTTTCCGAGGAGAGTTCACTTCATTATACCATGTGCATGTGTGAGACAAATGGGTGGAATCTTACAACTGGGACAACATTTTACTTTCCTCTGAATTTTCAGTCGTTTGAAGCACCTTACGTCAAGCCGTTTTTTTCTGGAACCTCACGATTACTCGTAACCCTGGCCGTATTTATTTTTCTCTATGTAGTAATACTGATATGGGCATGGTGGAGCGATTCAGCTGAAGATGACCCTGTGAGTTTGAATGTCTATATGCTTAGGAAAACTTTACTTATTTATTTACATTTATTTATATATGCTTTTATCTATTTATTTATTTATGTATTTATTTATTTATTAAAAAATATGAAATGTCCAATTCAATATACTTAAAACAAAGGTCATATTAATTTGCGTATTATGATTTGAAATTAATCTGATTACATTTGCTGAATATAAAATGACAATAGAGGCGATCTACAAATTGGAACAAATTCGTATAAGGTTTAAGATTGGGGCGTTATGTTTTTATCATCGGGTATCCTAGCGGCTGCCATTGTTTTTGTCTTTATTCCTCTTTCAGATTAACTATATATAGAACGGAACAAAATGATTTCCACTTTGCTGTCTCTAAGATCTTACATTTTCTCAGATTTATGGATTGATGTTTCTCTGTTACTTAAAGTCTTTCTACTAATAGTCACACACATACACGCACACAGCATATGTATTATATATACCTATATATCCGTGTTTATTGATCTATTAATATATATATATATATATATATATATATATATATATATATATATATATATATATATATATATATCAGCTCCGTTGAGTTGAAAATTGCAATATATTTATGTAAAGCAATACGTACCAGCAGTATTCTTCCTTTTTTCAGTGGCAGTTTACGTTTCTATCCGACACTGATGACAGTCATAAATACTTTTACCTCTTAAGAATTTATACCGGGTTTGGGCCTATGAAAGGAACCTCTGCAAATATATGCTTTGAACTTGCTGGAGAGATGACGAAAACAGGAGTGAGAACATTAAGGGATGACATTCGCAGGGTAACATACACAAGAATGATATGTTTGGTTTCATTCTCGTTGTCATGCTTGTTTATAAATGTGCTTAACCGAGTGATGGAATGTTATGCACCTTGAAGAATTTATTTAATATAATCCTTAGAAATGTACGATGTTTCTACATCACTACAAACGCACTACAAACGCATTAATGAAGTAATGAGTCACAATGTATGTGTACGGAGAGTTGTTTATCTTAGTACTTGACATTATGTAGAAAAGTATTCCATTATCTCGGTGTAGTTTGATCCAATGTCATTTCGAGTTGTTTGAATTTTGGAAGTCATCCTAGAAAGCTACTGTTTTAGTGGGTAATCTTTTATTTGAAATTGGACTATTTTGACACAATTAAGTTATATCTGATAGTCATTGCTTTGTATTTCTGTAGTTCAAAGATCGATACTGACATATAATTATATTATTGAGGTCATTCGAAGTATAATGCAATCAAAATAAGCTAACTGTACATTTCACAGTTATAAATGCATATCTCAATCTTACACATAAAGCTACATCTATCAATCTTTCATATTTGTTAAGGCACTGGTAAAAGCTATTATTAACATAGCACAACACATGATTGTCTTAAAAGTGCAAAATGTAAGAAATAATTGCGAATTGCAGATACTCAATGAACTAGATCTATTTCTTTTTAAATTACATGTTATTAGAATTAGAATATTTTTTTTTAAAAATGTTGCTCCATGGGTTTTTTTTTTTACAGCCACACGATAGCGGCAGTGTCCGTAATTACATTATGGGAGTCGAGAAGCCTCTTGGGTACTTGATATTTCTGCACATTTGGCATGATCACAGTGGTGACCATAATGGTTCATGGTTCTTGAGAAAAGTTATTGTGGAGGATCTTCTTACCGATGAAAGGTACAGAAAAAACTGATTTGACATGTTCATAACGTTGAAATGCTTATTTATCATCACCTATGCTATTCGTCAAAAGATATAAGTGCTAGGTTTTGTATGATCATTTTATGATAATTTCACCTATTAAACTCAAAGATTAAATATTTAAACATCGAACCAATGACTGAAAACTACAGTTTATGTTTGTTTTTTGTTGTTTTTTTATTATTTGTTTTGTTGTAGTTGTTTTTTGTTGTTTTTTTATTATTTGTTTTGTTGTAGTTGTTTTTGTTTTTTAAAATATACTTTTAATGAAGTAATTTCTTAGCATCTGAGGTTTTTAGATTATTTTTTATGCGAGGATCATAGCTAGGACAACTTTAAAAGCTTCTTTACCAAAGCAGCAAAGGGTTGAGAGTACCATATGAATAACAAGTTAAATCTTTATTTTTACCTCCAATGCATCTTAATTTGCTTATCTACTTAATTTGCTTATCTACTTCGTATTACATTGGATATATGGAATAGAAGAATTTAATCTTCTTTTACAGAACAATTTTCTGTTGTAATAAATGGTTATCTCTGCAAAAAGGAGACGGAAAAATTGAACGAAAAATAACCGCAAGTACAGAAAATGAAGTGAATTCCATTGGATATAGACTTCGCACTAATATATCATACTGTTTAGCTTACATCTACATCTGGTCGTCTATATTTGTAAGGATGCATCCTTCAAGAATGAGCAGAGTTGGTCGAGTAACTGAAGCCTTCATCATGGTCATGGGTCTGATGGTTACTAACCTTCTCATTCCATATATGGACTTGAAGGCTGCTACACAGCCTCTCATTCTTGGACCGTTTCGATTTTCTGAAAAGAACATTTACTTAGCTCTTATTTCCAGTTGTATTACTGTTCCAGTGATGTATCTTCTGTTCGCAGTGCGACACAACTCAAATCTTGAAATTAAATGTTTTCCCCAATGTAGGCGCCTTCAGAAAAGAATAGTACATTTTTTTCGACATCGTGGGCAGAACAACTATTACGTAAAATCAGAAGATAATGCAAATCAACACATTTTTGTGAAGAAGACTGTACTACCAACATTTTTCGGTATAATGGCATGGGTACTGTTGCTTTGCATCCTTTGTGCATCATTGTTTTATACAATACATGCCGCGACACAGATAAATGTACTGGATGCTGAAACGTGGTTGACGAGCTTCGTGATTGCCTTTTTTGTTAATATACTGGTGTTCGAGATCTTAATAGTAAGTATTCAATTTCATTTTTCAAGTATTCCTTGCATTTACTTAACAGGATGTAACCGTTTACGTTCAACGAGAATTTTAGCCGATAAATCTAAAGTTGCTTTTGAATACATTGAGTAGTACTGCAAAAACATAATTTTGTAAACAAATATACCTTCTTAACAATGTTTATATAAATATATTACGTTTCTATATATGACTAACTTTTGAAGTTATCTTATTATGCTGATTATTCTTCTGAACACGTTTTACATGGAAATAATTCCCATTTTAAAAAAGACGTTTCTACATTGAAAATAAATGACGACTTTACTGTGCAGAAAGTATGAAAATAAAATGATTAGAATTCTTTATAACATCTTATTTGCTAAATCTTACAATCAATGCTTTTAAATCTTTTCATTCAGGTTTTACTGGTTGCAATATTATCCTCTATTTGTGGAAACCTGTCTGATCCAAACAAACCAGTTGTAAATGTGGAAGGACTGTGGTTATTTTGTAAACTGAACTTCAACCTAGCACGTAGGGGTTCAGTTAAATGTTGTGCTCAACGATAAGTGTTTGTAGAACTTACACAACTTTATCTTTCTCGACAACACTTGACGTAAGTTTTTGTACAAATATGCAATACTCTGGAGACACTTATTTTTGAAAACCGAATTTAAATCGCAGTGATAGGGAACCTTGCCTTGCTAAAATAACGCCAGTTGGAAGGTAGTAATTACAGCACCCCAGTGGGTGCTTCTCTCTGCCCACATTAAACATCTCTCTCTCTCTCTCTCTCTCTCTCTCTCTCTCCGTGTATTTGTAGCATTACATTGCTCAAGTGCAATATAGGGAAATAATACTGCATTCAAAGCTGTTGCTACGATGTACGTTTCTCTGATTTCTAATTGTTCTCCTACGACCGGAAATGGCCATTAAGCCTTTATTCATTAATTACACCTAGAAAGAAATAATTAACGTTTTATTCGGGAGGCGGTTTAACAAAGACAGAGGAAAAACACAAAGGTCGATATATTGACTGAATAAGCATTAGTGTGGATAATGTTTTTGAAATTAAATACTCTTATTGTTTCAGTGAAAGCAACCATACCACCCAGTCTGCTTCCTAAAACGCGGAAGGCAGTGATGAGGCTACGAAGAAAGTTGATGTTGAAGTCCCAGACGCGACGTTTGATAACTGAAATGATAGTATATTTCATATTTTTGGTGGTTGTTTATGTTATAGCTCTGAGTTCTAGTGATGACCGCGCCTATGAATTGAAAAACCAAATAGACAACAGACTTAAATTTGCGAAGGTAAATATCTCAAAAAATAAAACATTTTATTTAATTTTAGATATACGTAAATACTCTGGTATCAGAACGTTTCATGGCAAAATAAAGGGGTGTGAGAATGAGATCTACCAACATGAACCAAAAGCATAAATAACCAAAGCACAATCCATGTTGATCAACGTAAACCTTTTAGTCTTTCCAGAGAATCAATATGCTTTTTCCACCTCTTAAATATTTGAATTTATTTCTACCTGATCGAAGCGAATATAGAATATTACTTATAGAAATATTAATTGTCGAAATCAGCTACCGTTTTAGATTACAAACTATACCGTTTGTCAACGAATATGGAATATTACTTATGAAAATATTAATTGTCGAAATGGCTGCCGTTTTAGATTACAAACTACACCTATTTGTCAACGAACATGGAATATTACTTATGAAATATAAATTGTCGATATTGGCTACTGCTTGAGATTACAAACTATACCTTTTTGTCAACGAATACGGGATATTACTTACGAAAATATAAATTGTAGAAATTTGCTACCATTTGAGATCACAAACCTTTTTGTCAAAAATAGAAACAGTGTTAAACTTATTTCCTCCCAAAACGCATTTTTAAAAGTTTCATTAATGACTTGCAGTTCTAGTCAACACTTTGCTGTATTGTATGCTTCCTTGTTTGTTTATACTGCGCTTTATTGCGCTTTAAAAATCTGTACACATGAATGAAAAAAGTCAATTGCTACACACGAGATCAGCTTCATGGGATCAAATCAAGCATAAAGTCATTGTATGTAGATGTTCATTGTATAATCTGTAAAATTTTTAAAGTGGAAAATTAAATATAGAACATTAACAATACACTGTTAGGAAAAGTAGCATTTTAATTTAAATGGGAGGAGCTTTGTTTTTATTGCTTGGTGGACATCAACGGAATTTACCCTTTTACTTCATTTACGGATTTTATTATTATCCATCAATGAGAAGTGTTCAGATTCAATCTAATCATTGCAGATATTTTGAATAATATGTCTTTACATTAAACATAACTCTTGTGTCGTCTGCAAAGAGATTAACAATACCAATCACAATTTTCGATTATATGATAAATCGTTGTGACCCCCAATCCAATCCCGCTCTCATCGTAATGGCTCAGTGATTAGCGTGCCAGAATCTGGAGCAAACGGATGCGGTTGTGAATCCAGTCTAGACTAACTGGTGTTGGGTGCCGCGTTCTCTCTGGGTGAGACATTGTACTGCAGTTGACTCAATACTATAGAACCTTTATTTAGTTGATATGCCGTTAAACATTAATCAATCAATGAATCAATCATTTGCCCACATCTCCCTACTTCTTTTACAGCTGGAAGGTCAGACAGATTTTCTCGAATGGATGAACACGTCCTTCTTTGATTTATACTTCCCAGAAACAGTGTTTGGTGTACAAGAGGTGCCTCATGAATTGAAATATCATTTTATCGACTTTGCTAACATAAGAGTTGGCCCAGCCAGACTCAGACAAGTTCGAGTTAAAGTGGGTAAGTAGACAAGAAACAATTGTTCCTGTTCAACTGAACCGTTACAGCAAGACGGAGACTTGATCGCAACTTTATTTTTAAGGCGCTTTCATAGTATTCAAGTTCAGAGTTGATTTCGAAAATGCAAAAACTGACACTTTACTTCATCATTTATATATAGTATGAAAATCCGCATTACATTTGTGATGAAAGTAAAATGCTTACACAAAGGAAACGATTGGAAATAAAAGTACCTTTAACTGTGTGACTGGATGAAGATTCGATTTTTTACATTTTAACAGAGATTGGGAATTTAGAAGTAACATGATTTACAATATTTCCACAAAAGTTTGGTCAAAGGAAAATGTTTTAGCCTTCAGTAATAATTTGATTCAATCATATTCTTAATAATTTGATAAAATGTTATAAAATTGTAAATGCCGTTTATCAGCTGATATTAAAATTTAGTCTACAAAATTTAAAATTTAGTCGCTTTACATTTTTCAAGAAGTGAATATGGGTTCTCTAAGACACAAAACGTCTTTCAGGATATCAATGAAACATTGTTTGGCTCATTGTATGTAACTATTCTTGATTCTTGATGTTTACGTGTTAGCCGTTTTTATTTATTTTCTTTTGTCTTCTTCTGCAATTACGAACTAAAACACGAACACAGTACTGGAGCAAAACCACGTATGATTATTCAGAATATATCCAAGAACGGGTCCAAATTAACGAAATGTTTCTTCAGTAGATGTCCATTTATAATCTCAATATCAACACAAGTTCCTATTTATATGACCTTGAGCACGCCGAGGACGTTTTTCTTTTTTTTTATTTGATGGGATTCTTATGCAATCATGATTATTTTTAGAACCCTGCGCCTTTGGGTTATTTGGGGAGGAGATGTGCTATGGTGAATACCAATTGACCACAGAAGACACGTCAGATTACTTCATAGGATGGAAGGATGGCAGAAACAGAACAGAGCAAGTCAAAGAATACACTTTCACTGCGTGGCATCATGTTGCAGCGTTTGACGTATGGGGTCTCCCTTCATCGGGGAACTACAACAGAAAACTTTACGGAGGTGGCGGATATTTAATTAAGCTTGATATCAACAAAGATGTTTCTGAGAAAATTATAACAGAGCTAAAACAAAACAATTGGATTGACCGTGGAACTAGGGCTGTTTTCCTCGAGTTCGCATTATATAATCAGAATGTGAACCTATTTTCGTTTGTAAAATACGTCAGGGAATATCCAGAAGTAGGTGACGCTTTGTCTTACAGTTACATTTCAACATTTAGATTGTACTACGACAAAGATTCATACGTAATTTGTTCCTATATCTTTCTACTATTTGTAGTGCTATTGTTTTTAAAAATATGCTACGAGTTATACATAAATGGCACGTATTATTTCAATGAAATTTGGAATACTACAGATTTTATAATGTTGCCTCTGGGTATAGTTTCTGCTGCACTTCTTTTCTTCAGGCAAAAGATGACCAGAGAAACTATAGATAAATATCATGAAGACCAAAACGAATATGTCAATTTTGAACATCTTGCTTTCGCCAACTATCTGCTTATTACCTTACTCGCCATTTTGCTCTTTTATACAACCCTAAGGATGATCAGAATCCAAGGTAGAAGCAAATGGTTTGATAGGATGCTGAGAGTTGTGCATAGAGCAAAAAGGGATATGACTGGGTTTTTCATTGTCTTTTTGATTATTTACAGTTCTTATATTTCTTCAGGGTATTTGCTCTTCGGAAAACTTGTATACAAGTACAGGGACCCGTTCGCTACCTTAAGTACACTAGCAGAAGCTCTCCTTGGCAAGAATAGCTTCCAGGAAGTAGTAACGGCATGCCCTAATGTGGCTGAATTCTATTACGTAACATTTGTGTTTCTAGTCACTTTTTGTCTCATTACGATGGCGACCGCCATATTGAATGCCAGTATAGCTCAGGTAAAATCTAAAGCTCAAAATTATGAAGACAAAGGACTGGACGATGTCATCCATAAGCTATTTGGAAAACTTATGGCATGGTTCAGACGGCGAAACATAACTAGAGTGAAGGAAATAGGCCATACAGATTTTCACAAAGGCTAATTGTAATATGTTAATACATTTGTATCTCAACTGATGAACCTGTTCAAAAAGTAAAAAGAGTGTTGAAGTATTATTAGCATACATCTTTTATCATTACATTTATTAATCCAAACATGCTGCTTTATGTATAAAATGAGCTTAAAACAACAGAAGAATTGTATTACAAGCATCTTATAACAAATAACTTTGTGTTGAAATATATTCAAATGATACCGTAAATACGCTACATATACTGCTAAGTTTGCAAGATGCGTTTTTCTATACGATGATATTGCACCAAAGCTAAATTACATATGACAATAATGTGGATAAATAGTTTTCGCAGCGAATATTGGAGGTAAAAGAAAAAAAGTCGAAAAGACAAACATACTTGAATCAAGATGGTTTGAAGAAAAAAATAAGTATCTTTAAATCGACATCTGGTTGGATTCAACATATTTCATAATATTGTCATATGCAGTGTGTTAGAAAATGGATCAGGTATTTGTTTTTTAATACAGGAACATGATTTTATTTAAATTATTTTGAATTTTGTGAATCTTCTAAGGCGTTGACACGTAGGGGGGGATCTTTTCGGAACTCAAAACCAAAGATCTGAAAACGTCTTTATTTTGTGTGACTCGATCAGACAAATAGACGACATCATATTCTTAAGGCAGAATACATACCAGAGGAAAATGAGACTAAAGTTCCCATTATTTCTCATGATACCGTGATTTTATACAAACTACATTTTGATTTACCTCTGTATATAAGCAAATATTAACATATGATAACACCTATACAAATTGATGACATTTGTTTTGATTCGCAGAGAAAGGCCGCACTGCCTTGAAATGTCATCCGATTAATGTTTTTATTTTTATTTTTATTGATTTGAATAGATTTGACGTATTTTCTTTATGTGACAATGATGCATTTCTACCTGATATTGTTCTGAATCCTTATAAGTCGGAAGTCTAATAATGTGCAAGTTTATACGTAGAGGATGCTTTACCAACAAAGATATCATAATGCAGATGTTTTACTTTCTTTTTAAACATAAGACTGCTGCGCGCACCATTAATTTGGACTTTAAGGATATGTCACAGCTCTTGTTTTGTGTAGCGTGAATTTTTAAATCAAAAGTCAACCCCTAGTTACAAAAAAATACACTTTTATTATCTTAGTCTTAATTGTACTGTAAATGTTCTTCTGGCGATTGATAGTTTTGAATTGCACATATGTAAATCTTTACGTTAACATGTATTTTATAATATTCTCGTGTTTGTGTAGAATATATCTTATGGATGTGGTATATTAACCCCTTTCGCATCTTGTGTGAAGACTTATAAATGTCTTGCTATAGACATAAGTTTCTTGTAAGTGGTTTCCAAAAGGTATTAGCCTTCCAGGAATTTAACTTGGCTTCAATTGTACGAGTGACGTTTTTCTTCTTTTTTACTGGAATTTGACATTTTTCTTACTGCAATGTCTGTAGCATGCATCGATTTTAAACATTTTCATTGTGTTAAAACATATAAAGGTCTTCTTCAAATCACAAAACAATTATTATCTTTATATTTGTGTACATGTTCAGCAGCTGAAATCTTGATTAACCTGTAGATCGATTTTTTGTTAACCTCGTTAATTATTTTAAAGTTTGATATTAGAGCACGATATTACAAGACATATAGACATCTCTAAATACGTCAATGTTCTATATTTATAGGTTACTGCATTTGTATTGGAAAATATGAACGAGTTTTTCTGAGCTATACTGCACGACGTCAGGAGTACAGTATAGCTCAGAAAAAACGAGTTCATATTTTCCTATACAAATGTAGTAACCTTTTTATTATATTCTCATTTTGCTTTTCTACCTAAGGCTGAATAATAAAAAGAACACACTACAAGAAAAATAGTAACTGAATTTCTGCTATATTCCAAAGTAAATATACAACCGTAGTTACAAAAAATACACAGTAACAGTATGCATGCGCACATGGCACCGCCCAGTGACCTTTGAACTTGGTAGAGTACCGCGCGCTCAGTCATTCGTTTCAAAAAAAAATTCTCATTTTGGTCTACTTAAAATTGAAATTTTGAGTCATATTATGAATGACTGCGCATTGGAACAACTTTCCCAGTTGATCTGGAATGGAGGGATTTTGTTTTTCTGTCGATCCAACTAAATTCTGCTCTTTTAATTGTGGTGGACTTGCATTATTAGCTGGGTCGCTTATGTACGATGTGCATGTATATAGAAGGACTGGCCTTGACAGCAAGCTACACATGTGTTACTATTCTGCCATTGATAGTTTGGAATCATAAAATGGACAAAATATGAAATTCTTTTAATTGAAATTCTCAAGAAGATGCAGGATTAAATATTTTTTCTTAGGGAATATAAAATTCCTTTAGTTTTGGAGTGCAGTAAATTCTCCTTTGGAATGTGATTTCTGTTGGAAATGTAGTCTAGATTGCAGTGCAATTTTGCGCCGTGGATCAGATGGTACATTTAGAAGAAATTCAAGATGCAGAAAAGTAACTACATTTATTGCCATTCTTATTACCAGCTATAGATGACATATTTATATGTACTGTCACTTGCATGATCTTTGTTGGATGGACCCCAGCTACCTGATCTATATGACTTTTACTATAAATCCAAACATTTTCTCAAAAAATTAAAACAGGCAAAATTGCAAAGCGGCTGGGGTGTGAGAGCCCATTTCGTCAGCGGAAAATAAGTCTTCTTCGTTATCGTGGCTTGTTGTCTCCGACTCACTTGCTTTTATACCAAAATCCCGCCTTCTTTAGTTGTATGTTTTCGAATTTAGTGCTTGGACTTGTAAAATAGGCGGTCTCTGAGAGAAAAGGAATATCATTTGTTCTTAAGATGCCTTTTTATGGTATTTTTTTAATTGACTCTTGAGAACAATGTTCATAGTCTGAACCATAGGCTAAATAAGTGTTTAAATTATCAGAATGATATTTTCAATAGTCTCACGTTTGTTGTCATAAAGCCACGGCTGCACATTGTGAATATCACGTTCAGTCACTTGCTTGGTTAAAAGTTTCTTTTGTGAATCAATGAATTCATCCACATCGTCAGCTTTATCATCTGTACTCTCAAACAGCTTGCTTAATTCATCCACAGATAAATCTAATAAGGCAAAAGCTCCGGTGCCTGCTACATTTGCGTACATTGTTTGTTTACAATGTAAAGTAGTTCCTAACACGTGATACTATTTTTAGACACACGTGTCGTGCAGTCTGAAGCCGTGCAGTATGGTGAAATACTGCACGATTCTGACAATGCAAAGTTAATGGAGAAAAAAATGAGTATATAAGAATGTAATATATTCTTTACTGTTTCTTGACGCAGATAATTTAAGCCGTGTATTATTTTCTACGTCTCAGACAGAGGAATTTTTTTCCATTATAATAACGCCTATAAAACAAAACGTTTGGTTCCGGTTTGCTGGCCTGCCTTATATTTTTCCTGCTACCCTAAAACTTTATGATATCATGAAAAATCGTTTTGAGATAATAAAAAAAAATATTTTAAAAAAATTGCACATATTGTTTTTAATGCAAAAATAAAAATGAGCTTTCAGTCATTGTTAACTTTCAACACATAGGGAAATTGTAATTAGTGCATGTAAAGACAATTGAAAACTTTGCAGTTTGTATGGACAAATTGTCAAACATCTGTATGCACAAAATGCATTGTTAGCTGTGGTCATGAGTAAAACAAAGTGATTGTCGCAATGGCACAAATATCATCGTAAATAAATCTATAATAATAAATCTTTAAACTAATCATTATAATCCAAGAAAAGATAACGTTCAGCATAATAGTCACTACTCCATTAAATTTAGGAGAACATTCACGTCAGGTTAAAAACTATTCCATGTCTAATTGCAAGCACATGATGGGACAAGTGTTTCCAGTCAATACTACTTGAACAATGGTGTCCTGCTAATCATTAGGTTGACACTTCTATATTAGGCTGAGGTGTGTTGCTTCAGAAGAAACTGACCACAACAACAATATACTGCAGTACAAGCAGTAGAACAATAGCATAAGCATACTATTGGAAACAATGAAAGAATAAAACGCGTGTCTTCCACCAGGATATCGGAATGCAAAATGCGTGGTTTGAACATGAAATTATAGCAGCTGCCAGACAATTTTTATAAAGCGGTGGGGCTACTTATTATGGCGACTACGATATTTGATCTTGCAGACTAAAAATTCTGTTTTAATTAAAGCTCTTCTATATTCCATCATATATTTTTTAAAGTTTGAGAATATTCGTTAAATAATGAACGTGATGCAGTAGTAAAGTTTATTTTAATTTCATTTCAAATAGAAGACTTTGGAATAAAAAGATTTTTATCGAATGAGCGAATTTAGTAGCACACCAGACTCTTAATTACAAGTAATATAGCTCTTGAAATAACGGAACTAACTTCAAAATAACTTAAAGTATCACGCTTCAGTTGGTATATGCATATGTAACTGTACATCGTTATCTTATTTTTAAATATGTTTTATTTAACAAATCTGCTAGTAATTCAAAACTCATTGATCGATTCATTGCATGGGGTTAAACAGCACAGTCTTCAATACTGCCTAGTGCAATTATAAAAAGCTTTTTTTCTTCATTTATAATTATAGACAGCTTAGTTGTTGCCCTTATGTGTACAAAAGTTCAGTACAAAACAATTTTTGTTTACATTTGATTTGTGACCCTGGACATTTAGAACAACCAGAACACTATACCTGTATTTATAATTTTGATACATAAATAAGTCACTGGGTGTATTACGGTCATATCTGATTTTTAATAAGACAAAATAATAATACAAATATCTGTATCAGTTATATTTGATAAATCCGTATTATCAAAACGATATGATGCTCGCAATACAGACTTATTATAATGTAATCAGACTATGGGTTGAGATAACTTATATACATTTTTTTTTAAATGAATATTTTTAAAAACAAATTCAAAATGTTTTTCTTGTTATGAATTTTCTTTAGATCGAAGTTTTAAGAATAACTAACCCACTAGTCTTAAAATTACAATTTCAACTTCATGGTTACTTTTATTTATTACTTCTGATGAGGCCTATATGCTTAAGTACATTAAGTATAAAAATATGTAAGTGTCATCAGCCCCCCCCCCTCTACACACACGCACACACACACACACACACACACACACACACACACACACACACACACACACACACACACACAAAATGACCCAAATAATTTGTTCACACCTTTCTGCCTTATCGCTTGCAAGGTGAAACCAGAACCACACCATGTTTTATCAAGGCCTGCTTTTTTGAAAATCATTACTGCATCCTTCTCTGCACATTTACTGGATTTATTATAGAATTTCAACATCTTATTATCGCACTACACTTTAGATACAAAGAAGGAATCTCCAGCAATGTCTTGAAAGATTGTATCCAATAAAGATGCTGAATATTTCAACGCAGAACTTGAATTATGATAAATGTTTCAGATTTATATATATATATATATATATATATATATATATATATATATATATATATATATATATATATATATATATATATATATATATATGTTGTTTCAGTGTCTAATTATGCAATTATGCAGCAAAGGTATGGGGTTTTTACAAGTCTTGTGCAACGAAAAGATTTAGCAGAGTAAATATATAGACATTTATATTTTGCTAAAGAAAGTAATATTATTCATTCAGATTCACTCTTAAAACGTTTGAAACAAATTGGGGGGGGGCAGAGGAGGGGCAGGGCGATATTTATATGTTTCCTGATTCTGTATACTGCTCCAGGTTTTTTCCAGTTTTTAAAAAATGGTTAAAGACCTTCTCCTAGCAGATTGGAACAAGAAAATACAAAATTTCAATAAATGTTTATTTAAATACATAAATATGAAATCGGTCTCGAAGATTATTTCATTTTTTTTTTAATTTTATTTTTTTATTTTATTTTTTGTGTAGCCATAGACATGGAAAAACCCTTAAAAACTTAAAGTGTCTTCTCATAATTTAAAAAATGAAGCTGTATATATGAAAGCAACAGAATCAATAGAAGCAACATATATTGTATGCTCGTGAACGTTCTGATATTGAAGACGAATATCATTTCGTTTTACTTAGAAAACTTGACTAAAAGTTGTCTTTGGAACAAACAATTCAATACATGTATAAGTGCAATAATTAGTTAATGTAAATAAGCTAAATTTGGATATACAAAGCTTTTAAAATAATGGATAGAATGTTATTATAGTAATTTCTTCTAAAGATTCCTTTATATACGTTCATCATTACATTTCCAGCTCCTGTTTATAACATTTTTACTGTCCCTGTTCAGATATATATATATATGTTTAACATTTGATAACATGATAACAACACAATATTTGTAATGTGTACTCTTTGATCATGCAAGTGCTTATGTGAATAAATTTTGGAAGTAAACGACTTGTTTGACTCTGTTTATCAGCAACAATTATATATTTGTAGTCAATAGTTTATGCTGTTTTTGGTCGGATAGATATTCGGTATACCCGGAAATAGATCTTGTAATATTATTAAATGTATAATATAAACCACTTCTGCTAATCCGACCTCTTATCAGTATTAATATCACCTGTACTACAGCTTTGATCTTTTACGTTTTCTTCAATTGAACTATCGTCAACCATGTGTAGTACAGTAAAACATCGATTATGTGGATGCAGATTATCTAGATCATTAGCTCGTACGGACTACTACACTGATCGCTGAAATGTTTACTTATTACAATGTACATGTATCTATGAAGGAGACTATTTTGCCGATCACAACGCCAATAAAAAACAGAGATCATGAATTTTAGTATTTAATTTAGATATCTTAATCATATTTTGTGTTATTTCTACTTTTGTCTGCTCGTAAACATGTCAGATGTCTACATAACGTTAATATTTACTTAATTACTGACGCATATACAGTCAAACGTACGATAATCTGACACATTTAATCCAGATACATCTATGCACAGTTGTACTTTTTGATCCAAATTTGACCGATTATCCTTATGGGTCCAGCTATTAGACGTTTCACTATAAATTCTGCAATGTTGGTGATACCTAGAACCTCAAATGTGAAAGGTAGTAGCTGTATACCCCATTCCAACAACACGGTAGTAGCTTATACCCCATTCCAACAATACGGTAGTAGCTGTATACCCCATTCCAACAATAAGGTAGTAGCTGTATACCCCATTCCAACAATACGGTAGTAGCTGTATACCCCATTCCAACAATACGGTAGTAGCTGTATACCCCATTCCAACAATACGGTAGTAGCTGTATACCCCATTCCAACAATACGGTAGTAGCTGTATACCCCATTCCAACAATACTGTAGTAGCTGTATACCCCATTCCAACAATACGGTAGTAGCTGTATACCCCATTCCAACAATACGGTAGTAGCTGTATACCCCATTCCAACAATACGGTAGTAGCTGTATACCCCATTCCAACAATACGGTAGTAGCTGTATACCCCATTCCAACAATACGGTAGTAGCTGTATACCCCATTCCAACAATACGGTAGTAGCTGTATACCCCATTCCAACAATACGGTAGTAGCTGTATACCCCATTCCAACAATACGGTAGTAGCTGTATTCCAACGATACTGTCTTTACCAGTTTTAGTTCTTTGAGCAAAATTTTCTTCTTGTATACTTGGTAGTGCCGATATGGCTATGGTATACTTGGTAGTGCCGATATGGCTATGGTATACTTGGTAGTGCCGATATGGCTATGGTATACTTGGTAGTGCCGATATGGCTATGGTATACTTGGTAGTGCCGATATGGCTATGGTTACCACACGAACTAAGATTAATAATAATAATATAACTGAAATACTTGTTATCTGAAAGCACTGTCTCTAAAAATGTATTTTTTTTTAAATTCTGATGACAAGGGATCTTTACAATGTGAAGAAATGCATATAAATCTGCTTTCAGATACTTTCTTCTAACGATCAATGGAGTTGTACTAAGGTAGGTTTGATAAACACATATATTGTCATGCACAGCAGATACTTGTCCTAATTCAAGCAAAGCTCTATCTTTGAATTTTACTATTTTCAATTTCTGAGTTGTCAACAAAGAAATCAAATATTGTTAGTCGAGTTAAAAAGTATTTAATTTAAAAAGAATATTGCATAGCCATTAATCCAGATAAATATTAAACACTGCAGTCATTGGCCATACACTTTAAACATATCGCTTCTTTGGAAATCAAAGCATGATATATCAATAGGGATATTGTTGCAGATTCAAGAAATAGTGTATTTACGAGATTTTATAAATAATGTTCAGCAAATGATTATATGAAGCAACTATCTGACTAAACTGCAAAGATGGTATAAAATCCCCATATTAATAATTCAATCGTGTCAATCAATTTTACTTAGCACCTCCTTATTTATATACTTGCAACCAATAGGAGTGATGATTGCAGTTTGACATTAAACACTTAAAGGTGTGGGATCATACCAGGCCCGGTTTAACCACTAGGCAAACCAGGCGGTCGCCTAGGGCGGCAAAATTTGGGGGGCGGCGAAAAACTTAATGAAACAAAAAAAGAAAGCGGAGAGGGGGGGGCGCAATTATGAAGATTCGCCTAAGGCGCCCAATACCCTTGCAATGGCCCTTTATCATCCAGTGATAAAGTCTCATAAAAAAGGACTTAAATATGGAGTATCCAGCAACATTTAGCTCTGATTAGTCAAAAATGTAAAGCTTTGATCTAGCTTACATTAGAAAGCTGGCTTGATTTAATTTAAAAGTCTTTTAATGTCACAATCTTTCCCTCTTAAAAATATATTTTTCTGTATAAATGAGGGTTTTCTGGACTTACAGTAGATAGTGGAAATATTAAATGCCTGTAGACTGTGATATTCTTACATGACTTATGGTAGTTATCAAGATTATTTATATTAAAAGGCTACGTAGACAACAAGTTTTAAGGACTGTTTGTAAAATAATTACGCAGTGGACTATCGTCTATACTTGCGTATAATCTTGATCCAATTGCAAACAACATAGACCCTGATGTTGTTTGTTCTACTGATTATTCCTTACAAACTGCATAGACCCAGATCTGCCGGCGCATTATGCGATGGCAGATCTGGGTCTATGCAGTTTGTAGTTGGTATCGCATTATACGCGAGTATATACGGTGTATGTCAACATGCTAATAAAGACACAATGCGAAAAACAAAGTAGAGCAAATAAGAGATTTATATCACAGTCACTATAGTAGGGGCCAATATACGGCATCAGTTTATCGAGGTCCTATTAGTATTAAAACTGCCTAATAGGGACCAATGTATATGAACAGTTTACAGAGGAAGCCAAGTTAAAGTAAGAGCCGGTCAGGGAAGTTTCATAGACATGTATAATTGACAACAACCTTTGGACTTATCTGGTTATGGTTCTACGAAAGTTCCTTAAAAAATCGCTGTGGAACATAAGCAATACTCTGTTCAATTTGCTAGAATATTACCCTACTTGGACTTTAGATCTCGGAGATTTCTAGCTCCAAATTATGATGGAACCCGTTATTAACAAATCCATTGACCATCGTTTCTTCGTTATCTTCATTTTTTTGCTACGGCCAGCTCTTGAGTCGCCCAGTTTGTGCATGGGTGCCTGTTTTTGAGCATCGTGCTCCTATAAAGCAGCTTCAAGGGGGTCCTCGGTAAGTACTTGGGTGTAATAATCCTCCCCGTACATGTAAAGGGTTACTTCCCTTTCCTCCAATTCGTGTCTTTGAGATATTTTAGCATCATCAACATCATTCTTATCCAGTAAATTTTGGCTGAAAATAATAAGAAGAATTTAAAAGCCATATAGAATATTATCTGTTTCTATATAAACCAGTCCAAGTAAAGAACTACTACGACAAATGACGCAAATACTTTTTAAGAACGTTTATTATTGCTTATTAAACGCTTTTGAGATACATGTGTCAAAAAATAAATCTTCAAAGAGGAAATTATTATAAAAACATTAGCGTTTTTAATCAAATCGGTAGTAGTAGTCTAAATACGGATACTGAGCAATATCCTAATATGTGACGCCATTCTCCGGGGTGGCCAGATTTTATTAAGAAACACCTGGGCAAGTCGTCGCCAATTTTGTTCTGAAAAAAAATCCTGTGCCATTGGTCGATAAAATGTATAAACTGGGGCAGTGCTCGTCAATATTTTATGAAAAAATCGGGCCATTGGTCGCCAACATTTTATGAAAAAAAACTGAGCAACAAGTAATCAAATATTTATAAAATAAAAAAGAAAAGAAATAAACTTGGGCCTGTGGTCGTCATATAGATAGCTCGGCTACTACCCTTTTTGTGGGCACTACCACTCAAATTGTCACCCGATTCTACCCATCCTTTCTATCCAAACTTTTTTGAAAAAAGAGATCCCCTTTAAAATGGAGGTTGTTGAAATTTACACTCATCGCGAATAAATAAAAGCAAACAAAAAGTTAGAGTCTAAAAGCAAACAAAAAGTTAGAGTCCAGCAGAAAGCGTCGGGCCTTGGTTTAAGCTAGAACATGCGAATAATAATAACTTGGTGTTATATATATATATATATATATATATATATATATACTGCCAAGTCGAGTATACTATTAGTTTAGAACCCTGTAAACTAGTTCCAATAACACAGTCCTTTTCCGATAATATAATGTTAAGTTATTTATAAAAGATCAATGCAAAATTACTGAAAATAATTTTACAATTAAAACATCACAATAGTACATGTTAGTCTTCAATCAGGACAGTCTATTAAATCTAATGTGTGGCTTCCAATAGGACCATTTATGCCTGAATTTGTTAAGTGTCAAATAAACTTATTATATATCTTAAATATGTTGCCTTGTATCCATCAGGATAGACAATTAATACCAACACTTCTATTCTTTGGTATAATATACCCTGGAGCATCTTGTTCTGCGTGTACTGTAAAGCTTTCTTCATCGAAAACTTATATTTTCCATTTCTCTTTTGTTAAAAATTCCTGCAAAATCCTGTGTAATATCCATAAAATAAATAATTTATCTATCTAGTTGTTTAAGGATTGTTGGTAGTTTTATTATTAGGTCTTTAAGCTATATACATCTACTAACTCTACTTTATATGGTGCTATTACTAGGTTGTCTGGGTTTAGGTTATGGTTTGTATTATTTTGGTTGCTTGTAGTATAGTATAACAATTAGCACCATGCTATGGTTTTTTCATTGATATGCATTAGATTTTTCCCAGTTGCAACAAAAGAGATCCAAATGCAATATTGTTTCTTTATCTGAAATGAAATTTCATTTACTTGGTATTCAAGATTGTACACAGCGCGAGAGTGATAGATCTACGGTGCACGAGTAACTGGCCAAAGAAGACCATAACCTATAATATTCGCTTACCCTCCCGTTTGTTTGTACTCCCTACTGATATTTAAACCAAAAACATCAAGGATATAACAAATGCACAAATGTACTCTCTTGCATAAGACGTCAATGCATTTTAATGTGGTTTGAATTGACTTGTTTTGACTGAAATAGTGTGGAGTTTCAGCTAAATGTTCAGAGTATTTAGTCGGAACTAATTTCTTGGCTAACTAGAAGTTTAGTTCTTAAGTGGTGGGTGTGTGTGAATGTGTGTGGGGGTGGGGGTGCGAGGCGCAGAAAGAAATAGTTTGCAAGAACATTTGCATTTATTCGAATTCATCGTCACTGATTTCTGTGTCTGGATGACGTGAGAAATTCGCTTCTTTTATAAGTTATCTCCCTTAGAATGACCACCAGGTGTCGCGCGTGTAAAGTGGGACGGTGACCCTATTGTTTCTGTTGATATGTGCCTGTATTTATGTTTCGCCGTCAATTGAAATTGAAATGTTGGTAAATTGGAGACATAACCATCCATGATATTTGTGACTTATATCAGTTTTGTATTTACAACCACGGTCGGACTTAATGAATTACTGTAAAACATAAGTTTTCTATAGTTGTAGTTTATTTTTTATTTTTTTATTTTTTATTTTTTTGGTCGATTAAAATTAAAATTTTTCTAAAAGTCTTAAGTAGATAGACAAGTCTTATGATTTAAATACTTTGCTCAAAGTCAAACAACTTAAACAAGCAAGATACTCTTCTTCATTGCTAGTGAATACATTGGATTTATGTTCATTACGACAGTTCTACCTTTAACTATCTGATCAGACTAAAACTGTTTTCTAAAATTGAAGAGTAGCTATCCGAAAGGAAAAACAAACAGGTATATTATGGAATTTCTAGATTGTTTTTCTGTTTCAGGAAGCTTTAATTATGAGCGAAATAAACTCATGAAACAGGGAATGAAAGAGTTTATGTACACATACGCCATGTAGAGGAGTACTAGATATGTGTGGTGGGTCTATGAACTCGCTCGCCGCATTATAACGGTGCACCAAGTTTACTGAGAGAAAACCATCATGTCGTTTTATTTTAAAACAATGAAATATAACATTCTTTGTTTCATCATAAAGTTTAGGTTTCAAATGAAATATAGTCATCGGCGAATAAAACAAGATGTTCTTTCTGATCGGTCAGAACATTTTCTTTTCAACCAATAAATATTATTTTCTTTCTGTGTAGTCATTTTCCTATGATCAAACCCCACATTGTTTGCTCTGTCTCATGCCGAAAGAGCCACTATGTCTATCTAGCCAATGCACCAGTTTCACAAAGCATCTTATATTTTGTTCACAAGCTGAAATTTTCCTATATTTTTCTATTTGCTTTCTGCTTGATGGTGTAGCTTGTACCGACTACTCAAAATAACTGGAAATGATATGATACCTTCATACCCTTAATTGTTTAATTGCTTAATTGTTTAATTGATACACCCTTAATTGTTTAAATCAATGTATTAAGAGGTCTCAGAGTAGAATGCTAGAATAATTATAAATTTAAGGAATTTCTCAATTTTTATTTGCGAGGGGGGGGGGACAACATGAAATGCAAAAACTCTCCAAAAACACAGTGTGCAATGATAAGATTTGCTTTCATTCCTTATTCTATCTCTTCAATAACAAAGTCCAAATATGCTGTATGGAGAAATTAATAGTGATTTAAACACACAAAAGGGAGCTGGGGGATGATGTCGAGGCATTCTCGTCATGCAATTTTCCTGTTCCTATTTAGCATATATAAAATAATATTGCTTTAAAACTTAAAAGTTGATTGATATGCTATACTTTTTATTTTAATTTACAGTAAATAATTTTCATTAATTTGCATGGTTTGGTTTTTCATTCATATGCAGTAGATATTTCACATTTTCAAAAAAAGTCTACCAAATGCAATATTGTCTAGGCATTTTGAATGAAATTTCATTTACTTGGTATTGCTGTATTGGAGACTGATCACAGCACGAGAGCGGTAGATCCGCGGTACACGAGTAACAAGCGAAAGAAGATAATAACCTAATTTTTCAGGTCGATACAAAGGCTAGGGAGTAAATTCAAGGGAGCAAATCAAGCAAAGTTTGAAAATACTTGAAATATATCAGAACGACTCAAAAGTCATCCGGACGTTAAGCGCTTAATAAAAAATATGTTCAAATTACATTCCATAACATTTCAAAGTGAAAGCCCTTTCCAAACATCTACTCCCACTCGATTGCCAATATAAATAATTAGATTTATTTGTGTATGGCCTCTCTCTCTCTCTCTCTCTCTCTCTCTCTCTCTCTCTATATATATATATATATATATATATATATATATATATATATATATATATATATATATATATATAATTTGGTACCTTCCGTCGACATCTTTGTAAAGTGAATATGTATGAGTCATTATTGTACCCATAGGGTATATTATGTGGGAAATATATATTGGAAGCAATGTTAAAAGATATGAAAAATGGGTTAAACAAAAGAAATGAAAACAAATGTAGATTGTGTCGCCCATGTACTGTCGCCAGATGGTAAAACGACCTAAGTGCATGTATACGACCTACCATTGGGCGACGAAGCATAATGTTTCATTTGTATGTGTGGCTCAGAGGTATTTTGAATATATGACGCTCAAAGGTAATAAAAATTATGTGTCACCCAATGGTATCATATACAGTGAAAATTCGGTATTATAACCATTAGCAGGAATAAAAGAAAGTGGTTACATAAGCAGAGTGGTCTAAATATCGGAATCCATCAGGTAGTGGTTATGTATACATCTACAGGTATATTGATAAAAATTTGATCGGAGACAAAGAAGACATACACAAAGTTATAATGATATATTATTCAACATGTTGGGGTCCCGGGTGTGAGACATGCCTTGCCCACCCTTAGCCCCACTCACCCCAGTGGATTCAACATATTATTTTAGGTTGTTCAATAGAAGGTGGCTCCATTCTCATGCTCCTTACAATATCGTAGTAAGTGAACAATTGTCTGAATTTTAAAATGAATTGATAATTAAAAAACAAAGATTTTTCCGATTTATATTTCTTTTTCGAGGCCCTCTGAGTCGTGGGGGCACAGTCATGGTCATGGCACATCCCCCTCTCTTTGCATTAACTGGGTAAAATACCAAAAGGACATATAAAACTGGCCTGGACAAATATAATCCTTCGTATGCGTCAGTGTATGATAGGGAAATTCAACCCGGGGGGTCAGAAATTCTTATCCCGAGGGTGGAATTGTTCTATCTAACACCGATGCGTAATGAGGGATTATGTTTCTCACATTCCTGAAGGAAAAATGAGGGTAGAAGTCAAATGGCGTATGGTGAATACTGATGTAACTTTCAAACAGCATAACAACCAATGAGAATTTCGTCTCCTTATGATAGAGTGTAAAAAGTTGTTGTTTTGCATTGACTTTAAACGATGTTTAAACACATTTTAGTGTTCAGTTATAGAGAGCGCTAAGGTAACGCAAAGACAAAGCGTCCGAATCATGTACTGCACAATAATACAAATCGGAAAAGGGCAACAACAACAAAAATAAAGTCCATTCTTATCTATAAGATTATTCAAGAGAGTCGTAAAATAATGATAGAGTTCTCGGTTTAATTTTGATCTAGAATTGATTTACCATTCCTAAATAATAATGGGAAAATAAATCTGAAATAAATGACAACTACTTGAGCGGGATTTTTTTCGACACGAAATCGGACTGTAGCTAAGTCGATCAGTGTGAAATGTCCTGTTTGCAGGAAACTTTACTTCAACTACAGCCATTGTTAGTACGTAAATGGGTTGCTGTTAATGTTTATTATCTTGATTATCGTCAAAGAATATTCAAGTGATCATGGAAATCTGGGAGGTTTTGCTACTTTGTGTGTTGTGCTTGCAGTTGAAGGTCAAAATAGTCCCTGAGTCAATGGTCACGTATGAGGTAGGATAAGGATTTTCTGCATTGGCTTTCCGTCTTGAAAATATCTATCCATGCTGATCAGCAATGTGAGAATCTCTGATCGCAATACAAAAATAGCGGAGTGGTCTTAACTCGGGGTTGTACAGCACTGGAATAAAGATTAAAACAAAAATCAGTTCTTTGGAATTTCAATCACTATAGTGGGGTGGTCTTAGTACCAGGGTGATCGTGAGGATGGGTTTTACTGTATTTAGTATTCAATATAGATGTATTTTAGATGTTTCTACATTATTTGTCTTTAAGATGTATACCTTTTATTTGTTGTACTAAGCTGAGAAATGTCGATTTATTTTCAAAGTTCTGGGGCATTGGAACGACTCAAGGAACATATACTATCTTTAAAGTATTTAGTGATGAATAACTGTTTTGCGGTTTGGGGGAAATTTTCGATTTGTCTGGGTTTCTAAAGTTTTACATCTTACCGCCACTCTGTGACTTCGCATAGAGATTTACTCGCTGTTATAAAATTGCAACATGATCAGAAGCCTAACTTTTATAGCCTTGTGTTTTCAATACCATCAAATTCTGTACTGATCGCAGTCATTTCAGGAATCCTACACACAAAATCTTACAACAATATCAAGACTGCACAGAAATACTCCAAAATTTCAACATTCCACTGTTGTTCCTTTTGTTAAACTGATTGCATGTATATCCCAAAGTTAATTCCCTGTCTGGAATAGCTGTTTAAACTGGTTTTGTGTTTCAAGCCCTCGCAGTTAGTAATACGAACGTAACTTCAAATAACTTCTACGTAACGAAGGGTGATTTTTTTAAATCTACTGAAAAGACGCTGGTTGAAAAAAGTCACTCAGGTTACTTATTTATCATAGAAACAGAGTCGCCCTTGTCCTGACCGGGTTAAGTTGGCTGGGTTGAGTACAACTTTAATATGTACTCGTCCCTGGGCCGAGTAGATGCAGGTTCGCACCTTGAGAATGAATACAAGTGTATTTTCAACCCTTAACAAGCGTCCAGGTTCAACATGGCTTAACATTTGGCGTGCGTCAGTTAGAAATAACCTTTGCCTAATTTACCTACTTGTTGTCAGTCTAGAATTCTTGTTTGAAATGCAAGTTACTGACATTTTCTTGTGAAAAGTAATTACATACTTATATAAATATCTGCTGACGTCTTTACTTTGGCGTTACAATGTATTAATAAAGCTACACAGTGTTGAAAATAATTGTGATATGGGGCAAGCGTAACCATGTTTTACCAGACTAAAATCATAAAATTCTGTCTCTTAACTTCTCCCATATCAACTCTTAACGACGTGTGATAGCTCGTTGAAAATGAACGTTATGACACCTAGATTACTGAAAGGTTTCACTGTAAACCCGAATACCAATAACAAATCAAGAGCTATTTGTGCAACTGCAATTTCTCGAGTTACAAACATCGTCTCTTGTTATATGTTTATCTAAGTAGCCATCCATTAGAATATAATATTTTCATGGTTTTGACCCATTTTAGTATCAAGCTTACATATGGTTCTATGGTAAAAGCGTAAGGAGTGTAGTGGAAACGTGTACTGTGTTGTGTATAATTAGGACAGGATAGGGTGACTCTTTCAACTCACTCAACCAGGGACGAGTGCTAGTGCATTTTTTTCCTGAGCTCTGCCTGGGGATCAGATCACTAGTTCATCTCACATGGAACTAAATGTTAATATAATAAAACATACAAATAATGTGTGCATTAGGCTAGCAAAAAAACACACATACTGTCATTCATGATAGAGACATTTGTTTCAGCATTGAACCAGGAGCCGCGGTGGCACAGCGGTTAGCATATCGGACTCGCGACTAGAAGAGGGCTTCGAATCCTACCATCAGATCAGCGTGGATCAGCTACCATGGTGTGTCCATGGGCAACTCATTTAACTCCAATTGCCTCGGCAATAAATAACCTACTTGTGCTGCTGTGCCGTAAAAACAAAACCATACCTATCTGCCTTTTTCCCAATAAGTGCATCTCACACTTTAGTACTTCAGTTTTTGTTCCCCCGCCAGTATACTGGTTCCCTGGCTGTAAAATATGTAGTGATTTATTAATTATTCGGAACATAATTTGTTTGCGTTTTTATATTGACAACGTTAGAGACCAAGTATGTACTATACTAATTTGGGCAACCTTCTAAGCGCACTGAATGATAATAATGAATACTTACGTAATGTATACATATGACAATAATGAATGTTGCATATCAAGTATGTTTATCCTGTTCATCCATTATATATATATATATATATATATATATATATATATATATATATATATATATATATATATATATATATATATATATATATATATATATATATATAAACTGAACTTTATTTTTGCATTTAGCCAATTGGCCATCAGCATGTATATACATATACATTTAAGTTTGTTACAAACATTGATGGTGACACGTTTAATAATAAAGGAAAACAAGTCTATCGAATTTACAAACATTCGATAAATACTAAGATATATACTTACTTATGCATACCCGTATCCGTGCACATTATATATTTATATACATATACCTATATACACGCGTTTCCATAAACCTACACACATATATGCACACACATACATATTCACCGAGAAAGTGAGATAGGTACGCACATAAACATACATACCTGCACTCATGAATACATGATGTATGATATGAAGTAAGAATACAACACGTTGATGTGTGACCTGTAAACTACTCCAGACTATGTTTGTTGAATAACATGCGCGCGCATAAATACAAGCTCCTTCGGAAGAACACATAAAAAGTATTATCAATATATAAGTAGTATTCACAATGTTTTTCTTATTAGTATTATAAGAACATTATACATGACATATGAGAGATAGAAATTGCATGTATTAATCAATAAAATGGAGATGAGACGAAGAAAAAAATAATAACAATAACTAATAGCGAACTAATTAAATCGTGTAATTTTAAGTCGCATTCATCATATTATTACGCTCAATTTGTGCTCTATGAATATAATTTCCCAGATTTCGAACCTCGGTAGTTTTAGTGGAACTGAGTAATTTAATAAATTTCAACATACTTGGTCCTTTCCAAAAATAAGAGTTTATATACTTCTTTCTTAGCGGCAAATCACATTGGCATTCTAAAACAAAGTGATACCCATCTTCCAGCACGTTGCAAAAAATACAAATTCTTTGATTTAGTGGGGTGCAATATATGAGTGAATAAATGCAGTGATTTGAATAAGTTTTCTCATGTTTGTCTGTATTTCCTGTGTGTCTGTTGTTCAGATGTGCATGCATGCATGAAATATCCACCTATAAGCATTATGTAATAAGGGGTATAAAATTACACAAACCCCTATTTTCATCATTTTCGGGAATAAAGATCAAATTTTAAATGCATACAATTTCCTTAATTTTTTCTTTTCTTGAATAATCTATAAAGAAGTGTTTATGGCAGCTAACAGGTTCATTTTATATTTTTGCTAGTAGAAAGCCAGCTCGACTATACTCTGAAGGTTAGTAAACACGGCATATTTTTGTCCGTTGTAACAAAATCTGACAAAAATTTCAATTTTATATGCAAAAGTTGATCACATGATCCGGGTTTTAAAACTGTATCCATGAAAAAACATGTTAAATGTTTCTCATAATTTAAAACATTAATCGCATCGACTGGCATTACTGGCATGACAACCCGATACAGCAGCTTTCTTGCAAACTGCTCAACAATCAGTATTTACGTATTATGCAGAAATGCAATAATAATTTTAAAAAATGATAGAAATTGTATTTGAATAACCGTGTTGCCATAATTATATTATGATACACATTAGTCAAGTTTTATCAGTAAATCTTTTTTCTTTTATGTTTTTAAAAAACAAAATTAATTCAATTTTTTTATGCAAAACCCGATCCCAGGATCCGGGTTACAAAACATTATCCTGGAAAAGAAGTCAAATGTCTCTGATAATTCAAAAACTGCTCGACTCGACTGACATTATTAGAAATTTCATTGGATGATCAATGTTCTTATAAATAAATGTTGATAACCGTTAGAGTCAAAAACCTGGACTTATATAGCTAGCCACAACAATATCTGCCGCTCCGCTATCTGATTGGATGCAGCTCAAAGATACTGATCCAATCACAATAATCTTTACATTTACCTAGGAAGATAGTTGGGAATAATTATAGCAGCCTCGGTGGACAACGTTTTTCTTTCTAGTCAAGGTACATGGACATCATGAAAATCACCATATTCAAACCTAACAGGTCAAGTAACAAGTAGTCAATCAATTGTGCTATATACAATAACTTTTCATTCGCACGAGGACAATTGTTCAAAACACTGTTTTGGCTATCTACATGTGCCAAGACTTGATGTGAAACGAAGTAGATGGATGATCCTTAGCTAGCGAAAATCTGGCCGCCATATTCGTTCGAAATGCTTAGTTTTTATTTCGTTTTGACTCAATCGGTCGAAGTTCCAGACCATTTTAAACCTAATACCTCTGGAATAGACTTGCAACAACTAATTCATAAACCAAAATGATTAGGTTTCCACAATTGTAAGCCCAATAGGAATAGCAGCTTTAAAAAAAATAAAAATAGCATGTTTATTCTTAATGTACATGCTAGTACCATCATACAGACATGAAAACACGCTTCCTATGTTGCAAAACAATCATGGTAGGTTTTTGCAAACATATACAAAGTTTCTTAGAATCCGATACTTTCTTTCAATCAAATTATTATCCGTCAGTAAGGAATAATTATTATGTTGTTTATGATGATTATTGATTATTTTGTCAGGAAGCTACAATGGTATATTGAAAACCTCTGTTCCTCGAACCATCTCCCCTCCCACCCACCACCCACCCCCACCCACCTCCGTTTTGCTACTGCGTCCAACCATCCTGCCTTCGGCTTCGACATTATCATGCAGAATCGCCAAAAAACTTGATAATATATTTTCCCACGTTCTGGTATAGTACAGAGATTATCCATACTTCAAAATATTTGTTAAATCCTTGACCAACTTCGCTCCTTCTATCAGTTTGTATCCACTCTATTTCATCGGCCACTCGTGCCAGATTGAAAACAAAGTTACTCTATAACCCTTGATGAGTTAACCTAAATGCATACTTTTCATGATTATTTTGGAAAAACTTTGTTGCACGTGAATAATTGCTGTAAGTTATTCTATACCAAACAGGGAATGTATCCATGGATCAGTCTTAATATGAAGTGAAGCTACCCAGAGAATCTTCATTTTCTATATGAAACATGTTAGAGAATTATAATCTGTCGCGGACCGGGAATATACCTAAGAACCCAAGCTCCAAGGTATGGTAAGGTTCATAGTTATGCTATCTCTCTCTCTCTCTCTCTCTCTCTCTCTCTCTCTCTCTCTCTCTCTCTCTCTCTCTCTCTCTCTCTCTCTCTCTCTCATGCACACACCTATGATGTTAACAGTTATTCAGTATGATTAATTTAAAACGGGTGCAAATATTAAGATTTTCGTATCCCAGGTGACTCAGGGAATCAATATGCTGGTATTTTACTTATTCTTACGAGTATTTTCTCACTTAGGCATATATAATATTTTACAATTTATGCACGGATGACAAGACTTCCAATCTTCGCAAATAATTTGTGAAATCTTTGATATCTTTATCTATGAGAAACTGTAACACATGTTAGAGAGTTATAATTTGTCGCCCACCTGTATTATAGATAAGAACCCAGGCCCAAAGATATGGTACCTCTCTCTCTCTCTCTCTCTCTCTCTCTCTCTCTCTCTCTCTCTCTCTCTCTCTCTCTCTCTCATGCACACACCTATGTTTACCATCAGTATGATTAATTTGAGACCGGCGTAAATTTAAAGAATATGAAAATTTTTATATTAGAGGTGACTCGAAGAATCACACTTCTTAACATGCTGGTATTGTTCCATTGTTACGAGCATTTGCTCACGTAGAGATAGGGAGTATATAATACTTTACAACTTATGCACGGATGTCAAAATTTCTAATCCATGCACATAACTTGTGAGATGAAAATAGATCCTAGGGGTGAACAGGTATATAATTTTTAAACTGAGATAGAATCAAAGAAGAAACTGCATTACAGAAGATCGTTGACTGTGAAATTGAGTTCATACGTACGCATTAGACGGTTATATAAATACTGTACATTACATTTTATTAGCTTTACAATATGAAATCTTTTTCATTTTTCTTTAGTAGAAAATTTGGCCTAGTGTGTACTATTATATTCAGGATTCTGGCCTGACGTTGATAATTTCTAAACAGTTTATCATAACTTAGTCCCTTTAAAAATGCTTATATTAAACTGATACACAAACACCTGTGCTTAACTCTGTCTGTCTATCAGTCTGTCTCCTGAATATGTGGAAATTCAAAATCAAACAGGTTGACGCCACAGACTTGTCACAATTTTTTTTTTCTCAGTCCGCAGTTGCAATAAGGAAAGAAACTCCATTTAGATAAAATCAGAGACAGTATATAACACATGTATGCTAAACTCAGATACAACCAATAAAGAATCGGTAGAAATAAGTAAAGGAAAATAACTTAGCTTGCAATAGCTTCAATTATACGAGAAATAGTGAGAGAAACTGGGCATTAAATGCAACAGTTCGGAAGAAATGGTAAGTTTAGCAATGTAATTTCGATTATAAAAAAGAATCCACACTTCTGCAGTATCCGTCCTGATATCAGCCACTATGACGGAGGATACATTTGATACAGAATGGGTAATAAATGCACAGATTGCAGCGTCCGCGGCCACTTTAACAGTAATATACATTTCGCCCTCAAAGGTGTGACTGTTGATTGAAGTGTGGGTTTAAAGATTAGTTACACGATATCGTAGGGTGGGGCGTCAAAAAGGGTATTGGTACATAAATCGAGGGCTCTTTAGCGCTCGAGTTTTCTCTGCCAATGTACTCTTTGAGTCCCCGACCATATGTACGATATAAAAGGTATTACACGAGAGAATATTGTCTAACTGATTTATTGTAAGACCGCGATTTTCTTTTATGTGATAAACTCTCTTTCTTTCTCCCATTATTTATATTCCTCTCTCTATCATTCTTTATTTCTGCCTCCATCTCTCTCTTCACACACACACACACATACACATATACACACATACACAAACACACATACATACACAAACACACATACACACACGCATGTGAAACCACATTCAGATTACATTTCAATATTTTGGGCCTACTAACTACAATTCAAGTAGTTTAAAAGAAATATATTATTAGTATATGATTGTAATGTATTATTCCAGTTTGTTTATGTAATTGATTAAATTGTTATATTTCATGTACGGGGGCTCGTGTTGTTCTGTTCTATATATCTGCTCAGATCTCTATTTATTCTATCTATAAGTTTCATAATTTATATTATTATTTACTCGATCCGGGCAATAACACCGAGGTTGATCATCCGTTTGATAACGATAACCAACCAAATAAAGCGGACACCTTGTAACGAGGGTAGACCGCCACAGTCCCTGCATAACAGCATAACTTCGTTAACGCTGGACCCTCCAAATTCACCGTTGCTGTTCTCTTTGCTCTTTCGATTTTCCCCCTCCTCACTCTCTCTATCTCGCCTCTGTCGGCCCTCAACTGTGTGTGGGCAGGTGGATACGTGGATACTTAGGTGAGTGGATGGAGCTATTTCCCCTTGTGCTTTCAAGCCTTGCTCACTTCTACCGCCAGAATTGTGTCCGTCAACTTTCCAGACATCTGTCCCTTGAATAATTATTTTTTACGAGAGAACTTCTTCTAAATTCAATCTCGGAGTAAAAAATATATTCCTCTTGCAGGAACTTAGACTGACTAAATTTCGTGTGGGAAACACACACACACACACACACACTTATTTAGCGTAGCCAATCAGATTAAACGGATCTATCGCCTTTTATAAATATGCGACAAATTCGGTCAGCGTGACCCTCTAGATTTTCAAATAACTGATTCTGGACAATCTCAAAAGATAATAAAATTTTACAAACAATCCCTGCATCCTCTCAACGTTGACATTTTTTATATCAAGATCGAAGTTAACCTTTTCCTTCCAATCTGTCTGGCCGTTAACTAAACGAATGCTTAATTAAGAATCAATTTCTTCCACAACAAGAACATTAAAACCCTCGCTTTCTAGCGATTCCATACGGTACCTTTCCTCATAAATCTAAAAAATTGCTCTCTGTCAAAACTAATGTGCTCTTTATAGATAGACAGAAATTTGCACCTTACAATGATTAATGTATTTTGAGTGTATGGGCACATATGAAAATAGGCAATATTTTAAGAAATATTTTTGTCTTAACTAAGAGGTGAATGTACATGTATTTGCTAAATTGGAATTTAGATTGATCACATAGTAATATGTATTCACTTCTAGTCTCTTCTATGACTTAACAAAGCATATACAGAAATGTATACATAATTTCCAAGGCTTGAAAGGGCACACCGTGACCAGCGTAATCTTTATTGGTTAGAATCCTTTTGCAACCTTATTACGCACAGGAAATACACCCACCCACCCCACCCTCGTATAGTAAATACTTGAACCTTTCTAATGATGGAAGGAGAGAGATTGCATGCACTGGTTTACTATAACGTTTAGTTTACGGCTTGGGTAAACGTTTTAAAAAGTCACATTTCTTTATTTAAATGTTGTCCACTTTTCATTTTCTTCCACTGATCAAACTGATAATAAATCTGACAAACAACATTAACAACGTGTGAGTTACTTTTGGACCTGGTGTGTATCATCCAGGGAAATCTGAGCTGCATCGCTGCGTTTGGCTCATTAGTAATATTCACCGTGTCCAGATTGGTTCTGGGAGAGGACAGGTCCTCGAGAGACCTGGTTCTCATTCAGCCGAAAGGTTGCGACGTGAATATGTATAAAAAGTGAAAAAATATATAAATCGTCGCATCCTTTCTCATAAACTTGGTTTTAAAGTACCTTTGAACAATCTACTATCGTATTTATGCTTATAAAACTGCTAATGCATTTATCTAATAATACAAATGATTGGGAATATTGTTTGACTTTTGGGTGACACTAAATATATCCTCTGGGTTACAGCTGATTGTCGACTAATAGTAGCACATGTGCTAATATATATATATATATATATATATATATATATATATATATATATATATATGTGTGTGTGTGTGTGTGTGTGTGTGTGTGTGTGTAGTAGGAATCCAGATGGACTATGTACTTATATGATTAGATGATAATTAATTACTGGGTCGACATGCGGGTATCTCTGCTACGCACGAATGGCTATGCCACCGACTTTTTAGCATCATTTTTTGATGATGTGTGCATGGTCGAGATCGTATAGGGGTTGGTGTTTACAGGCAAAGCGATGAGTGCCGTAACCCGCCGATCCGGGTTCGAATCTCTGAAGAGGACGAATTAAAACTGACGCTAACCGTATGATAATATTATTTATTCATATATATATATATATATATATATATATATATATATATATATATATATATATATATATATATATATATTACAACCACATTATCGTCTTGCTATAATAATGAATCTAGTAAGGGAAATAACTCAACAATATCATTATTGTGGAGACATATTGAGTTATGTCCCTAAAACGTTCTGTGTGTTTCTTAGAACTTTCTGTTTGATCTCCTCATTTTAAATCTGAGAATGAGTTATTTTGCTCTTAACCATACTGCACAGAATGTTGACAAATTTACATCTGAACCTCTCATTTTCCAGTTAAGGACTGAAAAATCATGCGCTAAAAATTCAAAATTATACACATTCTATATAAATTAAGTAATAAAACAAGGAAATGTAAGCGAAAACAAAAATGTTAGACAACAATGAAGAAATTTCATAAGGTGATGGCAGTTTAATCGCCAAAACATCTTACAGTATTTTATTATATTATCTACTTCGTCCCTTATTTTTGAAGTAGAAACATTCTTCAACACAGATTAGTGTGAACATGACGTGACTGTCCATCATGAGTGACTTGAATCTTCTAAAGTTTACAGATTGTTCAGTGACTTGAATCTTCTAAAGTTTACAGATTGTTCAGTGACTTGAATCTTCTAAAGTTTACAGATTGTTCAGTGACTTGGATCTTCAAAGTTTACAGATTGTTCAGTGACTTGAATCTTCTAAAGTTTACGGATTGTTCAGTGACTTGAATCTTCTAAAGTTTACAGATTGTTCAGTGACTTGTCGTAAGGGTTTTTAAAGATAGTTTTTTTTAATTTTCACTTTATGAAGAGTTTTACTGACTGAAATAACTATCTGATCAACAATACAATACCTGACGCCGTGTCAGAGATCCATTTGATTTAAAATATTGGAAATATTCAAAACGGAACTGAATCCAAGTCTAGAGGGATCAGAGACCATCGAAAAAAGTACTCTTTTTAAAGCACACTTTTATGGTACACAAACTGCGCGTATGAAATGTCCTTAGTACAAGTTCCAAGTGAAAGTTGTTTATTTTTTCTGTTTTATATCTTTGACTGCTCAAAGTTACCATCTGCTCCAGAGAATTATTACTTTAATAACTAGCTAGCTATACTTAAGAAATAGATACATTTCAAAATTTTCAGACTGAGACTGACGTTTGAAACATAAATTTAGAGGCTAGAAGACACCAATGCATACACGTGCTGTTTGTAATGCTTTCAATGATAACAATATCAGAGTGATCACACTTATTGGCATTCGGAAAGTCACAGAAGTACAAAGTATTAGTAATTGTTGTAAACTTAACTTTATATAATTTACTCGAACCACTGATCAATGTAAAAGGTCTATCCGACATACCCATGAAGCAATCTGTCGATATGTCTTTTTCATTTGTTAGTTCATTCATCAATTCATCCAGTTATTCAGTCAGTCAGCCAGTCTATGTATGTATGTATGTATGTATGTATGTATGTATGTATGTATGTATGTATGTATGTATCTATGTATCTATGTATCTATGTATGTATGTATGTATCTATGTATGTATGTATGTATGTATGTATGTATGTATGTATGTATGTATGTATCTATGTATGTATGTATGTATGTATCTATGTATGTATGTATGTATGTATGTATGTATGTATGTATGTATGTATGTATGTATGTATCAACTCACGATGAATTCTACCCACTCACCCATATATCTATCTATCTATCTATCTATCTATCTATCTATCTATCTATCTATCCACTCATGTATCTATCTTTTATCTCTAGTAGTTGTTGTTGTTTGTTTTTTGGGGTTTTTTTTGCTAAACATTGTGCAGGACCATTTTGATCTATCTATCTATCTATCTATCTATCTATCTATCTATCTATCTATCTATCTATCTATCTATCTATCTATCTATCTATCTATCTATCTATCTATCTCTGGTTTGGACGATCAGAAAGTTTATAAGGGACAGCGTTTAAGCTTCGATAGATAATTTGTATGTAAAAACGTAAATGTTATTTACATGTTGTGATACTTTTGTGAGACTCCATTTCTTTTTGTACATATATTGACTACATTGGCATTGATAGTAATATATGGTCTAACAGTATGTATGTATGTATGTATGTATGTATGTATGTATGTATGTATGTATGTATGTATGTATGTATGTATGTATGTATGTATGTATGTATGTATGTATGTATGTATGTATGTATGTATGTACGTACGTACGTATGTATGTATGTATGTATGTATGTATGTATGTATGTATGTATGTATGTATGTATGTATGTATGTATGTATGTATGTACGTATGTATGTATGTATGTATGTATGTATGTATGTATGTATGTATGTATGTATGTATGTATGTATGTATGTGTGTATGTATGTATGTGTTGGCTTGACCGACCTTGATAGTGCTTTTTAATTAATTGTACTTGTACATATTGATATGTAAGAATGTGTGTATGTCAGACCGGATTAAGGGGGCGGGGGCACGTTCCCCGGCTCCCCTCTTGTCCTGGTTGCCGTGGATAAAATTAGATGTGTTTAAATGAACCATATATAGGTCTAAACGGTCTAATACTTAGTCTAATATAGCTATAATAATTATACACATATAAAGGAGGGTTTCAGGGTGTATTTGTAAATTTACAAGCCCCTCCACCTTAAGTGCCCCGGACCTCCTAAAGCATTAATCCGGACCTGTGTGTATGCATATATGCATGTACGTTCGTACGTATATATATATATGATGGATGGATTGGTGGATGCATGCATGTAGCTATGTATAATGGATGGATGTATACAGGTAAGTACTGTACGTTTGTGGTGTGTAGGCAAGTATAGGAATATTAATTAACTGGAAGGTAGATAAGTACTAAGTATGAAGATACCTACAAGCCGTGGTACTGATTTATAAATGAACATGCATCTGTCAAAATGAAAAGTGATGTGACTCATACTCTGCTTCAATACATCAGTGGTAAATATGATTTGACCATTTTTTCGTCGCATTTTCCCATATTTTTTTAACTTCTAATATTTTAGCTTTCTTATAGGTAGTCATGGGTAGCTATAATTGTCTATACATTTATGTACATAACCCTGTCAGCAGAAATGTGCATCAATGGAGAAACAGGAAAATATTTTGGGGGTGTAATGTGGAAAGAAAGAAAAAAAGAGAGAATAACAAATGAAATATCTAATTTTGGTAATATTTATTGTGAAAGAATCTACATTTTAGTTTGAGATCTTTTTATATGTCTATGTTGAAATTGCTGATAAAATGTTGTGTATGAATATATGTGAAATATCAATGAATGGAACATAGTGTATGTAGATAAAAATGTGCATTTTAAATAAACTGGGAAACATATAGCCAGCTGAATTAATTTGAATGAATTAATGAAAGAAAATGTTGATGCTGACCTGCCTCCTATTTGTTTCAAAGCTATAATTAGTTAATATTAAACAAAATTATCACGTTGTACCATATATACTCGCGAATAAATCAATACCAACTGCAAACTGCATAGATCCAGATCTGCCGTCGCATAATGCGCCGGTAGATCTGGGTCTATGCAGTTTGTAAGGACTAATCAGTAGAACAAACAACATAGACCCTGATCTGCTGGCGCATTATGCGACGGCAGATCAGAGTCTATGTTGTTTGCATTTTAACTCCAATTATACGCGAGTATACACGGTATTTTCTTATTTTTTTTTTATTTTTTTTTTATTCTTCCTCTTGCTATTTATGCATGATTTCGTTACTCCATCATCACTCCGCTGTTGCAAAAATTAGCACTGCCCATACTCCCTTTTTATTGATTTACTGCAAATGAAACTTATGCAAATACTACTACTACTACTAATAATAATAATAATAATAATAATAATAGCATGCAAAGAAATATCCCAACAGCCTTTTATTTACACTCACCAAATACAGCTTAAAGCGCACAAATGTTATATATTAGAGGCACAAATGTATACATTTATCCACAAGTTAAATGATAAAAGCTTTATTTCTCCCAAACAAATTATAAGCAAACACTTAAGCTATTGTAATGTTACAAATATGAAATATCTGCGACAAAAAAAACTATTGCAAAGCGATATATGTCTTATATTAAATAAAGGAACTACTGACATATTCTCTAAATGATGCATAATTTATATCCTACTGCAATATTTCAGTCATATGTTAATAATTTTCGATCAGCCAAAAATGTCAAAAACTAATATATTAGGTGGAAAAACTATGTTCCTCTACTTTCAGTGAATATTATATATATATTTATATAAATATACATCCATACATACATACATACATACATACATACATACATACATACATACATACATACATACATACATACATACCAATTTGTCCATCTGTCTCTCCATTCTTTCTTACATACACCGAATCTACAAATATGTTTCTATTAATACAGATCGTTCAATAGACTCCTCTTCCATTTTGTATCAGATTTTAGAATAAACATTTATTGGATTGTTGAGCACGTGTGTCTCTTATAAATTTGTCCGATCTATTATGAGTTTCCTTTTGTTCTTTCGAGCAGTGGTGTGCTTATCTGCCTAAGTATATTTACCTAAAAGCATTCTTAACAGTTTATATATGTGGTAGTGCAGTATATGCACGTGCAAAACTTACAAAACGGTCTGCACGTGCCCGAAATCAAATTTTTAGATTTTTAGTTATTATGACATCATTGGACGACACCCATTTATAGCGTTATTTTTATCATAAAGTCGCGAGCATATAGTTTTTGCCTTCATTATACAGTTAAATCACACAAATTACATAGACAATTATAATTTTAAGCACTTCAATGCATTTTGCATGGACAAATGCTGCATCTATTGGAATGTCTCAATGACATAGCTTTTTTATCTCGTCTGCAAAGCTGGCTTTGATGACCAATCTACAATTTCGATTGATTGGCTTTGTTTCTAGAAATGTATTATCTGTGCATTAGTATAACATTATCTGTGCAATAGTATAACTTTATATTTGCATCATGAGAAACATAAACTCCTTCCAGCCAAAATAGGTCATTGTATCCTGCTATTCTTGTTCCTGTTAATCGTGCTCTGTCTCTTGCAGTGTCTAGTTCTGTGTCAACACTGCACGCAGAGTCGTGAATTATGATGAACACATGCAGTAAAAAGGGTTACTGTGATCTATGTTTGTAAGTTCCAGTAGCAATCTTGCTGCTGACATTTAAGCCCATTTTCAGCTGCCTGTTGAATGATCAAACTGTGGAAACATTCTGCCAAGGGTATGCTTTGTACAAATCACATTTACGTTTTATCATTAGGAATGAATGTTAAGGATTGTGCACTACTGTCTAAAGTTTGTCTCTATAACATAAGTCTCCATAACATATTTTAATGCTTAATATTCACTTTTAAAGTTGGGCATTTTTCTCCTGTCCAAATACCTCTAGATATTACAAGTTGTAATTGATAATATAATGTGTGTGATTTAAAAGACCGTAACGGGAAAGATAATTAAGCCTGACTTTATAATGCAACTAATGGCAAAAACACACTTCATCCAAAATGTCATCGGTAAAAGATCTCATTGAAATTATACCGCCGTAATATGAAGTCTAGGTATGAAGTATTTGTAAACGGCCTAACTCCACAATAATCCTCGTCAATAATTTATAGAGAAATGTGATACCACCATACTAATGAATCTCATTTAATTTCTATTGCTTGATGAATCGTACATAAAATATGTTTCTCCACATAATTACTGACTCAAAAATAGAAGAAATATAATAAAAACAAATTATTATTCTAAAACCATTGACCACAGAACAAAGGCTATTCCGACAGCGCTCATGTCAGTTAGTGATCAGATATGGATGTGAACTGACACATTTTCATTGTAAATACCAAAACACCATATCGACGGTAAAAAAATAAAACAAAAAACAAAATAATGTGTGTTAAGAATTTTGGTCAGGTATGTTAACTTGTGTGTAGATACACAAATAGAACCAAGATTAGAGCTACAATAAATTCGAGGATAATGAGAAATAATCACTCTTGAGAATGATAATACTGACAATGATAAAAATGACGACAACAGCTTCAGTTTGGATTAATGATGATGATGATTTGTTATCAGAACAGGTACAAGATATATTATTATAATCGTTTAAATGACTCATTTTATTATATACTTAAGTGTGAAATACAGAAACTTATTGGCGAAATAATTGTCATATTTTTGTCATTCCTATATTTTCACATGTGAAAAATATATCCTTATATTATCACATGTGAAAATATAAGATTTCCCATCATGCCATGCGACGCTTGATTGTGTGCGCCTACAGAAGTTATACCTGCAGCAACAAAAACGAGCACTTTGGGAGCTAGAACAAATAAACAGAAACTGCATTACATTTAAGACATGGAAATTGATTTTTGCAGAAGAAATTTGACTCGACGCCGTTCACGTCTTTTTGACGTCCCTTTCTTCCTTGACAACAACGATAAACCCGCTGTGATGCATTACTGAATCGGACCGCTTCAAATAGTTTACAAAATGTCACAGATGTAATTTACTGCGACAGATTAGGTCATCCCAATACTACCGCTCTCTTAAGTCACTGATATTTAAATGATCAGTCTATGAAAGTGAAGTGAATTTACGAAAAGAGGGGTGGGGTGTTGTGCTGAAGAGTGAGTTTAATCTTGTAAACTTCGATTCTGGAGCAAGTCTAGTATATAATAAAAAGAAAATGTTCTTTTTCTGCGTTCATCTTGTGGTACAAAAGAAACGATATAGGAAACAAGGTATATCATATATTTTAACTCGTGACTTCACCACTCCTTCAAATATATTTTTTTTTTGTACCACACGATGAAATATATCCGGTGTTAACGTAGGAAAAGAAAATATCCCCACTAGGCCTATTATGAATACGTAATATATATACTCTGATCAAGTTGTCCCGAAATTGACCGCATCATTGCCTTGTTTTGGATAACGTCAACCGCATGTGTAAATTGGCTATTAATAGGATTAATCATCACGGAAAACACCTCGCATGTCCCCAAGCTCCGATATCGCCACAATCTCAGTAGGGTGCCATCAATCAATGATAATCTATTTTCGACGGCTTATCAGCGGGGGAATAAAAAGAAAAGAATATATTGGCAAAGCAAACATATATCGACTACTGAACCCAGGCTAGTCTAGACCGAATACCGCTTTACTTTCATAACTTTTGTAATATTTTATTAAATGTTTTGGTAATTACTAAAATAAGAAACGATACATAATATATTCAGAAATTGCATATTCTAAAAGTCACTATGAAATTTGATCTGAGACATTTTTTACAACACAGCAAAGTAATACAAGAACCAGAGAAAATATGAAATATACTCGTGTGATCTTGGGAATGAAAAATAAAAAGGATGCTTATTTGTCAATACGACATTCTGAGAAGTAAGAAGAATTTTAAAAAATGCTATAAAGACTGTTTCAGAGACTCCAAAACGCAAAATAACTTTAAAGAATAAAAGAGCACTAAAGACAAACGGTTTATGTTGCAAATATGCTGAATTAGTTGAATGCATGAAATTTTAATGAAAATTGAATTTAAACATAACGAGTTACAGCATTTAAATGCACTGAAGAATAGCACTAAACACTGTATATTCAGCTCCAATGGCCTCCATTCGTTATTTTGTTCTGGCTATCACATAGAGCAACAGGAGAAGTCGGGCCAGATCAATCGGATTAACTCTAATACTACCTCAATTTAAACCGAGTCGAGGTGGCTCAGTGGTTAGCGTGCCGGACTCACGACCGAAAGGGTGCGGGTACGAATCCTACCATCGGACCAGCCTGGGTCAGCTGCCGTGGTGTGTTCTTGGGCAAGGCACTTTACTCCAAGTGCCGTAAAGCACCAAACAAACAAACAAACCTCAATTTTATTTTGAAATACCAAACGCCAATTTTGTTATCACAATTTTTCAAGTAATTTGAAATATGCTGCTATTGATATTCTACAGTTGATTTTTGCTGTCATACAATTATATATATATATATATATATATATATATATATATATATATATATATATATATATATATACATACATATATATATATTTTTTTTTTTGGCAAATTTGATTCACGTTCATCCTTTTTTAAAACCGCTCTTTGTTTGCCACATTTACAAAGAATTTTAATCACAATCAAGACAAGGTTTATGTATTTTTTAAAAAGTAATCGACAGTATATTCTCATAATCTTTTTGAATAATTTTCATATCAAAATGTTGTACGTGAGAATGTCCACGATTTATATATAGGAAAACATTTCAAAATAAATGACTGGAATATCAGGCGCGTGATGTTGTACTCTTACAGATTCATATCTTTCCTTCATTGTCAAATTATCTATTTAATAATTATGTCAAATATTTCATTAAAAATACCTGGTTCTAAATTTTTATTTTTGTGATACGAACCATTCAATGGCATAATCTTCAAGCATTTTTGTAAAATTCTATTTATTTATTTATTTATTTATTTATTTATTTATGTATTTATTTATTTATTTATTTAATTATTTATTTATTTATTTATCTATACTACTTTTATTATTTTTAAAAAAATGTCATGGCTGAAAAAAACGCAGTCTTTTTAAACTGTAGCTTAACAGTAAAAACTTCGTACGAAAATTCGTTCATATTAATTTGGAAAAGAATCCGAATGTCTTGAGATTAGCATGACTTTGAAAAGCAACTTTTGACATCTGTAAAAACGACCCTGCCAATACGTCTAGACCTAACCTGTGTTACAGTCCGTTTTAGTTCCCGAGAATGACGGCCTGTGGACCTGAGAAAATTGAGCGCAGCGCCGTCTGCTTTACCCCCCGGATTCAATGGGCTAATTTCACGTTCGTTTTGGATAACGTCAACCGCATGTGTAAATTGGCTATTAATAGGATTAATCATCACGGAAAACACCTCGCAAAGCAAACATATATCAACGACTGCACCCAGGTTAGTCTAGACCGAATACCGCTTTATTTTCATAACTTTTGTAATATTTTATTAAATGTTTGGTAATTAGTAAACTTTAGCATCATTAACAACAAAAGTCATCATAATTGATTGTAATAATTAGATTGAATTCAAAGCTGTAAAACTCCAATAATTAACATGAAAATGATAACGAGATATAAACTATAAATATTATATATATATATATATATATATATATATATATATATATATATATATATATATATATATATATTAGAAGTAAAATGTCGAATATATAAATGTTCCTTCTTACCAAGGAATATCACAGAATGAGAACGCATTTGATGAATCTTTTATATTTATTGAGAGAAACGCCTTGATTTACATTGAAAACCCTGTATATATTTTATATAAACTTTTTTATTTCTAGAAGTTGCTATTGTGGTAAAATAATTGTCTTTGCAAGGAAAGATATTTTAAATAAAGAGACATATCAAAACGTATGATTAAAGATTTGTTGGACCTGGTTGGTTTCTGGTGGCACTCTCTATCGGATTCAGAGGAAGTAGCTCACTTCGATTCCCCCAACAAAATGCGCAAACAGTACACTAAAGTAGTATGAGGAGGAGCTGTTCCGGCTAAACATGATCAAATGAAGTTATATTGTATTTGTTCTAAGATGAAATGATCATCATCGCAGCCACTCTCGAAATGACACTATCGCTATGGACACAACTATAATACACTCTTTGTCTAAATGAAAGTTTTTATTTTGCTGTTTCAATATAATCAAGTAAAATAATGTCATGGTATATGAAATCTCACAGACCGGTTATCGTGCATTACATGCCAACTAACTACCGAGACTCTTTTGGTTCAATGTACGCCGCGAGCAGAATCCTTGATGTTAGCATCAAAGACATCACTGAAATATGTGACGCGAGGAAGAAAGAAATAAAGACCGGATGGACTTTTGTTTATACGACGCCAGTACCAGATCGACCACAGATCGTAGTAGATTTTGATTCTGAATCTAGCAGTAGTCATTCTACATATCTATAGCCTGAGTTGTTCTATTGCATCATTCAGGCATATCAGAACATTCAAGACTACTGACACATCAGGACATTCAATGCTACTGGAATTCATTCGGAACATTCTATATTTATGACTTGTGATTAGGACACTTAGGATTATTGGATTATTTAAATTTTAATTCACGTTACTGTAAGCGTCTTTTGAATTTTCACTTTAATTGTCTAGAAATAAATTGCTTGTTGATTTTACTTACATCGTTGGTTTCACTTTCTTTCTGTTACATTATTGTAGACCTAGAGTCGTGACACCAGTAGATGCTGGCTGCCGTGGCCATGCAAGCATCTTCGGCAGAAATGTATTTTATTTTATCCTGCTTGTTGTTGTACTGGCCGTTCATCAACCTGGAAAAGTTCTTAATCCAGCAATAATGTCGGTCGTTGTCGTAGCCAACGTAAAGAAGATCAAATTTTTTTTCCGAGACGTGCTTTGATACCACTAGCGGATAAATAACTCCACAGTCGACTTTGTTGACGGCGACTCCAAAGAGGTTGACGGAAATATTATTAAGCTTTTCAAAGGTCTTTACCCTGTCAAGCTGCACAGGAAAGTTAATCCGGGGGTAATCAAGTGTATTTTTATATTGAGAGTAGCTACTGGTTCTTTTAGGGTCTTTTGTCTTTGATGAGTACAGATCTGAAAATACCGCCCACATGTCGCATTTGTTGTCGTTATTTTTTCCGTTAACGCAGCTCTTGTTGTTTTTGATCTTCGTTGGTAGTTCCAGATATGAACTACCAAGAAGTGGCTTGTACCGCGACACATTTCTAGTTGCGTTGATAACCCCAATCATGATGCATGCAGATCTTTCTAGGGTGAATTTATCAATACTAGGCTTAAACGACAAGAACATGTCACGGATGTTGTAATAGTTGTTGGCAATTCATTTTTTTTGCCGTGGTGACAAAGTGAGCTGTCATTTCTTGATCGTCTATGCGGGTACCATAACTGTGATTGAAAAAGTGGAATTGATTCCTTTGTGTACACAAAGCTCAGTATCAAGTATTTTTCTAATGCTTTGTTCTGATCTATCAGCTAGTCCAGCTAGTCCAGAAAGCGTTGCAATATCATCAAAACTATAGGATCTGTCAAAGCCGCCAAATGCTTGGTCTATTCGTTTATATGAATTTGTGACCATATTATACTAATACTTTTTATAGTCTAAATAGTTGTTTTGTTGTTATTTTGTCCTGGCCGCGACAAAGTAGTCGATGATGCGAGCTTTGAAAGCAATACTCTAGAAAGCAGCCTTGCTCCTTATTTTTGTTGTTCTATCAGATTAAATAGTTGTTGTCTCTTCATGCAGCTCACGCTCTGCTTTATTAGAAACTCTCGTGTGTAAATAACATCAACAGGATTTCCAGCTAGTAACTCATTCCGTGTTGCTCTGTCAACAAAACCCTGTGTGTTCCATCAGCGGATAAAACATTAGCAGGAACAAAAACATCTTTTTCTGGAAACAGGTTATAACTTCGTTATAGTTAGCAACGTTGCAGATTGTAACGTAATGAACTTGAAATTCTGTTTCCGGTCATGTTGTTTATACTGAGGATTAAATAAAAATGAAGTTTGATGACGAAGGCGTATTATAATTAAGCAACAAGAAGAATAGCAGGATGATGATGGCGTAGTTATTGAAGAAGGATATGAGCAGCAGGTGAAGCATCAGCATCTTCACTACAGACAACCGCAGAGATACACACGCAAGTATCACATCAGAAACAAGCTTGCGAGATTTAATTTAGCCTATGAGCAGCTAATGCGAATAAGATTTGACGAATTGTTTTCGGGTGTTTTACGGCCGCAACATTCCAGGGAAACAAAAGTTCATAAAATTTGATTTTATATTAAAAAAGTATTTGACGCAATGGGGCTTCATCATAAAGCTGCAATGTGCAAACCAGTAGCGGGAGCGCGCATGCTAGCGGAATACAAGATAATTTACAACTCGATTATGGCTGAATATTTGCAGTTGGGACCCAGGAATTAAATTCATCAGTATACCCACTCCACGTCACCAGTGACTTGTTTTCACTCGTTTTTATTACACGTTCAATCCTAAACACGTCCTGGTTTGACTTTTGTAATTCGTGTTCGTAATTAGAACCAACGACTGGTTCTCCTTTCAGATCTACTATCAAGTACGTTACCGGGATGGTCCAGTTGGGCGTGTATCCTTTTTCAAACACCGTGGAACGTTGAATTTGTGTTTGTAGTAAACCGAATTAGCCACTTCTGGGTTTTTTTCCCTAACATGTGCTTGCGTCATTTTAATACTCGAATGCTTTGTGTTATTGTACTCGTTTATGATTGTTGGCAACACATCCAAATACTTGTTTGTGCCACTGCGTGTAAAGTGCTTCCACGTCTTATTATTTAGCGTGCGGTTGAATCTCTCAGCGATAACTAATTTTCCTTGGTTATATGTTGAGTACTTATGAATCTTGTGCTTGTCAAGCCAGGTTTCAAATATTTTGCTGTAGAAAGTAACGCCGTTATCCACCCAGAGTTTGTTTGGCAATGAACTTTGTTCATCGGAACCAAACGTCTCAAAAGCGTCTCTGATAGCAACTCCTGTTTTATCTCGGAGAGGAATACTCCAAGCGAATTTGATGAGCACGTCAACGACGTTCAACAACTATTTTACGTTGTCGTTTTCTCGCCAGAATTCTCGCATATCAACAAGATCTGCGGCGTGAATATGCAACTACTTTTCGCTGTGGAAAGTGTTTTCTAACAGGCGCAAGTAGCTCCTCTCCAAGCATGTCTTCTAACCCAATTCCGAGCTTGTATTTGGCTCTAATCATCGCCTTGACAAGCGCCTTTCTCGCGCATCCCTGTTGGTTTTATATCTCTAAGCTTCTGAAGCATTATTTTATCACACCCTGATTTGTCTTCTGGGTTATCCCGGTAACAGATATTATGTCTCATAGCCATGGCATCCACCTGATTATATGGTTCCTGCCCAGGCAACGTTTGGTCATTTTCATCTAGTTGACGTTATAATGAATTATATGGTCCTGTGTATTTGTGCCCTGGCAATGCCCAGCCGTCACGTGGTTAAGGCAGTTTACCAATAATACTGATAAATCTCATGTTGTGTCCTTTAGTTGTCTTTGCTGGTGTCTCACCAACGCTATCTGTCTAGACTTTGCAACGTACGCAATACGAAGATGTTATTATACTTGGAGATTACACAAAAACTATGCTTTTAGCAAAAAGTTTTGAACCTTGTCTATCACCAACGTGTTCAAACTCAAGTAAAATATAAAGTGGGGCTTTTCCTTGTGCTCTGGATCTGATGTAGTATACACAATAAACACCACAGGCTATGCTGTCAATATGCTGTATATGCACAGAGTTATAAACTAAACCCAGTGAACCTTGTTCACCGTGGTTACTACCATCCGAACGTAGTTCATCGCTACTGCTGCTCTTGTAATGTTAGACCAAGTCGCTTGGCGGCAGTCCAAATTAATCAAAATACTCAGTAGCTGGAAATTTTTTGTCGTGGTACAAACATACCCAGTGAGTTCCATTACCATCAAAAATGTTTTAAATAGTAAACACACACGACTCGCAATGACGTATTTACCCAGGTTGTTGATCCTTGTAAAAAAATCCACGGAATTCACGCAGATTAAATTTCAAAGATGTTCATTGGAATATTGTTCCAGGTAAATACAGGCCTCGGCCGCCTATCCCTGATGAGTTTTTTAAGTCCTAGAGTGCGTAGCCGTCTACCAATAAACTTGCCAATAATACCTGGTAGCACTGATCCGGTAATACCGGCTAGCAACGGACCAATGAACCCTAATCTTTTCTTCATCTGAGCCGCACTCATTGTCAGTGTCATTACTTTCTTGGCTGCTCGTTGCTTTATAATCTTATCATGATGTCTCTAGGTCACCATTATGTTGTTGCTTCCTGTCAGCTTAGCTGCGGTCAGCTTTAAATTCAGTGAGCAACTATTGTTTTTCGCTGCGGCAATTTTTTTTTCTTTTGTAATGCTGTCAGATACAATCCAATCTGTTGATACGGCATTATACTATCTGGTTTCATAAAATAGTTCTGGTGATGTGTGCGCCTCTGATGCCGCCACGAAAAGCTCCGCTTCTGGGTTGGTTTCTATAACTAATGCGTAATGTTACGATTGCAGTACGGGCGCGAGCTCCAGGACCAACTGTGCTGTAGTTACCGCCGCTTCCGGACGTTGCTTTGTGAGTGGTTCCACTGATTGATCCGGTTGCAGCAGCTAGTCCCAAGCTGCCAAGAATTGGCAACACCTTTTGGAAGCAGCGACACAATAACAGATCCTGCCGCGCCAAGAAAACCTCCTTGTTTGGATACCTGCGACTGTGACATTTTCATAGTAATTCCTGCTCCTGCTGCTCTGGCTTCTTTTAACGCCTTGTGTTGTCGTCGCGTCAACATCAAAGTGCGATTGCCCTCGCGTGCAACTTGAGCAGCGCTTAGGGCAACAGTAACTCTGGTTTTCCTTTGTGCAGCGCGGGCTATCGTTTGTTATTGAGATGCAGTCAGGGCTACGCGTGCTGGATGATACGGCATTATTAATCTGCGTAGATTAAAATTACGCAATCACGGTCATCTTTTCGCTAAGTACTTCAAGAGTCAGGAATCTGTCGATAGTGATTAACGTGTATGCGTGGTACTGACCGGGTGGAATAGCTCTCAAAGACCATCTTATTTCAATATCCTCGCTAGAGTCTTTGATTCTGTCGTTGTGCTTAGATACATCAAAATGAAAGATTGGGTACAACGCTGCAAATTCATCCAACGACACCTGTGATCCTGTGTCGCAGTCTTGGTACCTTGCATGGCTTCTATAAGCACCACATACGCGTGTGAGTAGTTTCTGTTTGCAACAATAAAGTCGCATTCAAGTTCTCGCTCTGGATACTGCCTGCTGTTTACTAGAACTGCTATTCTCATAAAATTAAGATTATCGAAAATTTGCTTGTAGGAGACTTGGTCTGCTGTTCTGGCTGCAAGCTGAAATACAACAAAAATATGCCTAGGCAGTTGCGACCCAGGCAATGTCACAACTCGCCAAGTATTTGTATCCACTCCTGCTGCGTAAGTCATTCCTTGTATTCTCATTTGTTCATAGTATAATTGTTTTGTGAATTTTACAATCATGGACTCAATCTCGAGCATCTTTGGCACTGATAAAACAACACGTTGCATCCACAACGACAACACCAAAAATATAAACCGTCCGTCTCTGTAGCCACTGCAACCGCTGCTGGTTCTGGTACTGTATGCGTTGCCCTGTGTATGTGTTGTGATGGTGTAGCTGTTTCGAGTCATATTGTGTGCTTTATTCCACGAAATACTGTTTTGATGACACAGCAAAACCCAAAGATGGCACTCAACGGAAGGAACATGCATATTTCTCTGCTGACCGCAGTCAACTTGCGTCAATCGTTAAAACCAGAATTTGCGTTTATCTTCTTGCGTTGCTTAGCGAGCCGCTTCCCTGCGTTACCTGATAACGTGAAAATAGCATCACCAGCCGCACCGGGTCGAAACTTTAACCGGTTGTTCTCATCATCGTCAATATTTTTGCCATTTTTCAACTCGTGTACAACAGCGTCTCCCGCGCCAGTGTCTTTATACCAAAATATGTTGCTGGCAGAGCCTTTGCTATAATCGTCCCTGAACATAACACAGTTCATGATAGTACTAGAGTGCGGCAAGTAGTTTCCAATATCCTCAACAGTTTGGTTGTTCATTTGGTATTTGTCGTTGCTTGACAAAGACCATCCGTTGTTTACAAGGATGATCGGAGTGGTATCAAGATAATTCGCTGGGGATTTGCATTCGTTTGAATGTTTCCACTGACTTCAATAAAGTCTTTGTGTGACAGTAAAAATACATCCTCGTCTTGTGTTTCAAGTATGCGCTTTCCTCCTCCGCCTGCAGTGCTCCACATACTCGTATTCCGTAGTAGAGTCGTCTATAGGAACATCCTCATGAATTTTAAGATAATATGGGGTGCCTTCTGACGTCATAGTATACATACTTATTGCACAAAAACAGCGTTGGTGACATTGAAGAGGCACCCGTAGGTGAGACTCTAAAGTGGCGCAAACCGCTGGTCAAGCCGCGGCGCAGCCTCAAGCCGTATTCTGGCCTCAAGATCTTCCAACGCATGTTGCCTTTGTTGAGATAATATTCGCGCAGGTGTCTTTGTCATGGCACGTTGAGCGTCACGCGACGGTGCAATTTCCACGATAGCTTCTTTGATCTCTGCCGCGGTTATCTTGTTTGCTTTTTTTCCCAACAGCGTTTCCAACAGCACTAGCTGCTCCAGTCGCAGCGCTTTTTGCGGCATCAAACGCAGTAGGGGATACTCTAGTGGCTAATCCTGGAATCGCTTAGGTTATCTTGGAAAATAACCCTGACAAAAATCCTCCAACCACTTTCTTTCAATTATATATTTGCTGTATCATTATATGAAACAAATTGCATTATTCACTGTATACTTCCGTACTCGTATAATCTAAAAGCATGTGACGCGCTCTTTGTTAAAGTCAATCAAGTTTCCTGACTGGTCAATGATTGTTGTAGTGACATCTGAAATATGACATGATCTGTTTATCGGAAAGTAAATCATCGGATTTGGTTTAACTGACATCAGAGCCCCAGGAGGAAGATTTGGTGAAAACGAGTATATTGTGTAACTAGTACCACCAGCCCTACTGTACGACCCAATGGCGATTGAACAGTTAATTAGCAAGCTGTTTACCTGACTGATGTTAACTGGACTTTCTCCTTCGTGAACAGTATTACCGGATAATACAACTGGGCCATATCCAAGTATTGACCTTTTCGGTATTGAAATCAAACGGTAATCACCGGCGAGAGTTATTCTTGTTCTGAGTGTTGCGTAGTTTGGTTCAATCTTTATATTCTTGCTGTTATTGCACCAGCTTTTATCACCTTGTTGTTTCTTTTGAGATATCTTTGATGTTATACGCATCTGGGTTTAACGTTAGCGTTATCCAGACTGTGGCAGCACCATTAGCGCCGCTACTTTTGAGTATCTAAAAACGTTGTTAGTCGTGTTAATATTATGAAATGAGGGCCATATCTGCCCGGATATTAACACGATTTTATATTGCAGATCAGGAGATATTCTTGGTGAATCGCTGTAACTGACAGTAACATTACTTGACGTCCCAGTGGTTCTCTTTGATTCAAACAACAACGTTGCTTGGTCTAAAACCGACGTAATATACACTATTGTTTTACTAAAAAGATTATTGCTAGATCAAGCCCTGGACCAAATCCGGTAAAGTATTTTATAATCATTAGCAGGCAACACCCCAGACGCAGACAGATTATCAAGTATTTCCACTATCTCGTTGTCAATCTCAGCTCCGTATTTCCAGCTTGTTTACTCGACGAAAGTGATTTTAGTTGTTGAACGATATCCGACTTGGATTTGTAGAATTTGATGCCTTTTCCAGTTGTTCTTTTTTTCTTTTTTTGTTTTATTTCTTCTCGGATTGTCTTTTTTTTGATAATATTATTCATGCTGTACTAAAATATTTTAAAATAAAGTACCTTATAGTGATGAGTTACTCAGCATTTGAACCCTAATCGTCGAAGAAGCAACTATTGAGACCGATCCGGATATAAGTAACAAGGTTGACATGGCTGGAGACAATGACTGGTGATCTCGACATGAGCAAAAACAAAATTGTAAACCTATCTGAGGACACGTTGGACCCAAATGACGCCGGCAGCTCGAAACATGTAAAAACGGTCACTGACGCGAAGCTGGATCTAGCTGGAGGAACAATGAAAGGTAATCTGAACATGGATGGAAATCAGATCACAAATCTGAAGATCAACAATACCCTTAGCCCTGCTAATATTGTGTCTTGACTTCATATGCTGTCAGAAACAAACAAAAAAGCATCCGCTGACTGGCGGAAAGATGGATGGAGAAATTGATATGAGCAAAGAAGAAGATCACCAACCTGAATATGTACACCGTCCCTGGTCCTGCTGATGCCGCGCCGTGGAATAAAGTGCTAAACGGCGGGCAATGACCGGTAATATCAACATGAACACGAATTCTTTATTTGGACTGCCAACCAACGGCGAAGGAGCATCATCACAGGGAGTCAGCCACGGACAGCTTGGAGTCAGTCTGCTTAGCAAATACGACAAGGCAGGTGGAGCTATTACCGAAAATATTACTATCAACCAAGCATTATCAACAATAGGGTCATTATCGACTTCATTGTGTCATTAGCAGCTGCTGGTACAGACAATGATATTAAAACCAACGTGTTCGGCGTCAACGAACATCTCAACACGGATGGTGAGCTGGTGCTCGGTTTTGGCACAATACACATAAATATCAACAAGTATCGCAACACGAACGGGGTTTAACCCCCCCCCCCCCCCCCCGATAACAGTCAACGCTTTTGAGGGCTTTCGCGTCCTTAGCATTACAGCTGGAGAAGTAATGTCTGTGCATCAGCACCGAATTAACATTGGCAAGCATCTCTACATGGCGAATCAGCGGGTCTATAGTATTGCCTTGACTACGCCTCAAGTCGACGATAACGTTCCTAGTTACAAGCATCTCAAGAATTACGCTGTGAGCAAATCCGGGGATGTGATGAATGGCATACTTGATATGGACGGACATGCAATTATCGGTCTAGACACTATCTTGGTTTTGGAAGACAGCCACGTTCCGAGTTACAAAAAGTTAAAGGACTACGCGGTAAATAAAACTGGGGATACAATAACAGGAAACGTTAATATGTCAGGAACTCTTACTATGACAGGAAATCTTATTATGGGAAACACCAGCCAATTAACGTTAGCGGCAGATCCAAAACTTGACACTTCTGCAACCAGCAAAATACTACATAGACCGCAAACTTGTAAAAAACAATGTTGGGTTTATTCTTCCGCTGGCTATCAATAGCAATAACCGAACAGGGTTTGTTATGTCTGCGTCTTCAGAGTACTCAACAGCATCTTATGCAGTTTATTATGCATTCAACCCATTAGCTGCTAAGGCTAACGAATGGGCATCTGCAGCCAGTACTCGAACTTAGGATCCAGATTCAGTGTTCTACTGAAATAGCAATCTGGAAATTTCAGCTGCGTGGCTGTAGTTATGATGCCGAACGATTCACCAACTGGCACCTAGAGACGAAGATCTCACTTGCATCTACTACTTGGACGACGTTGTACACAAGCACTTCAACGATAAGGGCGACGCTGCAAGAGTCCTTGTGACACAAAATACAACAAAGTTCAGCGTGTTCAGACTTTATTGTGTATCTGCAGAGCCACTAAACTCCGGGTTAAGCTATATGCAACTGTTTTCCGTAGACTCCCTGGTGTAAACTTTTAACTTTTATGTCAGAACGACTTAAGACATCTCCTGAGAACATCCAAATGAAGAATTTTGTGTCAGTAGCGGAGATGCTAGTTGACGCTATAGCAAAGTTCGACGCGGTGTACAACTTCTGCAACGGCCACGAGTCAAACATGCTGTCATAAAACATCGAAGACATTGTCAATCTGATAATTATCGAACTTGACCACGAGATTGTTGATGCTATACTGGTTAAGCCAAGATGACTAGGCGCAAAAGATCAGGAAAAGCATAACGAACATCATAAATGCATGAAAAAAGTCATTTCATGCAAGAACGTTAGCTACCAAAGTAAAAGCTCAGAGAGCAGCACAGCAAACTGGCATTTTTCGAACAAACTGGATTGTACTACGAAGATGTTGACACAAATATGGCTATGCCAGACAAGCGACTAAAACCAGATAACACCTATGAGGAAGACAAGCATGATGTACCAGAGGCATATTTCATCTTGATGAGATATCTATACTTCGGAAAAGTGGGTGTAGATACTGTTACAGCTGCATATATTGGAAAGCACAGACAAGAGCGCTGACAACCCCTGGGATTGTTTCCATAGGTGTCAGGGCTAATCCGTTTCTGCTGGTGTTGTCTGGCGCTGACGTACTCTTGCAGGGGAGGCTAAAACAAATTGAACCAAAATTACAGACTAAACAAAATACTGCAAAATACGCGTTCGTCATGCACACGAAGGTGCTAAACAAAATTCGGTCGCATCTTCGAGGGGACAAATTTACAATGGATGCGTTTGTCCGAGAACTTAATGTGATAGATGATATGATGGCCGAGCTGTCTCCGATGGCAGTAACACGCTACCAGAATATATACGACAAGAAGTATCATGCAGGCGGTGGAAATTTGGATTGCACATAGTCGTATAACGACGGCTGTCCTTTTCGCGTTTCGAACTCTAGTCCGAGCAAACGTCTGAATGATTCTAGTGTTACAACTCTATGGTCTAAGAAAAATGTAACAGAAAGAAAGTGAAACCAACAAATCATGTAAAAAATCAACAAGCAATTTATTACTAGATAATTAAAATGAAAAATCAAAAAGTCACTTACAGTAATGTGTTTTGAAATCCTAATAATCCAATAAGAATGATTGTTCTAATCACAAGTCCTAAATATAGAATGTTCCGAATTCACGGCTGTGTCCTTGAATGTTATGATGTGCTAATGGTCTCCAAAGTCCTGATGTACTAGAAATCTTAATGTGCTGATGTCAAAATGAAGTATTCCAAAATCTCTGAATAAGTTCACATAAATTCCAAAATCATCAATTAAAAATCCAAAATCCAAAAGTTTATGAGCACTGTTATAATCCAATGAATATTTAAAATAATTCCTCTCTTAGAATTTGGAATGAATTTTCACAACTGTAATAGCTCTTTACAAGACTGATGGTAATGTCAAAACTGAAAAAATGTCCACCAAACATGGTATATATAAAGATTGGTCACATGACAGAATGTTCTAGAATATGAGTCATCTTAATGGAATTCTAACTGTAAACAAAATTCAACCTTGACCTTCAAATTGAGAAAACATATTGATCAAAACAACCTAATTCAAGGACACTAGTTAAACATGTTCTTCCTGATAAACATAAAGATTTAAGCAAATATTAAAGTGAAGAAACATTTATAATTTCCTAAAATATTTATAATATTATATAAACATCATACATAACACCTCCCCTCATAAAGAAAAAGAAAGATTTATGTAATAAAGCTTTCTTTTGAATATACATCTAATACTATAATAACCAAATTACATAATAACATGTTTTATGATACTCGACTTAATTACATCAAGCAATATTACATTTCTAGGCACGTGAGAGTGCATCTGCAATCACATTGTCTTTTCCCCTGATGTGTTTGATGTCAATGTTATATTCTTGCAATATCAAACTCCATCTCAACAATCTCCGATTTTTATCTTTCATTTTGTTGATGAAAGTAAGGGGATTGTGATCACTGTACACAATAATTGGAGAAAGAGCTGAGGTGACATACACTTCAAAATGCTGTAAAGCCAATATCAAAGCCAAACATTCCTTCTCAATTGTGGAATAATTTTTCTGGTGCTTGTTTAGTTTTTTAGAAAAATAACACACAGGGTGATCCACACCACTTTTGTCTTCCTGAATCAATACTCCACCAACCCCTACATCACTTGCATCAACAGATAATTTAAATGATTGGCTAAAATTTGGTGCAGAAAGAACTGGTGCATTCTTAAGCATGGCCTTTAACTTGTCAAAAGATTCCTGACACTTGTCAGACCAATGAAATTTGGCTTTCTTACTCAATAAACTTGTCAAAGGTTCAGCAATGTTGGAAAAATTGGAACAAAATTTCCGATAATATCCAGCCATACCTAGAAATCGCATCAGTTGCTTTTTACAAATTGGAACTTGAAATTCAGAGATAGCTTTGACCTTAGCTTCTATAGGTCTAATTTGACCTTGTCCCACAATATATCCTAAAAATGTGACACAAGCATGGCAAAACTCACTTTTGCTCAAATTAATTGTCAGATTCGCATCACTGAGTCGATCGAAGAATTTTCGAATGGTTTCCAAATGATCTTCCCAGGTGTTGTTGTAGATAATGACATCATCGATATAAGCGTAACAATTGTCAAGACCAAATGTTATCATGTTCATCAGACGTTGAAACGTTGCAGGCGAATTTTTCATTCCAAACGGCATGACTTTATATTGATAAAGTCCATCTGGAGTTACAAATGCTGAAATTTCTTTTGCCCTTTCCGTCAGTGGAATTTGCCAGAATCCTTTTAAAAGGTCAAACTTGGTGACATATTCCGCATTTCCAATTTTATCAATGCAATCGTCCATTCTTGGGATTGGAAATTATCAGTTTTGGTGACACTGTTGACTTTTCTATAGTCAGTACACATACGGAATGTATTATCTGGCTTGGGAACAAGAATACATGGTGAACTCCAGTTACTTTTACTTGGTTCTATGAAATCATTCTCCAGTAGATACTGAATTTCTTTCTTCAGATAGTTCTGTTTGAGAGGATTCATCCTATAAGGATGCTGTTTCACAGGCGCAGAATCTACAATGTCAACGTCATGATAAATTTTACTTGTTCGTGTAGGAACATCAGGAAACAAGTGCTCATAGTCATGTAATAGCTGTTTTAGTTCATTTCTTTCCTGTTGTTGTAGATGTGAAAGTTTCTGGTCTAGGTTGTTCAATATTTCTGAATTCCGAAGATTGGTTATACCAGAGTCACTATAGTCTGATCGTACTCCATCGTTGATATCTTCACTGTGTGGGACAGGTACAACTAAATTAACTGAATAATTAGCTGAGCTATCTCTGTCAAAATATTCCTTTAACATATTTATATGACAAAGTTGTTTCTGTTTCCGTCTCCCAGGAGTGTTAATGATATAATTTAAGTCATTTACTTTCTTTTCAACGGTATAAGGACCATAAAATTTAGCCTGAAGAGGATTCTGAGGTATGGGAAAGAGAGCCAGAACTTTGTCACCAGGTTTAAAACTCCTTTCCTGTGAATTTCTGTCATACCTTAATTTCATTTTTGACTGGGTATTGTGAAGATTAGTTCTTGCTACTTCACAGGCCTTTGACAACTTGTATTTGAAATCAGAAAATCAGAAACATAATCAAGAAGATTAATCTTTGAGTCTTCATTTGAAAGAAGTTTCTCTTTCAATAATTTCAGTGGTCCACCGACAGTATGACCAAAAACTAGTTCAAAGGGACTAAAACCCAACGACTCTTGAACTGATTCCCTAACAGCAAACAACAACAAATGAACACCCTCATCCCAATCCTTTTCTGTATCAAAGCAATATGATCGAATCACATTCTTCAAAGTTTGATGAAATCTTTCCAAAGCACCTTGACTTTCAGGGTGATAGGCAGAAGATTTAAACTGTTGGATGCCTAGTTCATGCATAACTTGCTGGAAAATTCCAGACATAAAATTTGACCCTTGATCCGACTGGACAGATTTGGGAAGGCCAACAAGTGTAAAAAACTTCACCAAAGCTTTCACAATAGTTTTAGTTTTTATATTTCTCAGAGGAATTGCTTCTGGAAATCTTGTAGATGTACACATGATGGTCAATAAGTATTGGTTGCCTGACTTGGTTTTAGGTAAAGGACCAACACAGTCTACCATTATTCTACTAAATGGTTCATCAAATGCATGAATAGGTTGCAGATGAGCCTTAGGTATCTTCTGATTGGGTTTTCCTACCATTTGACAAGTGTGACAAGATCTGCAGTATTTAGAAACATCACTTTTGAGTTTCGGCCAATAAAAATGATTCAAGATCTTGTGATAAGTCTTACGGACTCCTAAATGACCAGCCAAAGGAGTTTCATGGGCTAAATTAAGAATTTCCTGTCGATATGACTTAGGAACAACAATTTGATAGCTCACTGACCACTCGTCACCAGCGGGTACATCAGGTGGTCTCCATTTCCTCATAAGGACCCCATTTTTCACAAAGTAACACACTGGAACTTGTGTGGCTTCAGTTTCACTAATAGCCCTCTGAAACAAACAAGATATCTCGGGATCTTGCTCCTGTTCAACGACAAGGGATTGTCGTTTGTCATCCTGATTAGAACAAAGAGAATGAGTTGCCAAAAGAGGATCACTGTGATCAATACCATTTGATTGATCAATACCTGAGGAAAAAGTGACCTCATCAAAAGACTGACCAATACATGTGTCAGCTAAAGGAATTATATCCTGATCAACATCACTCTCAAGAGCTCTTTTTGCCATAGCTCTAGTAACTGCACAAGCAGGGTACAAATCAGGGATTTCAGTTTCGACATGATCAACTTTCTGATCCAAACAAGGCTTGTCAGTTACAAGTGGATTAACCACAACCTTATCTCCAGCTAGGTCATTGCCTAGTAATAAATGAACACCCTCTATGGGTAAAGAAGTCACTGCCCCAACAGTCACAGGTCCAGAAACTAAGTCTGATGCCAAATTTACACAATGAAGAGGAACATTTACAAAGCCGCACTTTACTCCCTGAACAAGAACACTTTCACTTGAAGAAGACTCCTCAGACAAAGGCAAAGTACCTGACAATAAAAGACTCTGAGAAGCTCCAGTGTCCCTTAATATTTTAATTGGGATAGGCTTGGCAGAATCACCAATAAGTGATATAGAACCTTCTGACATGAATGGTTCATAAGCCTCCAAAATAGAATCAGACTGGGGTTTGTTTGACCCAACAAATGTATTGCTTTCAATACAAGACCGTGACCTTGACCTCGTAGAAATAAGAGCATTTGGAAAAGCTCTGTCTTTTCTCTGTTGCTTATTTTTCAACTTGAAGCAATCAGAAATAACGTGCCCTTTCGTTTTACAATAAGTGCACGTAGGAAGAGATAAGGATTTCTGATCAGTCCTATCAGATGTTTGATTCCTAACAGTTGTGCTGTTGTGAAATTTGGAAGTACTCGAATGAGATTGAAATGGTTTTTTACCAGAAAACTGCTGAGAGGACGACTTATTGCCAAATGAAATTTTGTGAGTCAAGAAATAATCATCAGCCATACGAGCAGCATTTTCCAAAGTTTCCACATTCCGCTCGTCAAGATAGGTTTTAACATCACTATGGATACACCTTTTGAACTCTTCAATTAATATGAGCTGTCTGAGGTTATCATAAGCTTGATCAACTTTCTTGGCTGAGCACCACCTATCAAATAGTTGTTCTTTATCCCTTGCAAATTCGACATAAGTTTGTCCAGTTTCTTTTCTACAATTCCTAAACCTTTGTCGATATGCCTCTGGTACCAACTCATAAGCTTTCAAGATGTACTCCTTAACCACATCATAATCAGTGCTTTGTTGTACTGACAGTGAAATGTAGACTTCACGAGCTTTGCCAATTAGTACACTTTGTAATAACAAAGTCCAATGCTCTCTGGGCCATTTCAAGTTTTCAGCTATTTTCTCGAAATGAAAAAAGTATTTATCTACTTCTTTTTCCTGAAAAGGGGGTACTAACCTAATATATCTAGTAACATCAAAACCTGGACTTGTGTTTAAAGGAGTGGAGTGTGCTCTGTTTGCCAGTTCTAATTCTCTTAACTTAAATTGCATTTCCCTTTCTTCTCTTTGCATCTGCATTTGTATTTGTCTCTCTTCTTTCTGCATTTGTATCTGCCTCTCTTCCTTCTCTCTCTCCATCTGTATTTGCCTCTCTTCTTTCTCTCTCTCCATCTGCCTCTCTTCTTTCTGCATTTGTATCTGCCTCTCTTCCTTCTCTCTCTCCATCTGTATTTGCCTCTCTTCTTTCTCTCTCTCCATCTGCCTCTCTTCTTTTTCTCTCTCTCTCTGAATCTGAAGCTTTGCCAATTCTAAATCCATCTGGTTCTTTAATCCTAATTCCCTTAATTTCCTGTCAGAACCAGATACAGGCTTTCTCTTCAAACTTAAAGCACTATTTTCAAAAATTCCCTTTCCTACTAAATACTGAATCAAAATAATCTTTATCTCCTGTTTTGTCAATGATGCTATTGCCTCAGATAGACTGTATTTTCTGGCAAGCTCGAGCAACTCATCCTTTCTCATGCACTCTGACCCCTCCTGGGTAGGTTTTGAAATGAAATTCTGAACATTAGATGCCATTGTAAATGCTTGTTGGTTTCACACAAAAAAATTTCTCTATATAAAATCTTTGCCAAAGACAAAAAAAAATTCCGAGACAAAATCAATATGAATTTCAAATATAACTTTAATATCTCTAATATGCTTTAAAGAAATTCAGATCCCAGAAGACGAGCCCCCAATTTCTGTTACGACTCTATGGTCTAAGAAAAATGTAACAGAAAGAAAGTGAAACCAACAAATCATGTAAAAAATCAACAAGCAATTTATTACTAGATAATTAAAATGAAAAATCAAAAAGTCACTTACAGTAATGTGTTTTGAAATCCTAATAATCCAATAAGAATAATTGTTCTAATCACAAGTCCTAAATATAGAATGTTCCGAATTCACGGCTGTGTCCTTGAATGTTATGATGTGCTAATGGTCTCCAAAGTCCTGATGTACTAGAAATCTTGATGTGCTGATGTCAAAATGAAGTATTCCAAAATCTCTGAATAAGTTCACATAAATTCCAAAATCATCAATTAAAAATCCAAAATCCAAAAGTTTATGAGCACTGTTATAATCCAATGAATATTTAAAATAATTCCTCTCTTAGAATTTGGAATGAATTTTCACAACTGTAATAGCTCTTTACAAGACTGATGGTAATGTCAAAACTGAAAAAATGTCCACCAAACATGGTATATATAAAGATTGGTCACATGACAGAATGTTCTAGAATATGAGTCATCTTAATGGAATTCTAACTGTAAACAAAATTCAACCTTGACCTTCAAATTGAGAAAACATATTGATCAAAACAACCTAATTCAAGGACACTAGTTAAACATGTTTTTCCTGATAAACATTAAGATTTAAGCAAATATTAAAGTGAAGAAACATTTATAATTTCCTAAAATATTTATAATATTATATAAACATCATACATAACACTAGCTCAAATGTAATCTTTGCGTAATGGTCAAAATACCCCGGGTACTCTTTTGCAATCAGGTAGATCTCCTTCATCATCGACCTCACGAAACGGTATGCCTCGCTGAGCAATCTGATACTCGAAACAGCGTTGATAACAATGCCAGGATTATAACCATCTGGCAATCTGCATCCAGCGGTATTGGTGAACTGAAGCTCTTCGATTATCCTTTTTGCCTCGAACTGGAACATATTATACTACAGGGTTTTGTTCAACAGCAAAACGAAAAGAGAACCAGCACGAATATGTCCGTGAAAATGCTCGTTTTGTCCTTCCAACGCAGACGTAATAAACGCTGCTTGGGTGAGTATCGAGATTTGGGCTGCTGCTGACACTGACTGAAATATTTGTATTTTGCCAGATAAGTTGATCGTGGCCTCTACCGATCTTGCTGGTCCAAAGGTTAGACGAGCACCTTCACGACCGCGTCTACCATTTTCTTGTGGATTTACCACCTCGAAGTTTTCCAGACAAGTATTGGTTCTGTTGCTATCTACGTGATCTACAAGAATCCCTGCTGGGATCTCGCCCCTGTAATGAGTAGTATTACAATATAAAACAAAAGCTATTCATGGTGTGCATGCGCGAAAAGAAGTAGCGCGTAATCAACGCAAAAGAAGGAAACTGTCCGATCATTTAGATATCAACCAAATTTCGTATTAGTTTCCAACAATGTAAATTTTGTGTATTTCTGTTAACTGCCCTAATTTATTAGAAATGTGTGATAGTCATTGCGTCTGCAGTTGAACCGCTGTGTATTATTTTACTCATATTTACGTCAGAAGCAAACAGACTGATGATACACAGGATTGCCACCACTATATGTTCGTCCTTCTATGGTCCAGCCTGACTGCCCACGCTTTATTGTTTATTTACCGCAATATCAATTAAAAATAGGATGTCTAACAACTTCAATACTGATTCAAAACTTTTCTCGAAACTTTATTACAAACTTTACAAACACAAAAGTAGTTCAAAGTATAAAGTTTACACTCTGAATGGGCTAGAAAGACTCTCATTTTGAAACCCTGCGATTCTTCCAGCGGAAATGATGAAGTTGGTAACTTGCCCTCCTGTTTGTGTAAAAGAGTGGCGGTTCGAATCCCGTTGTGTCCATTACATTTTTCTCAGCGTAATTTATGTTATTACCTTGATCTTATCATGCAACTCTTCATTTTTATAACTCCAATGCTGTTGCTCATGAAATTAATTGTTCATAAGGACGTTTAATACATATTTATTGGTATTGCCTTATGTAGGTGTTTCCTTGTCCCAACTATGTGCCAGCTTTTGAATTAGTACACATTAGAGCTAGGGGTATGGGAAACAATATACCTACAACGTTACAGTCCTTCCCTTTGTGCAAACGAATATCCCTGTGTTCAGCTTATCAGCACTTTGCACTGGACACGCGCGTCTCTTATAATCAAGTTTAGTTGTCAGTGGGTTCTGATAAAAGAGATTTATAATGATTTATATACTCTCTGCGTTCGATTATGATTTGTTTAATTAATCTGGTTTACATAACGGTAATATATACAGTTTTTAAAATAATGTACATACGTTGAGACCTACATGGAAGACTGGCTTATTACCAAGCGTATAACCTCTTTAAAAATTGAATATATATATAATAAATAAAATACAAATAAATAGTAACTGATCCTCTCCGTTCTGTTATTTTATATTTTGTAATTTTATGATGCAAATGTCTCCTCATATATAAAGAGTGATGTTAACTTCAAAATACAAAAGTTTAAAATGAAATAATATATCTAGCCAAAATTAGTAACGATTAATGCGTATTCATTTTGTTCGCTGTATCACGCGCACAAATCTTAGGCGAAGATGCTTCTGTGAAATAGGGCCCTCAGATGTAAATTAACAGTGTAGGTTATTTTTTCAAAGTTTAAATGCACATATCTCCGCAACCTGATATCCTATTTAAGTGAAATAGTTTGTTTTTGTCGTTTTTGTTTGACGTACATTGAATATAAATCAATTTAAAATTGGATTGTACGAATTCCGTAAACTTTATCAAGTAGTCGAGTACTTTGGTGTGGCAATTGATTTCCCTTAGCGTAGACCATACATCTTATAAAGGCATGTTTGAAATGAGAGTGAAATCGTCGATACCTTGTCTCTGTCAAGGGGATTGTCTCTGTCAACGGGATCACGTAAGAGTGATAGGTTGTTGCAGTTGGATGCTACAGATACCTTAAAGAATTGCCACTACTGCATTAAATTTTAATGAGCCAGCGATGGAGCGGCACTAAGTACAAAATTAGATTATGTGTTGACGCGTTCACATGGTGTTGTAGTTGTTGGGTTCATTTGGTATTTTTTGACGCACAGCAACATTAGTAAGTTATTTAATGTCGAGGTAATTGGAGTAAAGTGCTTTGACCCAAGGACACACCACGGTAGCTGACCAGGGCTGATACGATGGTAGGATTCTGACCCGCACCCTTTCGGTCGCAGGTTATTCTATCAAAGATTAAATGCCCATATATCCGCAACCATTTACCTATTTGAGTGAAATTGTTTGTTTTGTCATTTTTAATATAAAACGATTTCAAATTGGATTGGACGAATTCCATAAATTGATCATGTACTAGAGTACTTAGACATGGCAACTGATTTCCTTATCTTATCTTAGTTAACATTATTTTTAAACAAGCTAGAGGAGTACTTTTATAGACCATAAATCTTATGAAGGCATGTTTGAAATGAGAGTGAAATCACCGATACCTTGTCACTGTCAAGGACATCCCATAACAAAGATAGGTTGTTGTAAATAGATGCTAGAGATACATTGTCACTGTCAAGGACATCCCATAACAAAGATAGGTTGGTGTAAATAAATGCTAGATATACCTTAAGGAATTATCCAGACAAATAAATATCGATAAATCTTACTACGGCAATAAAGTTTAATGCGCCAGCGATGGAGCGGCACTAATAAGTAGAGTTGGGTACCATGAACATTTTTATACCGCGGTATTTCTGTACATACCGCGATTCGTACCAAGGTATACCGGAATTATATTATAATAGAAACATTTCTGGCAAATACAACTTTTTTGTAAAAAATTAATAATTGTTGGAAGTATATTTTCCATGAAGAATTAAAACATACTTTTAATATCATTAAATTTGTAACAAGATTACTCGGGAAATTCCTTGCATTCCTTAATCACGGAATCTGCTAAAGTACCGGTATGGTGGAAAATCGCTATACCAGTGATACCGCTCACCTCTACTAATAAGTATTGTTGTTGTTGTTGTTGTTATTTAGTTCATTTGGTGTTCTGACGCACAGCGACAATATTAGGTTATTTAGTGCCGAGGCCATTGACCTATCGCCACTTGTCAATCACGCTGTTCGATTAACCAATCAGCGAGAGTAAATTATACACACCTCCAGGCATCCAAGCTGATTGTCGCAATAATTAATTGGTTATCGTAAATATTTAAAATTTGTGCAATGGTTCGTCGAGTTTTCGATCAACATTTGTGAAAAGGAGTCAATGGGGGCCATGTAATTGTAACAGTCGATATACAGATCGTCTAAATGGAGGAGTTAGATTTATTCCTTTCCCGAAACCTAGACGAAACGTGAATGGATAAAGACTTGTGGTCACCCGCACGATAAGCTGAACACGGACACAAGCAATGGCAATTACCAAATGTTTGTTTGCACAAAAGTATGTAGAAAAGCATGTCCCGTCGATAATTTGAATAATTTTTTTTTTTAATTGCAAAAAATACGGACAAATGAACGTGTCTTGAATATGGATTTTGAACCTCCTAAATTCGGGCTTTGTTGTGTGGTTTTTCTTCTATAGAAAGCACTGGACTCGAGGTTGCATCATTTTAAAGTTTAAAAATGTACACTTTAATGTTGGTTTGTCTAAAAAATATCGCTTCATCCTCTCAATCTTTCAATGTTATTTTATTTTTTTTTTTGGGGGGGGGGGGGGTGAGCGAGAGGTCTACATTGGCCTTTTCAAATGACCGCCAATGAAAATACTGCTTCAGTGATATACTTGTTTCCTCAGATCACAGATTCCGAGTGCTGATTTATCGTTTTGAAGTACATCTTTGCTAAGAATTTGCCATTTTATTGGGAATGGTACCATGAGGATACTATCTTAACAAGTATCAACTCCTCCATAAATCTCAATCAGGTTTCCTACAAAAACATTCATGTCAAACTGCATTGATAAAACTTATAGGCCAGTGACTACTACCAATCGAATCGGGCGAACTTACTGGTGTAATCTTCACTGATTTTAAAAAAAACAATGACAATGATTTGGTTGACCATTCGTTGCTCATTAAAAAAACTATCAGCCTACAAGTTTTCTTTAAACTCAGTTACTTGGTTCACGTCGAATCTCACTAACATACCTGAGGTTGTTTGTACGGATAAATACACTCCCAATTCAAGTCATATTTTAAGTTGTGTTCCCTAAAGCTCAATATTAGGGCCTCTTCTTTTTCTACTGTTTATCAATGACTTAGCCTTGTATCCAGTGCATTCTAACACAGATCATTTTGCTGACGATTCTACACTGCATACATCTGGTAAATCTCTTGACTCCATTGAAAATATACTTCAAATCAAACTCAACAATATATCAGTTATGTGTCCAAAAAATAGAATGCATATTAATGCATCTAAAACGAAATGTATGACAAGAGGAACAAGGCAGCGCCTTTCCACTAACATAGATTTACTTCTAACTCTAAATGGCTTAGATGTGTTTAGTGTTAAAAATAAAATACTTCATGGTATCTACATTGATCAACACCTCAGCTGGAATACACATATGGATTATATATGTGCAATGGTCGTCGAAAGAATAACTATCTTAAAATTACTGTCGAAATTTTTACCTCCACAGTCGCTTGAACTTTATTCTGCGGGATATATACTACCACTGATAGACTACGGCTGTACGATATGGGGAAACACATCCAATTATAATCTATCCAGAATTGGCAAACTCCAGAAAGGGGCCGCACGAATAATTCTGAAACTTCCTATTACGACTCCCTCAAATGTTTTGTTTTTGCGTCTACAATGGCGTCCTATACAAAAACCTGTTCTTCATTTTAAAGGAATCATGACATACAAGTCTAAAAACGATCTTGCTCCAGATTATATCTCTAACCTAACTGAACTAAGATCATCAAATACTAATTGAACTAAGACCATCAAATACTCAGCGTAATATACTATCCACAACTAACAACGAACCTCAGATTCTGTGGTCGAAAACCAACCATTTCATGCCTTTTTTATCTTTTTTTATTAACATGACCTTCTGCAAAAATTGAAGACTACATGGCAGACGGATCTTTTATGACCAAATGTGTTATCCTCGTTAAATAAATATTATCATTATCATTATTATTATTATTATTATTATTATTATTATTACATGCAAGATACATTGATTGCATAAAGGAGAGAAACTTTACCTTTTGAGTCAGAATTTAGCTGCAGGATCCATGCGGGCCTCTTTCTCAAAAAATAATACAGGATAACAAAAGACAAAAAACGTCTCACGTAAGAATTTCCCATTCTGTATTGCGCTACAACATAGCCCGGATTGGGCTGAAGTGTTGTTGACACCTTTACATACATTACATACGTCCTGTTTTGAGACATTATACTATTTTCTTATATACCGATGCCTTTTGAAATTTTCAAATAAATTATATATATATATATATATATATATATATATATATATATATATATATATATATATATATACCACAAAATTGTTACAAAATCCCATAATTTAACTGCATTTATTTTACAACCGGTAAACCTGATAGCATTTTCCCCTTTTGTTTTCGCCTTTGAAGGTACCGCCTACAAAACGACTATTAAAAAAACAGGATTACAAACGAATATGTTATAACATTGTTAGAATCTTTCCAACAGCATTGAAAGAGATAATGTTTACTATTGGTCTCGCAAAGGTAAATCAAGTAGCTTTTATACATGAAAGAATTATTTCGTTATGCTAGATCATTACCTGACACAGGCGCACACACACACAAATACACACACACACTACAGTAAATGTTATGTGGTGTTCATGTATATAAATGATACATGAATACAGAAAAATAAAAATATAAGACGTTGCTTCTCGTCTATTTTTCTTGTAGCAACAATAAAATTGCTTTTCCGTCCAAAGTTTGCGCACTTCGGTTAATCAAAAAGAAGTTATTGAAATACACAGCATTATATTTTGACGAGTTTTTCTTTATTTATGCATCCCTAAATATATTACCTAGCTAATCCTCATCAATTTCAATAAAGCTGTTTTGCTTGTAATTTACTCTAAAAAAGCATCGCATGATCATTGATATAGTTTAAAAAACCCATTAAGTATTTGCAGACAAATAGCATGACGATATATGGTGGAAAATAAAAAATATATTGCCAATTTCAAAACAACAACAGGGAATAAATCGCAATTTTGCACGGTTTGTGGTCCGGTTAGTGAAGGTATTAAGCTTTCATTCTTAATCGTTAATTAGATATTTTTCTCTTGGGGTTTTTCGTGAATAAAAGGATATGTTGGTCTTAGTGTTCGACTATGTGACATCTTCCTGTGTCATATACTTGGTAGAACGTGCTTATTTGGTCCTATTATATTCCAACAATCGGATATATTATACATACATACATATATTTACTGATGTGTTTGTGCAGAATCTACATGATTTCTGAAAATAATGTTTTTATCGTTGCATGGAAGGATGAGTGTGTCGACGTACGGAAAGGTGACTTGGTTGAATTAAATTACACCAGCTCCTGCAACCATTCTCATAATGATAAACGCTTGTTAATTTATTTCATTATCTATATTTGTTAAACCATGGACTGTAGGTCCTGCCGTCCTGATTACAAGAGTTTCTTGTCTACATAATGTTTATTCACATTTCTTCATTTATTTCATTGTCTGTCTTTTGACGAATTGTTACAGGCTGTTTATCAGCTGATGTAATTCCATTTTCAAGACATTGGTATTGATAGCAGTGTTTATTCCAAGACTAAATATATCTGATGACTTTTGTAAATGTTATTGTAACTTACTATTGTAAGAAATCACCAAGCGCAGAGTTAGCCTAACTTTCGAATCTGAAATATATTGTGAAAATCAGATTTTAGTGCTTTCGTCAGAGTCATATTCTTGTTCATCCAAAATTAAATTTATAATGAACTTCTTTTTTACAATGTCTTATACAGTGGCAACAGCTTGTGTAACAGATGTTCTAGTTTGTACTTGACTACCTCAATTTCATGTCACATGAGACTGTGTACCAGATGTTCTAGTTTGTACTTGACTACCTAAATTATATGTCACATACGACCTAATACAGACTGTGTACCAGATGTTCTAGTTTGTACCTGACATCCTAAAGTACATGTAACATACGACCTAATATAGACTGTGTAACAGATGTTCTAGTTTGTATCTGACTACCTAAATTACATGTCACATACGACCTAATACAGACTGTGTAACAGATGTTTTAATTTGTACCTGACTACCTAAATTAAATGTCACATAAGACCTTAAACTTTGATATATTCTAGATATTTCTTCTTATGTTTTAGTATTTTACCATGTTTTTGAAAAATGTGAGCCCATCCTGTTTTTTTAATCAGTCTTAAATATTGAATTTATTTCTAAAGTTGATAATTTTCTCCAGTATTCAATTGTCCCAGTTCCGTAATTATATTTACGTTTGTAAGCATGTAATGCAAACACGACATGGGATGAAAACTCGGATTCTTGCATCGTCATCATCGTTGATGGAATGGTAAACGGATCGAGTCGTGTCTTCTGATATTTGCAAGAATCTCGGTGTATCATTTTTAGTAATCAAAACCATCAAAATCTCTGACTGTTCTTCTTTTCTTATTCTTTTTCTGGCCGTTTGTCTCTGAGGTCTGAAGTTTTTTGACGTCCCTTTCTGCCTTGCTGTGACGTATTGCCTTCGCCAGGAGTGTGAGGTGAATTTATGGCAGTGTCACGGTGACCAAGGTGTTCTTTTCATGTCTGAATCAATACATTTTTTCATTCTTTTATGAAGGTTTGTTTGGAACTTTGTTGGCCAATGAGCACCTTTTGGAGAAATTCGTTTCCTTGCTTTAAGGCCGCATCTTTTAAAGGATGCAATTCTCGAGTGACCATTTTCTTCCAGACGGGTGCTACCCTACGAAAAGCCGATTTTAACATATCGCCCAAACTATATCCTCGTTGTCAAGCGACTCTTCGGTACACAGGATACTTCAATTACAATTCATTGGACTATCGTTTTCGAAAATGTAGTTTCACGGTGACTTTTTCTATCGAGAATAGAATATTTTGTCCAAGATCTCCTTTTATATTAATATTGACACTGTCAAAATACGATTTACTGACAGGAAGATAATGAGGATGTACAAATTCTCGGTGAACGTGATACGTGTTTCCTCCTTCATCGTAAGAAACTATATCAGATTCCACTTTGAAAGGAATTACTCTCAGCAACATAGCGGCTGTGTTTCCCACTACATTGAAGTCAAAGACATCAGAGTACACAAACATCAAATTCAGTCCTTCAATCAATTTGATAGGGGATCGAAAATACTTGAAGAATCGGTTGTTGGTTGTTGTTAATGTCTTTGGTGAGAGCTAGAGCTGTGTTTTCACCCACAAAAGCAAACATACTGCAACAAAGTGATGGACAGCGTTTTGTTGTCGGAAAAATGCAATTTAAGACGGATGGTACTCGATCAGTACACTTCGGCGAGTTTTGTCTAGTGCTTTGCCAAATTGATCGTTGAAAAGCGCTGAAAGCTAAAATAATATCCTGAAGGAATTCTCATGGTATAGATATTCAACTGGGGATTAGCTGGCGCTGTTTTTGTTTTGTTTCGTAAAAGCCAGGATTTTTTCTGTCCAACTGTTCTTGGACTTGTTCGATGAGTATTTCTACGACGAAAGTTGTTAGATCCTTGATCACATTCCAGACTTGAGTGGGATGAATGATTTATATCAAAGCCACTTCCCAATGAACTTCATAATCTAATTGTATGGACTGAGGTAATTTGGTCGCCACGCAGCATAATTTGTTGTTGGGAAGCATGTCAATAGAACCGTCATTAGGAAATGTGTTTTTTTAAAATGGATTTTAATAGTTCAATAGTTTTGGTCGTCAAGGAGTCACTCAGAGAAGAATGATTTTTAGAGGTTACAGAGGATCGCTTCTGTGACTGGAAGAGGTGTGACTGTGACTCCTTCGGGAGCACATTCGAAGCTACGATGTTAAGATTGATTGTAAGCTTTGACCAGATGTGGTAACACGTCGATGTATTTTTGATAGTATGTTGATGTGTAAAATATTTCCACATGCGTTCTTTCAAGTTTCTTTGAAAACGTTCCACGACACTGGCTTTCGTTTCAGGATTTTCAGTGGTGACAAAATGAATGTGTCTGTTTTCAATTCTTTTCGAAAAGTGTGCGAATTCAGTGCCGTTGCCGAGGGTGTCGACAACTTTTTTTAAGACAAGTTTTAAAGCTCGCACTAACTCTAAACTTGTTTTTGAGGTCAAAGAAACCACCAAAGCTGATTTTTAAAGGATATTAATGACACAAAATAAATATTTGTCACCTCGATTGTACGAAGCTAAATGAGTGAAATCGGATAAATCGGCTTGCCATTGATGATTGATTCCTGTTACTTTAATTTGATTTCATGAAAATCTTCATCGAATATGTTTGTGTAACGTGTACGTCAATTGTTCTTGTAACCGTTGTTGTACATCGTGCAATCGCAGACTTTTGAACTAGCTTTCGGCTTCACGATACAATTTTTGAATTCCTCAGTAGCCAACTGCATGAGGTTCGTCTAGTATTTTAGATTGTGATCCTTGGCGTGTCCGAAGAGCAAATAGGAGTAGGAAGGAATTTTCCACAGAAATCATCGGTTCTTCTTCACTTTTGTTATGACTTCTTGTTAAACTTTGTCTTCCCTCATTTCTTTTTTCTTTTTCTGAAGAGGGTGTTTACATCTTCTTTCTGACCCAGGCTTTCATTTCTTCTCGCTTCAGAGTAGGAGATGGTGTCAATAGAGTTGTCACATTAGGGAGAAAAGGTATTGAAGCAGACGGAGTTTAAAACACGTCTCTTGCTTTTTTTTTTTTTTTTTCTCTTCTTCCATTACTGTTGCTATGACTGTCAAAGTCTTTGCTGCGTTTTGTTTTTCTTCGCTTTTCATGGCATTCTTGAAAACTCTCACAGTAGGTTTAGCCATTTCATCAATAGCTTTGTGATCAAACAGTTGAAGACGTTGCAATAGTTGTCCGTAGCGTTGTGATTTTCCGTTTCTTACAAATTTGTTTGATCCATCAATGAGTGTGACTCTTGTTTCAAGCGTGACATCTTTGTGAGATTAGGATTTGGAGGTAAGTACGGTATCCATTGTTCGTATCAAAGTAATCAGCCTTCTTAAAGCACACAGATAGTAATTTTTAAAATGTCTATGTCGTAGGGGATGCTATTGTTCTTTACGTTTAACCTAAATCTGCATAAACTCTCTGTAAATGCGTTCTTGCAGCTCCAACGGTAGATTCTGAGTATGCTCTTCTAAAGTATCCATGAAGAGAGTTCTTAGGTGCTGTCGTCTCGACCAGCTACTGGTGAACTACGTGTCGTCACCAGGAACGTAGAACGTAGACTTTTCCATACATACGAACGTAGTCACAGTGCGGAGACCAACGGACATGTTCGAGGTTAAGCCGAACCAGTATGTTTCAATGCGTGGAGTTTCACGGCACAATTGAAACACTGTACTTCGTCTCTTTTTCCCACGTAGACAAATCCTGCTTTCGCTAAGATTTGGGACTGGGTTCTACCAGATATTTAGACCATCATCTTTCGAACGTGTTCAATCGCCTGGTAGTTTTGTTGGAATTGTTTCATGCGATGTCGCTCGTTAGACGTAGGACTGACGAATGTTCGTCTGCAAACAGAGCACTGAATCTTTTCTTGTCCTTAAAACATACAAGTTCTGACTCTAAACAGCCACGACATCTCTCTTCACAATTAATAAGTTGCTCCAGATTGTCAAATCCTTCGTGACATTTGTCATAATAGTAACTGTATCCGAGAAATGCTGTGATACTAGTAAAAACATCGAAATGATTTTGGTGATGATAGATGTGAATATATTTCCGTCTGGAACACTCTGTCATCGAAACATGAGATCAACGCAAACAACTTGAGGCTACAATGTGAATGGATAACGAGGGGCGAGCACATCTTGAATTTGTTTAGCATTTTAGGAATTCCACACACGTTTTTTTCCGAAATTCTTGCTTGTTCCAAAAGGATTTCTGCTTATCTTTGCTGTTTGGCTTTGTCCGATCGTCTAATACCCTCCCATAATAGTTGCCAATCTAGTGTATCGTTTTATTTGCATGAGTTTGAGCCACCACGAAGGCACAGGGTAAACACATCTGATCTGGATGGTTGTTAATCTGGAGGATACTTCGTTTGGGACTGGGAAGTTGATCCACCAATAAAATTTTGCGTTTTCCGCTGCCAGATGGAGGTGAAACGTGTGTCATATGAAGAGTGGCTTTTCCATCGGTCATGTCAAACTCATCCTTCGATTGTTTAACGTGCTGAATTCTGTCCAAGATTTTTGAAGAAGTTAATTCTGCATGTGTACTAAACTCGATCCAAACAGGAGATTTCAAACTGTTGTGAGGGATGAACAATCTCAAACGATCTTGATCATTAGCTTGGCACTGACGTTTCATTTCCTCTAACATAGACTCCAATAAGTATGTAATGAAGACAGCTGCTTTCTCTGCCGGGACTTGGGACTTTAACTCTTTAAGTTTGACGGTGTAAGTGTAAGCAGTCGTTCTAAATTTTCTGAAGGTCTCTTTGTGGGAAGCTCGAATGTAAAAATAAACTTCATGGACTACCAAACGACTTTCTTTTTTAGCCGATCTTGACTTTCTCGGTCTTGAGGAGGAGGTAGATGGCGTTTCATAAGGATCACTTGTGTCCTCTTCAAAATCGGTAAGGTCCACTTCTGCCAAAACTTCTCTCAGCATATGAGGCGACACAGAACGTCGTCGTCGCTTGGTTTCGGGTTTCTCCTTGGAAAAGTGTGATTGTTTCATGACGGTTGTTGATTCAGGTTTGATTTGACCAAGTTATCGCTGTCTCCCGATACACAGAGGCCCTCTCTACCTAAGAGAAAACACTCATTCAGTTTCAATCTGTGAAGATGGAAGAGCTATAACAGCTCACACTTCTAATCAGAGATTTACAGAGGGTCGAAAATACATTATCAGCAAGACTCCAGACTACTTCTCTCGATGTAAAAGTGAAGATGTCTGTTATGTCTGTCAGGAGAAAGGACTTACAAGTACAGATGCCTGTTATAAATGTCAAGAAAAAGAACATTCGTCTTTAGAGTGTTCCAAGAAAATGAAAAAGACAACAAGAAGAAACAGAAGAAAAACCCATTCCAGTAAAGAAATGTAAAAAGGTGAGACAAGCAGAATAAACGGAAGAATACGCAGAAGAACCCATGTCAGTCAAGAAATTCGAAAAAGGAAGGTAGTAAAAAAAAAAAGAACAAGAAATGGGCTTTTGTGATGTGTTTTGAAATTTCATTGTAATTCTTTTTGTTAACGCTGATATATATATATATATATATATATATATATATATATATATATATATATATATATATATATATTGATGTCACGCGTCAGCTGATTAGAAGATAGAAAACACGCCCTGACTGAATTATGTTACACGCGTTTTGATTGGTGTAACCTCCCAATCAGTTTCGATTTGATCTGGACTATATGTAGAGGCGTGTTTGCCCACTGTGTCATCTGTTCTCAAGACAGGCCAAAATGTTGATAAAAGTGTAGCCATGGAAATAAAGAGTGTATGTGGAAATACAAGGGTGCCTCAAAAGAGTCTTGGTCTATGAACCGGCAGTGCGAAGTCGTTTACGGAGAAGAGCAGTGAAGAGATATGTTATGTGTTAACCCTCTTTGGTTAACAATGCCAACGGCCCTTTTCAGGGCCACCCAGTTCTCTTAGAAAAGAGATACTACTCAATCATTGCCAAACTGTGTGTTTATCTTTGTGTATGTCTTTGTCTTATGTCTTTTCACAATAAAAACGTAAACCTTACTCCAATGTGATAGTACATACGTATGCTAGTGGGTATAGTGTGTGTAAATACTCCTACCCTTGTGTGTGATAGTATATTTGTGTTTGTACGAGCACTCCTACTCTTGCGTGTAATGGTACATAAGAATGTTTATGTGTATGTGTGTGATTTCATCCCCCTTCTTTTACATCCTACACTGTAGCAGTTAGTAAGTGTGGGTGTTGGTCACTCCAACGGTATGTTGGTTAGCATAAGTGGGTGTTGGTCAGTCAAAGTAGTTTTAACATTACGTTCCCCATTGTCTCTATAAAACATTTCAACATGGAGGCTTACTGATAAATTCCCCTTGCCCCAACACATACCAATCATGTTATAACTATGGAATTGAAATTATGGACACTATGGGATATGTCATGCTAAGGACTAATGTTAAATTCCCTTTGTCCCCATATCTACCCATCATGTTAAACCTATAGACTTTTTCGCATTAAACTCCCATTGTCCCCATATTTACAAATCAATATGGCGGCTTAATGTTAATTTCCCATCGTTCCTATATAGGCCCATCTGTAATGTAAATTTACCATTGTCTTTACGGTAACCTCCATTACTACTGTTCACAAAGTCTGATAATATACATCTAATTAAATATATACAAATTGTTGTCGCATTTCTAGCCATTAAGAGGATTGAGTGCATGACTGAGTACCTTTCCTAGAACACAAGAATATGGAAGAATATGGAAACGAATTTTTTCGACTATTTAATACTTAAATCAGTCTTTTGCGTCGTATCTTAACTGCTCTCTTTCTCTGTACACACACACAACGGTACGATGCATCAGATATTTGTGGCTGTTGAATGTCATATGTGCCCTCCCCCCCCCCCCCCATCGATGACAGTGTTTCTTGATTTGCCACTGAATATAGCATTGATGTAACGTATTTCATTCAGTCAATCATGCATTCATATTTGTGTCCTTCAGTTGAATATGTTGTATAATGAGAACCTCTCTTTCCAATTTCTAAATCCTTGTGATAACATAACAACCACCTGAAAATTTGAGGCTGTTCGGCCGCGTGGTTATAGATCTCACATGTCCACAGTGTATGAACGGAAATGTATAGTTTTCGAAGGTTGTGATTCTGTATAGCGATAATCAGCTAGTTGTTTTGAGGAACCTTTTGTGTACAAAACAGTCAAACACATTAGTTTCTTTCCTTTATTTAGACAAAAGACTTCCATCGTTTCTTCGCAGGATACAATGAGGTGCAAAATTCAATCCTTTGCCACATAAGCTAGAACATTGCATGTGCTGATCACTACAGTTAACCTCAAAAATGACATTTAAGCTCTCCAAAAAGTCGATAATTATTTTTAATTCACCACTTTTGTGGGTATATCCGTGGACTTTAGGCTTGAAAAGAATGTTAAATGTGTCGCTAAAATACGTTTGGAAATAAAAATGACTAAACTTTCTACGCCTGCTAACATGAAATCACTGTATAGGCACTTGCAAGAGTTAGTTCGACTTTATCAAAAATATCCGTATAATTATTTGAAGAATAATTTAAACCCAGCTTTTCATAACATTCTAGTGAACCAACTTTTCTATGATTTCACAGAACAGTGACTCAATCAGTTCATGCACACTGAACAACAAAATGACCAGCAATGTTGCCATTCCGATCAAATTCAATCAGTCCATGCACACTGAACAACAAAATGGCCAGCAATGTTGCCATTCAGATCAAATTTAATCATTTCATGCACACTGAACGACATAATAGCCAGCAATGTTGCCATTCAGATCAAACGTAATCAGTTCATGCACACTGAACGACAAAATAACCAGCAATGTTGCCATTCAGATCAAACTTAATCAGTTCATGCACACCGAACAACAAAATGGCCAGCAATGTTGCCATTCAGATCAAATTTAATCATTTCATGCACACTGAACGACATAATAGCCAGCAATGTTGCCATTCAGATCAAACTCAATCAGTTCATGCACACTTAACAAAAAAAAGAACAGCAATGTTGCCATTCAGATCAAACGTGGAAGTAGACGAGTATCTATGGATTATTCTATGCTATTACTGTCTGATGAAATCTCATGATTTTGCAGAAACAGTTGATCATGGCATAATCATTCATGTAGACTCTGAGCTCAAATCAAAATCGAAGTCATGATTTTGCAGAAACAGTTGATCATGGCATAATCATTCATGTAGTCTCTGAGCTCAAAATCAAAATCGAAGTCATGATTTGGCAGAAACAATTGATCATGGCATAATCATTTTACACCAAACAAACTAGATTTTGTATCTGTGGCATCTGATTTGTTTCAGTCTGATGAAATGGTTCGCGAAAACATTGAATACATGTCTTTGGAAGACCTACGACTGGATGGCAATTCTGCAGCATGTCAGACAGACCAATCATACCTTGAGATATCGAGTGAACCAACATTCGACGGTATCTTAAGTAACCATCATCCCATGACCTAACCGATGACTTTGATCTGGAGGGAGATAACGTATATCACGAACTACAAAACATGCTACCAGATGCATTCTAAACCCTGAAAGATTACTAACAGATGATATGTATATGCAGTTTTCACTAAACTCCTAGCGCAAAAAAAACGTCCACTTGCAAAACATTGCATTTCTTTTATTCAAAGATGATGCAGATTGGTACTCTCTTGATGACACTCGTCAAATGCGTCATTAAAATAAAAGGTGAAAAATATTCCGGAAAGTAGGCTTGCCATTGTCGAACGGTAAATTTCTGCGCGAACCTGAGCGAAACTGCCTCGAAGGTACTGAGATTTCAAATACTTTGAAAAATATTGAACCGAGAATTTTACCAGAAATTATCAAAGTTGAACATGAAGACGATGAGTTCCAAACCTAGACATATAATATTTGTTTTGATGTGAAAATAATTAAACGCTGTCTGAAGGGGCCAAAAACATGATTTTAACCTCTGGGGCTACAAGACCAGGAAAAGAGGTTGGATGATGATCTGAAAAGAATAAAGGCTTTGGAGAATACAATTTAACAACTAGAAATGAGAGAAATAGTAGACATCGACGATGCACCAGAAATACTAAATTAAACTCTTGCCAGTCAAAGGAAGAAGTCAATACAAAACTTAACAGGATGGTGAAAGAGTTGCTTGGTGTAAAGTAAAAGAAGGAAATAAAAATGGAAAAGATAAAAGTGACTTGTGCACTGACAACTTGAAGGTTATATACTAATATGCAATCAGTTCAAGCTGGTAGACCACTTAGAACATGGTCTTGCGATTATTAATAGTGTTCCAACCTTGTAATGTGAGGGGAAAGTTTGTCATTTCCATGAGCAAGAAAACTATGTGTGTTTGACTGGAATAGACGGGCCTTCAATGCAAAGATCTGAACTGAAAACTATGTTGACACAGCATATATAAAACAGAGAACAGAAGCGACGAAGAGGGATGGATCCAGGGTTGGGGTGGAGATGAGGTGGAACGTTTCCTTTGAGCAAGTTGTGCATACAGTTACACATCTTACGATGCTTTAGGTTTCGATGGTCTAAAGAAACTCCAAAAACATTTGGAATATTTTGTTTTTACCTACCAAAGGATAAACCTGTGTTTGGCGTGGGGACTAACAATTTTATTGCGTGATAAGCTATAACACGCATAGCATGCAAAAGTCACAATAAATGCATTGCATATGGAGTGGATACATCTTACCGTGATTTATTTCCATGCCAACCACAATAAATTATCTTCCACTAAATCACTCACCAACAGCTGGGTCAAGTCCCTTATTTTCCGACTCAGTGTTGTTATGTCCGTATTTATTCTTCTATACTAAGTATGAGAGAGAGATCGTTGGATGGACACACACACACACACACACACACACACACACACACACACACACATATATATATATATATATATATATATATATATATATATATATATATATATATATATACATACATACATGCATACATGCATACATACATGTGTGCTTGAGTGTGTGTTAATTCAGTAGATACGGATTGTCCAGGCACCAATAATTTTTGTTTTCAGTCCATCGACCCACTTTCAGCATATGTGTACCCGGCCATAAATTAGTTATGTATCTGGAAAGTCAATAATACTACACAATAATATGCAAATACCTGTACAAATTCCTGTTATATCCAAAAAGGTGCCTATACAAAACCAAATTCCTATGAAATGGAACCAAGTATTTCATACCCAAAAGTAACGGATTGATATGTTGTTTATCTGGTAAATATGATCTATATTTGACCAAAATAATAAAATGTATAAAATATGTGCAAAAATAACAATGAAAACGCCTCATAATAAAACCCAGTTACAACTTACACGCTGAATTGACGCAGCGGTAATCGAAACAATATTTAAAATACGTCGATACTTTCCTTGCCCTGGTTTTCATCTTCCATTCTGTGAATACGTAATTATTCCATCAAGATGGAGAATAAAACAAATGTTAAAATTATGGTAGAAAACTTCATGAAACGATCTTCAAACTTCGAAATACGCCATTCACTAGCAATTAACAGATCGCCGCTATAAAGAATCGCAACTTTCTAAAAGTTGAGAAAACAATACTGACCCGTTCATAAAGTAATGTCACACCAGTAGAATTGGGTCGCCAGCTCAAATAACAGCCTGGTCGGAAGGAACCCATATCGAGCAACTCGGCGATGTACAGTATCAAAGCCAAAGCAGGTTTAAGATGACAACGAGCATGGAATCACACACCCATTCCCCTCCCCCACCCCACCCCACCCACACCCCCTAAAGAAAAGAAGTAAATTTTATATAAGTAAACAAATTATATGAGACAAGATTATAATGTTTAATGTGTTTATACTGGTACATAGTGTTGAAGTAGCCGAGGAACAAATCGGACTATAATTCATTGTAGACACAATCGATCAAATTAATCTTTCCGTTCATACCCACATTATTGCCGAAATATCGGTCAATTGCAAAGAGAGAAATCGCATTTGATTCATTGGTATGTGTGTGTGTGTGTATGTGTGTGTGTTAGAGAGAGAGAGAGAGAGAGAGAGAGAGAGAGAGAGAGAGAGACTGGTCGTTTTTTGATAGATACTAGTAAAAGATCCCACTTTGACACCGGTCACAAACTATCAGATAATGTGGTACTTTATTATATATTCATGTAAATAATGATCGGCTTTTTATCAAATCGGTAAAGCTGCTGTGGAAAAGAAGGCTTTGTAAGATTTTTCCATTTACAGAGACAACGGCCATTTTGAATAGTCGCTTCGCCTCATTTATATAATTTTGAAAGATATTGATGCAGTTATGCTCCTTATTCTTATTTTATTTCTTTTCTGAGCTATTAAATATTAATATTGTACTAGTGCCTATTGTGAAAATTAAAGAAGTTATAGGTGTATTTTTCTTCCATTTTTTGGATTGTTGTAGTTTGTACAAAACAAGTTTACGATAAGGAAATGCTCTCTGTCAGACGCAGTAAAAATTGTCCCAGTAATTTTTGTGATGGTTTAATATATTTTTCAAACACAGGTGAGAAGTTTCATGCCAGGTCAACATCATTTGTATGAATCTTAGTGAATTATATATAGCTAGAATTCTTCCAGTCCCATTTGGTCGACATAATTTGTATAAATCAGAGTGTGTTATGTAGCTAGAACTCTTTCAGTCCTATTTGGTCGACATTATTTGTATAAATCAGAGTGTGTTATGTAGCTAGAATTCTTTCAGTCCTGTTTGGTCGACATTAGTCAAGCAACGGATCTTTTTCATGTGTTGTATAACAGTTTCCATATTTGACAGCAGCTGGACATAATGTATCAATGGAGGCAAGGGACAGTGTTTATGCACAAATTTGATGCAGCATCAGCTTGCCTAATAAAAAAATCGTAACAAATACAGTACACTAGCAAGGGCAGATCCAGAAATCTATTTTAGGAGGAGCGTAAACAGATAGGCGAGGAATCGGTGGCACGGAACACCCAATGGAAGCCCAGGGGGCGAAGTCCCTGGAGATTACTGTATTTTAAGAGGCTATTGCCTAGGGATTATAAGAGACACGTCCTGTATTGGCTGTTTATTGACACAACTGAACTTTGACGTAACCTGCGTTCAAAAAGCATAACATTTTAGAAAATTCTAAAAAAATTCATTTTAGAAAATTCAGCGAGGAAACAAAAATTTCTAAATATCTTCATAAAACAATATATGATTTTTTAAAATTAAACATTCATTTATCACTTCGATTCTATGTCGTCATTATGTTTTAAATTCCAAAATAAATGATGATTAAATAATTGTATGACTATCAGTATCCCCAACTTAGGAAAATTACGGTACGCCGTGATTGTCTCACAATGGGAATTAAATTCTATTTCGTTTACTTCAAAAGAATGATGGTTTATAACATAATAGTAGAGCCATCAACATATTGCATAATTCAAATATAGTTTTAAAAATAATGAAATCGCACTGTATACATTTTAATTTTTTTTCTGACGTCGATTTTGATTTTTTCATTTGTAGTTATCCATCAAATTCAGCCACCAAGGTTATTATTATTATTAGTAGTAGTAATAGTAGTTTATGTGCTTCAGATTCATCAGGTTTTATTGGTGCGGTTTATTAGGAGTTGATAAAAATTTGCCTAAATAATATAAATAAGCAGAATTTTCCTGTTTAATAGCAAAACTAGTGGTCTCAACCAGTGTATGAAAAACGATTGAATTTTATAATAACCATTTCATATGTGACCAACATATAAACGTGTGCAAAAATACACCCGATGCCCTCCTTTGCCGATTTTGCAGCTCTCACTATTTTAAATTGCTGACCGATTGAACAACGAATACTGCAATTTTCATTTGGTAATTAAAATCGCAATCATCATTAAATGTCGATGATTTTGCTTGTATCAGCCATTGCGCGTTCTCGCATGGGTTTCTTGTCTGACGTCAAAAGTTAAAACTGACCCAACGCAGAAAGTACGCAATAACTGCCAAGTAGGGTATAAACATTAGACTGTACAAAAACCTACATCTCTGTAACCCGATATCCTATTTTAATTCATATTTTCCTTTTATAATTCTTAAGAGATATACTTTCAATTTGAAACGACTTGTAATCGCATTTGACGATCAATTTAATTATATTACCTATTAGAATCAACATTATTCAGTCAATTAGACGGGTACTGACTTTAGTAACTACTTTAACGAAGATTATGGTCGTAACCTATAGTTGCACCTTACCTCAACCACAGACTATATAAACTATTTCCTTACATAACTGCCCTCACCCCACAATCAGTTAAACTCAGTTAAATACATTCTGAGTCGACCCATTCCCACGCATACATATAGTTTGGTCCTATCAATATTTCACAAAATGTCACTGCGATGAAATATTTCTGTTATGTTTGACCATTGATCCAACCCCAGCGACCTCATGGGAGTGGGCCAAAGATTATACCCCTTTCACAGATTGTTATTACATAGGCAACCTATACACCAAATATGACAAATTTACACCCAGCAGTTTAGGAGGACACAGAGTTACGGACAGAGGGACAGACATATGGTCCAGACGAACGAACAAACGGACGGACGGAGGGTATTAGAATATCTCCCGCAGTAAAATCATTGAACAATTGTGCACTACTAGTTCATACCCTTTGCACAAAGAAGTAAGGTTTGACTGAAGTGAATCTGTTGTTGTTGTTGTTGCTTTTTCTTGTTTTGTTTTTTATTTTGTAAATGGGGAATGGGAGTAATTATAAGCAGCATCAATAAATTATGGATAGTAATTGGATATTTAATGTGAAAAGGTAGGAGAGCGCATAGAAGTGAATTTGTCGGAGAGAGACAAAAGCAAAGCCGGATGACAACAGGTGTCAGACGTGTTCTTTTACGATGATTCTTAGAATCATTTTAATCTGCTATTTGCAAGGTAAGAAATTCATTTTTTGTAATCAGTAGAATAGGACATTTCAGAAACAGGTATTTAATGCAAAATAGCCACGAGGTTATAAGTAATAGTATAATTTTGTTTCAATCAGTCTTACCACATTCCTTGAACTAGAATAGGCTCTACCTGCCCTTCTGCATGTCGTAAGAGGTGACTAATAGAGGTAACCTGTTTGCTGTGGAATGTATCCTCTGATGGTGTCACAGCTGAGATGTCTTTGAACATTTTTTAAAAAGCTGCCGTTTATACAGAGAAATTTTGACATTGTACTTTAAGGATTTTACCCTTCTTTGCTTATATATTGGTTTTGTATGCCTATATATTGGCTTTATATGCTTATATATTGGCTTTGTATGCCTATATCTTGGTTTTGCATGAGTTTTGGGGAGTTTTTGCAACATCTTGATCTTTCACCTTTCTTCTCATGGTGGATATTTACTTTTGGTTTGGAGGGTTGGTCTTCCTGGGGATTTTGGCTAGGTATCTGACCTGGCCATTTTTGTAAACTACCTTTTTTCTCGGCACTATATATCCAGAAATGTGCTGATGTAACGTTAAACCACACACATACATACATACATGTCAATTCCGTAATCCATTGAGTTCGATGAACTAAGAACATACGTCATCTACAAGATAAACAGGTAAACGTATATCGTGTTCATGTGTACATGTATATTTTCATGTTCATTATTTTTATTCGCGAATTATGTTTTGCATAAGGTATGTCAAATTTTAAACCACCTATTCTATTCTGAAGTTATCAATGCTATGAGGTGAAAAAGTATAAATAGATGTAAAATTAATCGATAGATTAGCTAGATATACTTGTCAGAGAAATGCATCATAGTACAAATATTTGTAAAATTTCAATATCAAACTTCATGAACTATTTGAAATTCGATCAAGGCTTCTTAGCACATTAAATCAATATTATTTATCTAAGAAAGATGAGTAAGCAAAAAAGAAAGGCAACTCTAGATACTGTAAATATATACGTAGTTGACATAATTTTGTAATTAGATAGATATATGATCAGAAAAAACAATTTAATTTTCTTTTGCATGCATATATACCTTTATTTTTGCTACAAAATTACCGGAGTGACCGTATGCGCTTAGCTTCTGTATACGCGTATAGTCACTTATGCGCCTATTCTCCACATTTTTATAGTATGTGGCTTACACTGACCTAAAATTCAAATGATACAACAATTTAATGCATAATCTGGGTTGAAATACAACAATTATTCCCCTTCAAATTGAGTAACAATTTGTCGAGCGGTTTTGATATTGCCTCTTTGGAGAGATCCGCGGTAGCTCAGTTGCTAATCTAAGGGTTGCAGGCTCGATACCTGCCCCGGCCAGCCAGGGTCGGCTCCCTCATTGTGTTCTTGAGAAAGGCACTAGCTCCCATTTCCTCGGCATGATATAGCCAATGTTGTGTTAAAAGTGCCGTTAATATATAAAACAACAAGCAGACTCTTGGAAGATTTCTGTAGTTAAAGTGACGACGGCCTTAGTTAATGTCAGCTCGATGCTACAAGTACACACTTAAAAGGTCTTGTCACAAGTATACACTTAAAAGGTCTTGATCCTGATTTTGGTCTGTAATGTTTGCTCTCAATTGGTAAAGCTGCTGTGGAAAAGAAGGCTTTGTAAGATTTTTCCATTTACAGAGACAACGGCCATTTTGAATAGTCGCTTCGCCTCATTTATATAATGCTCCTTATTCTTATTTTATTTCTTTTCTGAGCTATTAAATATTAATATTGTACTAGTGCCTATTGTGAAAATTAATGAAGTTATAGTTGGGGTTTTTTTTCTTCCATTTTTTGGATTGTTGTAGTTTGTACAAAACAAGCTTACGATAAGGAAATGCTCTCTGTCAGACGCAGTAAAAATTGTCCCAGTAATTTTTGTGATGGTTTAATATATTTTTCAAACACAGGTGAGAAGTTTCATGCCAGGACAACATCATTTGTATGAATCTTAGTGAATTATATATAGCTAGAATTCTTCCAGTCCCATTTGGTCGACATAATTTGTATAAATCAGAGTGTGTTATGTAGCTAGAACTCTTTCAGTCCTATTTGGTCGACATTATTTGTATAAATCAGAGTGTGTTATGTAGCTAGAATTCTTTCAGTCCTATTTGGTCGACATTAGTCAAGCAACGGATCTTTTTCATGTGTTGTATAACAGTTTCCATATTTGACAGCAGCTGGACATAATGTATCAATGGAGGCAAGGGACAGTGTTTATGCACAAATTTGATGCAGCATCAGCTTGCCTAATAAAAAAAAACGTAACAAATACAGTACACTAGCAAGGGCAGATCCAGAAATATATTTTAAGAGGAGCGTAAACAGATAGGCGAGGAATCGGTGTCACGGAATACCCAATGGAAGCCCAGGGGGCGAAGTCCCTGGAGATTACTGCATTTTAAGAGTTTTCTTAGCATAATTTTAATAATCTAACTGTAAAAGAAATTTTACTCTAGGAAACGTACCGGTTGTTTAGTGCTCATTTTTGGGGGGGTGGGGAGGGGGAGAGGGACCTCCCTCATCCGTATCCGCCTCTTCACTAGTGATGACAAAATGGTCCATTGTTATGGCTATTATAAACCAAAATATAGGAATATCATTCATTTAAGCTGACAAGTCAATGGAATCTCATTGCAAAAGAAGTTTATGCACTCCAACCTCAAATTCAATCATGCATTTTTCTTGCCCATAGGCCTGTTTTTTTTTTTTTTTTTTTTTTTTTTTTTTTACACAAAGTAATTCTCACATTAAAAATGCAAGCCCTTTCCGTATTTGATAATTTTGAAAAACAGCTAGATGCAATTCATTATATTTACCATCCAGTCCTTTTTAGAGTACATGCCTCACATCAGTTTCAAGAACAACACAAGTCCGAAACACCCAATTCACAAATATATCCATATCTTTCATTATTAAACAATAATAGCTGAAAGAGTCACATGATAGCCTTAGGTTAACAAATTTGACAAAAGACCAATTTACGAAACTATCCCCTCCTACCAATGCATGAAAGGTATTAATGCTGGATTTCTGATAAACTGAGTCGAAGGAGATGAGGCTATGAGACAGGTTCTTCCAAAGGTGTCTCTTAAAGTCATATATGGAGAAAATCTTCAAAAAGTACTTTTTGCATGATTTTGTTTAGAAAACTATGCGTAAATTAAATATTTGCTTCTCATATAAAATTTATTCCCAAGGAATTACCGAAATGTGCCGTTTAAATTATTAAAAGAGCTAGATCGTCCAAAATTAAGGATTACATTAACTCCTTGAATTGGTTTGCTGTTGCGTGACGTCATTCGTAATTTCAGTTAATAACTGAATGATCCGGTGGGAAAGTGATCTGATCCCCCCCCCCCTTTAAAAAAGAAAAACATATTTTTAAAAAATAATCGCGAAACAACCGGAACGTTTCCTAAAGTACGTTTTCTTCAGAGTATGATGATTACAAGTATGCCCTGGACACGCTTAAAATGCAGGAGCATCCGGCTGGGTCAACATAAAGGGTTCCAGCTCACATATTCCCTACACCAGGGGTGTCAAACATATACAGAATCGCAACTTTCTAAAAGTTGAGAAAACAATACTGACCCGTTCATAAAGTAATGTCACACCAGTAGAATTGGGTCGCCAGCTCAAATAAGAGCCTGGTCGGAAGGGACCCATATCGAGCAACTCGGCGTTGTACAGTGTCATAGCCAAAGCAGGTTTAAGATGACAACGAGCATGGAATCACACACCCATTCCCCTCCCCCACCCCCACCCCACCCCCTAAAGAAAAGAAGTAAATTTTAAATCAGTAAACAAATTATATGAGACAAGATTATAATGTTTAATGTGTTTATACTGGTACATAGTGTTGAAGTAGCCGAGGTACAAATCGGACTATAATTCATTGTAGACACAATCGATCAAATTAATCCTCCCGTTCATACCCAAATTATTGCCGAAATATCGGTCAATTGCAAAGAGAGAAATCGCATTTGATTCATTGGTATATGTGTGTATGTGTGTGTGTGTGTGTGTGAGAGAGAGAGAGAGAGAGAGAGAGAGAGAGAGAGAGAGAGAGAGAGAGAGATTGGTCGTTTTTTGATAGGTACTAGTAAAGGATCCCACTTCGACACCGGTCGCAAACTATTAGATAATGTGGTACTTTATGATATACCCATGTAAATAATGATCGGCTTTTTATCCACAAGTTTATGTAATTAATGGCTATTGCCTAGGGATTATAAGAGACACGTCCTGTATTGGCTGTTTATTGACACAACTGAACTTTGACGTAACCTGCGTTCAAAAAGCATAACATTTTAGAAAATTCTAAAAAAATTCATTTTAGAAAATTCAGCGAGGAAACAAAAATTTCTAAATATCTTCATAAAACAATATATGATTTTTTAAAATTAAACATTCATTTATCACTTCGATTCTATGTCGTCATTATGTTTTAAATTCCAAAATAAATGATGATTAAATAATTGTATGACTATCAGTATCCCCAACTTAGGAAAATTACGGTACGCCGTGATTGTCTCACAATGGGAATTAAATTCTATTTCGTTTACTTCAAAAGAATGATGGTTTATAACATAATAGTAGAGCCATCAACATATTGCATAATTCAAATATAGTTTTAAAAATAATGAAATCGCACTGTATACATTTTAATTTTTTTTCTGACGTCGATTTTGATTTTTTCATTTGTAGTTATCCATCAAATTCAGCCACCAAGGTTATTATTATTATTAGTAGTAGTAATAGTAGTTTATGTGCTTCAGATTCATCAGGTTTTATTGGTGCGGTTTATTAGGAGTTGATAAAAATTTGCCTAAATAATATAAATAAGCAGAATTTTCCTGTTTAATAGCAAAACTAGTGGTCTCAACCAGTGTATGAAAAACGATTGAATTTTATAATAACCATTTCATATGTGACCAACATATAAACGTGTGCAAAAATACACCCGATGCCCTCCTTTGCCGATTTTGCAGCTCTCACTATTTTAAATTGCTGACCGATTGAACAACGAATACTGCAATTTTCATTTGGTAATTAAAATCGCAATCATCATTAAATGTCGATGATTTTGCTTGTATCAGCCATTGCGCGTTCTCGCATGGGTTTCTTGTCTGACGTCAAAAGTTAAAACTGACCCAACGCAGAAAGTACGCAATAACTGCCAAGTAGGGTATAAACATTAGACTGTACAAAAACCTACATCTCTGTAACCCGATATCCTATTTTAATTCATATTTTCCTTTTATAATTCTTAAGAGATATACTTTCAATTTGAAACGACTTGTAATCGCATTTGACGATCAATTTAATTATATTACCTATTAGAATCAACATTATTCAGTCAATTAGACGGGTACTGACTTTAGTAACTACTTTAACGAAGATTATGGTCGTAACCTATAGTTGCACCTTACCTCAACCACAGACTATATAAACTATTTCCTTACATAACTGCCCTCACCCCACAATCAGTTAAACTCAGTTAAATACATTCTGAGTCGACCCATTCCCACGCATACATATAGTTTGGTCCTATCAATATTTCACAAAATGTCACTGCGATGAAATATTTCTGTTATGTTTGACCATTGATCCAACCCCAGCGACCTCATGGGAGTGGGCCAAAGATTATACCCCTTTCACAGATTGTTATTACATAGGCAACCTATACACCAAATATGACAAATTTACACCCAGCAGTTTAGGAGGACACAGAGTTACGGACAGAGGGACAGACATATGGTCCAGACGAACGAACAAACGGACGGACGGAGGGTATTAGAATATCTCCCGCAGTAAAATCATTGAACAATTGTGCACTACTAGTTCATACCCTTTGCACAAAGAAGTAAGGTTTGACTGAAGTGAATCTGTTGTTGTTGTTGTTGCTTTTTCTTGTTTTGTTTTTTATTTTGTAAATGGGGAATGGGAGTAATTATAAGCAGCATCAATAAATTATGGATAGTAATTGGATATTTAATGTGAAAAGGTAGGAGAGCGCATAGAAGTGAATTTGTCGGAGAGAGACAAAAGCAAAGCCGGATGACAACAGGTGTCAGACGTGTTCTTTTACGATGATTCTTAGAATCATTTTAATCTGCTATTTGCAAGGTAAGAAATTCATTTTTTGTAATCAGTAGAATAGGACATTTCAGAAACAGGTATTTAATGCAAAATAGCCACGAGGTTATAAGTAATAGTATAATTTTGTTTCAATCAGTCTTACCACATTCCTTGAACTAGAATAGGCTCTACCTGCCCTTCTGCATGTCGTAAGAGGTGACTAATAGAGGTAACCTGTTTGCTGTGGAATGTATCCTCTGATGGTGTCACAGCTGAGATGTCTTTGAACATTTTTTAAAAAGCTGCCGTTTATACAGAGAAATTTTGACATTGTACTTTAAGGATTTTACCCTTCTTTGCTTATATATTGGTTTTGTATGCCTATATATTGGCTTTATATGCTTATATATTGGCTTTGTATGCCTATATCTTGGTTTTGCATGAGTTTTGGGGAGTTTTTGCAACATCTTGATCTTTCACCTTTCTTCTCATGATGGATATTTACTTTTGGTTTGGAGGGTTGGTCTTCCTGGGGATTTTGGCTAGGTATCTGACCTGGCCATTTTTGTAAACTACCTTTTTTCTCGGCACTATATATCCAGAAATGTGCTGATGTAACGTTAAACCACACACATACATACATACATGTCAATTCCGTAATCCATTGAGTTCGATGAACTAAGAACATACGTCATCTACAAGATAAACAGGTAAACGTATATCGTGTTCATGTGTACATGTATATTTTCATGTTCATTATTTTTATTCGCGAATTATGTTTTGCATAAGGTATGTCAAATTTTAAACCACCTATTCTATTCTGAAGTTATCAATGCTATGAGGTGAAAAAGTATAAATAGATGTAAAATTAATCGATAGATTAGCTAGATATACTTGTCAGAGAAATGCATCATAGTACAAATATTTGTAAAATTTCAATATCAAACTTCATGAACTATTTGAAATTCGATCAAGGCTTCTTAGCACATTAAATCAATATTATTTATCTAAGAAAGATGAGTAAGCAAAAAAGAAAGGCAACTCTAGATACTGTAAATATATACGTAGTTGACATAATTTTGTAATTAGATAGATATATGATCAGAAAAAACAATTTAATTTTCTTTTGCATGCATATATACCTTTATTTTTGCTACAAAATTACCGGAGTGACCGTATGCGCTTAGCTTCTGTATACGCGTATAGTCACTTATGCGCCTATTCTCCACATTTTTATAGTATGTGGCTTACACTGACCTAAAATTCAAATGATACAACAATTTAATGCATAATCTGGGTTGAAATACAACAATTATTCCCCTTCAAATTGAGTAACAATTTGTCGAGCGGTTTTGATATTGCCTCTTTGGAGAGATCCGCGGTAGCTCAGTTGCTAATCTAAGGGTTGCAGGCTCGATACCTGCCCCGGCCAGCCAGGGTCGGCTCCCTCATTGTGTTCTTGAGAAAGGCACTAGCTCCCATTTCCTCGGCATGATATAGCCAATGTTGTGTTAAAAGTGCCGTTAATATATAAAACAACAAGCAGACTCTTGGAAGATTTCTGTAGTTAAAGTGACGACGGCCTTAGTTAATGTCAGCTCGATGCTACAAGTACACACTTAAAAGGTCTTGTCACAAGTATACACTTAAAAGGTCTTGATCCTGATTTTGGTCTGTAATGTTTGCTCTCAATTGGTAAAGCTGCTGTGGAAAAGAAGGCTTTGTAAGATTTTTCCATTTACAGAGACAACGGCCATTTTGAATAGTCGCTTCGCCTCATTTATATAATGCTCCTTATTCTTATTTTATTTCTTTTCTGAGCTATTAAATATTAATATTGTACTAGTGCCTATTGTGAAAATTAATGAAGTTATAGTTGGGGTTTTTTTTCTTCCATTTTTTGGATTGTTGTAGTTTGTACAAAACAAGCTTACGATAAGGAAATGCTCTCTGTCAGACGCAGTAAAAATTGTCCCAGTAATTTTTGTGATGGTTTAATATATTTTTCAAACACAGGTGAGAAGTTTCATGCCAGGACAACATCATTTGTATGAATCTTAGTGAATTATATATAGCTAGAATTCTTCCAGTCCCATTTGGTCGACATAATTTGTATAAATCAGAGTGTGTTATGTAGCTAGAACTCTTTCAGTCCTATTTGGTCGACATTATTTGTATAAATCAGAGTGTGTTATGTAGCTAGAATTCTTTCAGTCCTATTTGGTCGACATTAGTCAAGCAACGGATCTTTTTCATGTGTTGTATAACAGTTTCCATATTTGACAGCAGCTGGACATAATGTATCAATGGAGGCAAGGGACAGTGTTTATGCACAAATTTGATGCAGCATCAGCTTGCCTAATAAAAAAAAACGTAACAAATACAGTACACTAGCAAGGGCAGATCCAGAAATATATTTTAAGAGGAGCGTAAACAGATAGGCGAGGAATCGGTGGCACGGAATACCCAATGGAAGCCCAGGGGGCGAAGTCCCTGGAGATTACTGCATTTTAAGAGTTTTCTTAGCATAATTTTAATAATCTAACTGTAAAAGAAATTTTACTCTAGGAAACGTACCGGTTGTTTAGTGCTCATTTTTGGGGGGTGGGGAGGGGGAGAGGGACCTCCCTCATCCGTATCCGCCTCTTCACTAGTGATGACAAAATGGTCCATTGTTATGGCTATTATAAACCAAAATATAGGAATATCATTCATTTAAGCTGACAAGTCAATGGAATCTCATTGCAAAAGAAGTTTATGCACTCCAACCTCAAATTCAATCATGCATTTTTCTTGCCCATAGGCCTGTTTTTTTTTTTTTTTTTTTTTTTTTTTTTTTTACACAAAGTAATTCTCACATTAAAAATGCAAGCCCTTTCCGTATTTGATAATTTTGAAAAACAGCTAGATGCAATTCATTATATTTACCATCCAGTCCTTTTTAGAGTACATGCCTCACATCAGTTTCAAGAACAACACAAGTCCGAAACACCCAATTCACAAATATATCCATATCTTTCATTATTAAACAATAATAGCTGAAAGAGTCACATGATAGCCTTAGGTTAACAAATTTGACAAAAGACCAATTTACGAAACTATCCCCTCCTACCAATGCATGAAAGGTATTAATGCTGGATTTCTGATAAACTGAGTCGAAGGAGATGAGGCTATGAGACAGGTTCTTCCAAAGGTGTCTCTTAAAGTCATATATGGAGAAAATCTTCAAAAAGTACTTTTTGCATGATTTTGTTTAGAAAACTATGCGTAAATTAAATATTTGCTTCTCATATAAAATTTATTCCCAAGGAATTACCGAAATGTGCCGTTTAAATTATTAAAAGAGCTAGATCGTCCAAAATTAAGGATTACATTAACTCCTTGAATTGGTTTGCTGTTGCGTGACGTCATTCGTAATTTCAGTTAATAACTGAATGATCCGGTGGGAAAGTGATCTGATCCCCCCCCCCTTTAAAAAAGAAAAACATATTTTTAAAAAATAATCGCGAAACAACCGGAACGTTTCCTAAAGTACGTTTTCTTCAGAGTATGATGATTACAAGTATGCCCTGGACACGCTTAAAATGCAGGAGCATCCGGCTGGGTCAACATAAAGGGTTCCAGCTCACATATTCCCTACACCAGGGGTGTCAAACATATACAGAATCGCAACTTTCTAAAAGTTGAGAAAACAATACTGACCCGTTCATAAAGTAATGTCACACCAGTAGAATTGGGTCGCCAGCTCAAATAAGAGCCTGGTCGGAAGGGACCCATATCGAGCAACTCGGCGTTGTACAGTGTCATAGCCAAAGCAGGTTTAAGATGACAACGAGCATGGAATCACACACCCATTCCCCTCCCCCACCCCCACCCCACCCCCTAAAGAAAAGAAGTAAATTTTAAATCAGTAAACAAATTATATGAGACAAGATTATAATGTTTAATGTGTTTATACTGGTACATAGTGTTGAAGTAGCCGAGGTACAAATCGGACTATAATTCATTGTAGACACAATCGATCAAATTAATCCTCCCGTTCATACCCAAATTATTGCCGAAATATCGGTCAATTGCAAAGAGAGAAATCGCATTTGATTCATTGGTATATGTGTGTATGTGTGTGTGTGTGTGTGTGTGAGAGAGAGAGAGAGAGAGAGAGAGAGAGAGAGAGAGAGAGATTGGTCGTTTTTTGATAGGTACTAGTAAAGGATCCCACTTCGACACCGGTCGCAAACTATTAGATAATGTGGTACTTTATGATATACCCATGTAAATAATGATCGGCTTTTTATCCACAAGTTTATGTAATTAATGGCTATTGCCTAGGGATTATAAGAGACACGTCCTGTATTGGCTGTTTATTGACACAACTGAACTTTGACGTAACCTGCGTTCAAAAAGCATAACATTTTAGAAAATTCAGCGAGGAAACAAAAATTTCTAAATATCTTCATAAAACAATATATGATTTTTTAAAATTAAACATTCATTTATCACTTCGATTCTATGTCGTCATTATGTTTTAAATTCCAAAATAAATGATGATTAAATAATTGTATGACTATCAGTATCCCCAACTTAGGAAAATTACGGTACGCCGTGATTGTCTCACAATGGGAATTAAATTCTATTTCGTTTACTTCAAAAGAATGATGGTTTATAACATAATAGCAGAGCCATCAACATATTGCATAATTCAAATATAGTTTTAAAAATAATGAAATCGCACTGTATACATTTTAATTTTTTTTTCTGACGTCGATTTTGATTTTTTCATTTGTAGTTATCCATCAAATTCAGCCACCAAGGTTATTATTATTAGTAGTAGTAGTAATAGTAGTTTATGTGCTTCAGATTCATCAGGTTTTATTGGTGCGGTTTATTAGGAGTTGATAAAAATTTGCCTAAATAATATAAATAAGCAGAATTTTCCTGTTTAATAGCAAAACTAGTGGTCTCAACCAGTGTATGAAAAACGATTGAAATTTATAAAAACCATTTCATATGTGACCAACATATAAACGTGTGCAAAAATACACCCGATGCCCTCCTTTGCCGATTTTGCAGCTCTCACTATTTTAAATTGCTGACCGATTAAACAACGAATACTGCAATTTTCATTTGGTAATTAAAATCGCAATCATCATTAAATGTCGATGATTTTGCTTGTATCAGCCATTGCGCGTTCTCGCATGGGTTTCTTGTCTGACGTCAAAAGTTAAAACTGACCCAACGCAGAAAGTACGCAATAACTGCCAAGTAGGGTATAAACATTAGACTGTACAAAAACCTACATCTCTGTAACCCGATATCCTATTTTAATTCATATTTTCCTTTTATAATTCTTAAGAGATATACTTTCAATTTGAAACGACTTGTAATCGCATTTGACGATCAATTTAATTATATTACCTATTAGAATCAACATTATTCAGTCAATTAGACGGGTACTGACTTTAGTAACTACTTTAACGAAGATTATGGTCGTAACCTATAGTTGCACCTTACCTCAACCACAGACTATATAAACTATTTCCTTACATAACTGCCCTCACCCCACAATCAGTTAAACTCAGTTAAATACATTCTGAGTCGACCCATTCCCACGCATACATATAGTTTGGTCCTATCAATATTTCACAAAATGTCACTGCGATGAAATATTTCTGTTATGTTTGACCATTGATCCAACCCCAGCGACCTCATGGGAGTGGGCCAAAGATTATACCCCTTTCACAGATTGTTATTACATAGGCAACCTATACACCAAATATGACAAATTTACACCCAGCAGTTTAGGAGGACACAGAGTTACGGACAGAGGGACAGACATATGGTCCAGACGAACGAACAAACGGACGGACGGAGGGTATTAGAATATCTCCCGCAGTAAAATCATTGAACAATTGTGCACTACTAGTTCATACCCTTTGCACAAAGAAGTAAGGTTTGACTGAAGTGAATCTGTTGTTGTTGTTGTTGCTTTTTCTTGTTTTGTTTTTTATTTTGTAAATGGGGAATGGGAGTAATTATAAGCAGCATCAATAAATTATGGATAGTAATTGGATATTTAATGTGAAAAGGTAGGAGAGCGCATAGAAGTGAATTTGTCGGAGAGAGACAAAAGCAAAGCCGGATGACAACAGGTGTCAGACGTGTTCTTTTACGATGATTCTTAGAATCATTTTAATCTGCTATTTGCAAGGTAAGAAATTCATTTTTTGTAATCAGTAGAATAGGACATTTCAGAAACAGGTATTTAATGCAAAATAGCCACGAGGTTATAAGTAATAGTATAATTTTGTTTCAATCAGTCTTACCACATTCCTTGAACTAGAATAGGCTCTACCTGCCCTTCTGCATGTCGTAAGAGGTGACTAATAGAGGTAACCTGTTTGCTGTGGAATGTATCCTCTGATGGTGTCACAGCTGAGATGTCTTTGAACATTTTTTAAAAAGCTGCCGTTGATACAGAGAAATTTTGACATTGTACTTTAAGGATTTTACCCTTCTTTGCTTATATATTGGTTTTGTATGCCTATATATTGGCTTTATATGCTTATATATTGGCTTTGTATGCCTATATCTTGGTTTTGCATGAGTTTTGGGGAGTTTTTGCAACATCTTGATCTTTCACCTTTCTTCTCATGGTGGATATTTACTTTTGGTTTGGAGGGTTGGTCTTCCTGGGGATTTTGGCTAGGTATCTGACCTGGCCATTTTTGTAAACTACCTTTTTTCTCGGCACTATATATCCAGAAATGTGCTGATGTAACGTTAAACCACACACATACATACATACATGTCAATTCCGTAATCCATTGAGTTCGATGAACTAAGAACATACGTCATCTACAAGATAAACAGGTAAACGTATATCGTGTTCATGTGTACATGTATATTTTCATGTTCATTATTTTTATTCGCGAATTATGTTTTGCATAAGGTATGTCAAATTTTAAACCACCTATTCTATTCTGAAGTTATCAATGCTATGAGGTGAAAAAGTATAAATAGATGTAAAGTTAATCGATAGATTAGCTAGATATACTTGTCAGAGAAATGCATCATAGTACAAATATTTGTAAAATTTCAATATCAAACTTCATGAACTATTTGAAATTCGATCAAGGCTTCTTAGCACATTAAATCAATATTATTTATCTAAGAAAGATGAGTAAGCAAAAAAGAAAGGCAACTCTAGATACTGTAAATATATACGTAGTTGACATAATTTTGTAATTAGATAGATATATGATCAGAAAAAACAATTTAATTTTCTTTTGCATGCATATATACCTTTATTTTTGCTACAAAATTACCGGAGTGACCGTATGCGCTTAGCTTCTGTATACGCGTATAGTCACTTATGCGCCTATTCTCCACATTTTTATAGTATGTGGCTTACACTGACCTAAAATTCAAATGATACAACAATTTAATGCATAATCTGGGTTGAAATACAACAATTATTCCCCTTCAAATTGAGTAACAATTTGTCGAGCGGTTTTGATATTGCCTCTTTGGAGAGATCCACGGTAGCTCAGTTGCTAATCTAAGGGTTGCAGGCTCGATACCTGTCCCGGCCAGCCAGGGTCGGCTCCCTCATTGTGTTCTTGAGAAAGACACTAGCTCCCATTTCCTCGGCATGATATAGCCAATGTTGTGTTAAAAGTGACGTTAATATATAAAACAACAAGCAGACTCTTGGAAGATTTCTGTAGTTAAAGTGACGACGGCCTTATTTAATGTCAGCTCGATGCTACAAGTACACACTTAATAGGTCTTGTCACAAGTATACACTTAAAAGGTCTTGATCCTGATTTTGGTCGGTAATGTTTGCTCTCAATCGGTAAAGCTGCTGTGGAAAAGAAGGCTTTGTAAGATTTTTCCATTTACAGAGACAACGGCCATTTTGAATAGTCGCTTCGCCTCATTTATATAATGCTCCTTATTCTTATTTTATTTCTTTTCTGAGCTATTAAATATTAATATTGTACTAGTGCCTATTGTGAAAATTAATGAAGTTATAGTTGGGGTTTTTTTTCTTCCATTTTTTGGATTGTTGTAGTTTGTACAAAACAAGCTTACGATAAGGAAATGCTCTCTGTCAGACGCAGTAAAAATTGTCCCAGTAATTTTTGTGATGGTTTAATATATTTTTCAAAACACAGGTGAGAAGTTTCATGCCAGGTCAACATCATTTGTATGAATCTTAGTGAATTATATATAGCTAGAATTCTTCCAGTCCCATTTGGTCGACATAATTTGTATAAATCAGAGTGTGTTATGTAGCTAGAACTCTTTCAGTCCTATTTGGTCGACATTATTTGTATAAATCAGAGTGTGTTATGTAGCTAGAATTCTTTCAGTCCTATTTGGTCGACATTAGTCAAGCAACGGATCTTTTTCATGTGTTGTATAACAGTTTCCATATTTGACAGCAGCTGGACATAATGTATCAATGGAGGCAAGGGACAGTGTTTATGCACAAATTTGATGCAGCATCAGCTTGCCTCATAAAAAAATCGTAACAAATACAGTACACTAGCAAGGGCAGATCCAGAAATATATTTTAGGAGGAGCGTAAACAGATAGGCGAGGAGCGTAAACAGATAGGCGAGGAATCGGTGGCACGGAATACCCAATGGAAGCCCAGGGGGCGAAGTCCCTGGAGATTACTGCATTTTAAGAGTTTTCTTAGCATAATTTTAATAATCTAACTGTAAAAGAAATTTTACTCTAGGAAACGTACCGGTTGTTTAGTGCTCATTTTTGGGGGGTGGGGAGGGGGAGAGGGACCTCCCTCATCCGTATCCGCCTCTTCACTAGTGATGACAAAATGGTCCATTGTTATGGCTATTATAAACCAAAATATAGGAATATCATTCATTTAAGCTGACAAGTCAATGGAATCTCATTGCAAAAGAAGTTTATGCACTCCAACCTCAAATTCAATCATGCATTTTTCTTGCCCATAGGTCTGTTTTTTTTTGTTTTTTTTTTTTTTTACACAAAGTAATTCTCACATTAAAAATGCAAGCCCTTTCCGTATTTGATAATTTTGAAAAACAGCTAGATGCAATTCATTATATTTACCATCCAGTCCTTTTTAGAGTACATGCCTCACATCAGTTTCAAGAACAACACAAGTCCGAAACACCCAACTCACAAATATATCCATATCTTTCATTATTAAACAATAATAGCTGAAAGAGTCACATGATAGCCTTAGGTTAACAAATTTGACAAAAGACCAATTTACGAAACTATCCCCTCCTACCAATGCATGAAAGGTATTAATGCTGGATTTCTGATAAACTGAGTCGAAGGAGATGAGGCTATGAGACAGGTTCTTCCAAAGGTGTCTCTTAAAGTCATATATGGAGAAAATCTTCAAAAAGTAATTTTTGCATGATTTTGTTTAGAAAACTATGCGTAAATTAAATATTTGCTTCTCATATAAAATTTATTCCCAAGGAATTACCGAAATGTGCCGTTTAAATTATTAAAAGAGCTAGATCGTCCAAAATTAAGGATTACATTAACTCCTTGAATTGGTTTGCTGTTGCGTGACGTCATTCGTAATTTCAGTTAATAACTGAATGATCCGGTGGGAAAGTGATCTGATCCCCCCCCCCCCCTTTAAAAAAGAAAAACATATTTTTAAAAAATAATCGCGAAACAACCGGAACGTTTCCTAAAGTACGTTTTCTTCAGAGTATGATGATTACAAGTATGCCCTGGACACGCTTAAAATGCAGGAGCATCCGGCTGGGTCAACATAAAGGGTTCCAGCTCACATATTCCCTACACCAGGGGTGTCAAACATATACAGAATCGCAACTTTCTAAAAGTTGAGAAAACAATACTGACCCGTTCATAAAGTAATGTCACACCAGTAGAATTGGGTCGCCAGCTCAAATAAGAGCCTGGTCGGAAGGGACCCATATCGAGCAACTCGGCGTTGTACAGTGTCATAGCCAAAGCAGGTTTAAGATGACAACGAGCATGGAATCACACACCCATTCCCCTCCCCCACCCCCACCCCACCCCCTAAAGAAAAGAAGTAAATTTTAAATAAGTAAACAAATTATATGAGACAAGATTATAATGTTTAATGTGTTTATACTGGTACATAGTGTTGAAGTAGCCGAGGTACAAATCGGACTATAATTCATTGTAGACACAATCGATCAAATTAATCCTCCCGTTCATACCCAAATTATTGCCGAAATATCGGTCAATTGCAAAGAGAGAAATCGCATTTGATTCATTGGTATATGTGTGTATGTGTGTGTGTGTGTGTGTGAGAGAGAGAGAGAGAGAGAGAGAGAGAGAGAGAGAGAGAGAGATTGGTCGTTTTTTGATAGGTACTAGTAAAGGATCCCACTTCGACACCGGTCGCAAACTATTAGATAATGTGGTACTTTATGATATACCCATGTAAATAATGATCGGCTTTTTATCCACAAGTTTATGTAATTAATGGCTATTGCCTAGGGATTATAAGAGACACGTCCTGTATTGGCTGTTTATTGACACAACTGAACTTTGACGTAACCTGCGTTCAAAAAGCATAACATTTTAGAAAATTCAGCGAGGAAACAAAAATTTCTAAATATCTTCATAAAACAATATATGATTTTTTAAAATTAAACATTCATTTATCACTTCGATTTTATGTCGTCATTATGTTTTAAATTCCAAAATAAATGATGATTAAATAATTGTATGACTATCAGTATCCCCAACTTAGGAAAATTACGGTACGCCGTGATTGTCTCACAATGGGAATTAAATTCTATTTCGTTTACTTCAAAAGAATGATGGTTTATAACATAATAGTAGAGCCATCAACATATTGCATAATTCAAATATAGTTTTAAAAATAATGAAATCGCACTGTATACATTTTAATTTTTTTTTTCTGACGTCGATTTTGATTTTTTCATTTGTAGTTATCCATCAAATTCAGCCACCAAGGTTATTATTATTATTAGTAGTAGTAATAGTAGTTTATGTGCTCAGCTTCATCAGGTTTTATTGGTGCGGTTTATTAGGAGTTGATAAAAATTTGCCTAAATAATATAAATAAGCAGAATTTTCCTGTTTAATAGCAAAACTAGTGGTCTCAACCAGTGTATGAAAAACGATTGAATTTTATAATAACCATTTCATATGTGACCAACATATAAACTTGTGCAAAAAATACACCCGATGCCCTCCTTTGCCGATTTTGCAGCTCTCACTATTTTAAATTGCTGACCGATTAAACAACGAATACTGCAATTTTCATTTGGTAATTAAAATCGCAATCATCGTTAAATGTCGATGATTTTGCTTGTATCAGCCATTGCGCGTCCTCGCATGGGTTTCTTGTCTGACGTCAAAAGTTAAAACTGACCCAACGCAGAAAGTACGCAATAACTGCCAAGTAAGGTATAAACATTAAACTGTACAAAAACCTACATCTCTGTAACCCGATATCCTATTTTAATTCATATTTTCCTTTTATAATTCTTAAGAGATATACTTTCAATTTGAAACGACTTGTAATCGCATTTGACGATCAATTTAATTATATTGCCTATTAGAATCAACATTATTCAGTCAATTAGACGGGTACTGACTTTAGTAACTACTTTAACGAAGATTATGGTCGTAACCTATAGTTGCACCTTACCTCAACCACAGACTATATAAACTATTTCCTTACATAACTGCCCTCACCCCACAATCAGTTAAACTCAGTTAAATACATTCTGAGTCGACCCATTCCCACGCATACATATAGTTTGGTCCTATCAATATTTCACAAAATGTCACTGCGATGAAATATTTCTGTATGTTTGACCATTGATCCAACCCCAGCGACCTCATGGGAGTGGGCCAAAGATTATACCCCTTTCACAGATTGTTATTACATAGGCAACCTATACACCAAATATGACAAATTTACACCCAGCAGTTTAGGAGGACACAGAGTTACGGACAGAGGGACAGACATATGGTCCAGACGAACGAACAAACGGACGGACGGAGGGTATTAGAATATCTCCCGCAGTAAAATCATTGAACAATTGTGCACTACTAGTTCATACCCTTTGCACAAAGAAGTAAGGTTTGACTGAAGTGAATCTGTTGTTGTTGTTGTTGCTTTTTCTTGTTTTGTTTTTTATTTTGTAAATGGGGAATGGGAGTAATTATAAGCAGCATCAATAAATTATGGATAGTAATTGGATATTTAATGTGAAAAGGTAGGAGAGCGCATAGAAGTGAATTTGTCGGAGAGAGACAAAAGCAAAGCCGGATGACAACAGGTGTCAGACGTGTTCTTTTACGATGATTCTTAGAATCATTTTAATCTGCTATTTGCAAGGTAAGAAATTCATTTTTTGTAATCAGTAGAATAGGACATTTCAGAAACAGGTATTTAATGCAAAATAGCCACGAGGTTATAAGTAATAGTATAATTTTGTTTCAATCAGTCTTACCACATTCTTTGAACTAGAATAGGCTCTACCTGCCCTTCTGCATGTCGTAAGAGGTGACTAATAGAGGTAACCTGTTTGCTGTGGAATGTATCCTCTGATGGTGTCACAGCTGAGATGTCTTTGAACATTTTTTAAAAAGCTGCCGTTGATACAGAGAAATTTTGACATTGTACTTTAAGGATTTTACCCTTCTTTGCTTATATATTGGTTTTGTATGCCTATATATTGGCTTTATATGCTTATATATTGGCTTTGTATGCCTATATCTTGGTTTTGCATGAGTTTTGGGGAGTTTTTGCAACATCTTGATCTTTCACCTTTCTTCTCATGGTGGATATTTACTTTTGGTTTGGAGGGTTGGTCTTCCTGGGATTTTGGCTAGGTATCTGACCTGGCCATTTTTGTAAACTACCTTTTTTCTCGGCACTATATATCCAGAAATGTGCTGATGTAACGTTAAACCACACACATACATACATACATGTCAATTCCGTAATCCATTGAGTTCGATGAACTAAGAACATACGTCATCTACAAGATAAACAGGTAAACGTATATCGTGTTCATGTGTACATGTATATTTTCATGTTCATTATTTTTATTCGCGAATTATGTTTTGCATAAGGTATGTCAAATTTTAAACCACCTATTCTATTCTGAAGTTATCAATGCTATGAGGTGAAAAAGTATAAATAGATGTAAAGTTAATCGATAGATTAGCTAGATATACTTGTCAGAGAAATGCATCATAGTACAAATATTTGTAAAATTTCAATATCAAACTTCATGAACTATTTGAAATTCGATCAAGGCTTCTTAGCACATTAAATCAATATTATTTATCTAAGAAAGATGAGTAAGCAAAAAAGAAAGGCAACTCTAGATACTGTAAATATATACGTAGTTGACATAATTTTGTAATTAGATAGATATATGATCAGAAAAAACAATTTAATTTTCTTTTGCATGCATATATACCTTTATTTTTGCTACAAAATTGCCGGAGTGACCGTATGCGCTTAGCTTCTGTATACGCGTATAGTCACTTATGCGCCTATTCTCCACATTTTTATAGTATGTGGCTTACACTGACCTAAAATTCAAATGATACAACAATTTAATGCATAATCTGGGTTGAAATACAACAATTATTCCCCTTCAAATTGAGTAACAATTTGTCGAGCGGTTTTGATATTGCCTCTTTGGAGAGATCCACGGTAGCTCAGTTGCTAATCTAAGGGTTGCAGGCTCGATACCTGTCCCGGCCAGCCAGGGTCGGCTCCCTCATTGTGTTCTTGAGAAAGACACTAGCTCCCATTTCCTCGGCATGATATAGCCAATGTTGTGTTAAAAGTGACGTTAATATATAAAACAACAAGCAGACTCTTGGAAGATTTCTGTAGTTAAAGTGACGACGGCCTTATTTAATGTCAGCTCGATGCTACAAGTACACACTTAATAGGTCTTGTCACAAGTATACACTTAAAAGGTCTTGATCCTGATTTTGGTCGGTAATGTTTGCTCTCAATCGGTAAAGCTGCTGTGGAAAAGAAGGCTTTGTAAGATTTTTCCATTTACAGAGACAACGGCCATTTTGAATAGTCGCTTCGCCTCATTTATATAATGCTCCTTATTCTTATTTTATTTCTTTTCTGAGCTATTAAATATTAATATTGTACTAGTGCCTATTGTGAAAATTAATGAAGTTATAGTTGGGGTTTTTTTTCTTCCATTTTTTGGATTGTTGTAGTTTGTACAAAACAAGCTTACGATAAGGAAATGCTCTCTGTCAGACGCAGTAAAAATTGTCCCAGTAATTTTTGTGATGGTTTAATATATTTTTCAAAACACAGGTGAGAAGTTTCATGCCAGGTCAACATCATTTGTATGAATCTTAGTGAATTATATATAGCTAGAATTCTTCCAGTCCCATTTGGTCGACATAATTTGTATAAATCAGAGTGTGTTATGTAGCTAGAACTCTTTCAGTCCTATTTGGTCGACATTATTTGTATAAATCAGAGTGTGTTATGTAGCTAGAATTCTTTCAGTCCTATTTGGTCGACATTAGTCAAGCAACGGATCTTTTTCATGTGTTGTATAACAGTTTCCATATTTGACAGCAGCTGGACATAATGTATCAATGGAGGCAAGGGACAGTGTTTATGCACAAATTTGATGCAGCATCAGCTTGCCTCATAAAAAAATCGTAACAAATACAGTACACTAGCAAGGGCAGATCCAGAAATATATTTTAGGAGGAGCGTAAACAGATAGGCGAGGAGCGTAAACAGATAGGCGAGGAATCGGTGGCACGGAATACCCAATGGAAGCCCAGGGGGCGAAGTCCCTGGAGATTACTGCATTTTAAGAGTTTTCTTAGCATAATTTTAATAATCTAACTGTAAAAGAAATTTTACTCTAGGAAACGTACCGGTTGTTTAGTGCTCATTTTTGGGGGGTGGGGAGGGGGAGAGGGACCTCCCTCATCCGTATCCGCCTCTTCACTAGTGATGACAAAATGGTCCATTGTTATGGCTATTATAAACCAAAATATAGGAATATCATTCATTTAAGCTGACAAGTCAATGGAATCTCATTGCAAAAGAAGTTTATGCACTCCAACCTCAAATTCAATCATGCATTTTTCTTGCCCATAGGTCTGTTTTTTTTTTTTTTTTTTTTTTTTTACACAAAGTAATTCTCACATTAAAAATGCAAGCCCTTTCCGTATTTGATAATTTTGAAAAACAGCTAGATGCAATTCATTATATTTACCATCCAGTCCTTTTTAGAGTACATGCCTCACATCAGTTTCAAGAACAACACAAGTCCGAAACAGCCAATTCACAAATATATCCATATCTTTCATTATTAAACAATAATAGCTGAAAGAGTCACATGATAGCCTTAGGTTAACAAATTTGACAAAAGACCAATTTACGAAACTATCCCCTCCTACCAATGCATGAAAGGTATTAATGCTGGATTTCTGATAAACTGAGTCGAAGGAGATGAGGCTATGAGACAGGTTCTTCCAAAGGTGTCTCTTAAAGTCATATATGGAGAAAATCTTCAAAAAGTACTTTTTGCATGATTTTGTTTAGAAAACTATGCGTAAATTAAATATTTGCTTCTCATATAAAATTTATTCCCAAGGAATTACCGAAATGTGCCGTTTAAATTATTAAAAGAGCTAGATCGTCCAAAATTAAGGATTACATTAACTCCTTGAATTGGTTTGCTGTTGCGTGACGTCATTCGTAATTTCAGTTAATAACTGAATGATCCGGTGGGAAAGTGATCTGATCCCCCCCCCCCCCCTTTAAAAAAGAAAAACATATTTTTAAAAAATAATCGCGAAATAACCGGAACGTTTCCTAAAGTACGTTTTCTTCAGAGTATGATGATTACAAGTATGCCCTGGACACGCTTAAAATGCAGGAGCATCCGGCTGGGTCAACATAAAGGGTTCCAGCTCACATATTCCCTACACCAGGGGTGTCAAACATATACAGAATCGCAACTTTCTAAAAGTTGAGAAAACAATACTGACCCGTTCATAAAGTAATGTCACACCAGTAGAATTGGGTCGCCAGCTCAAATAAGAGCCTGGTCGGAAGGGACCCATATCGAGCAACTCGGCGTTGTACAGTGTCATAGCCAAAGCAGGTTTAAGATGACAACGAGCATGTAATCACACACCCATTCCCCTCCCCCACCCCCACCCCACCCCCTAAAGAAAAGAAGTAAATTTTAAATAAGTAAACAAATTATATGAGACAAGATTATAATGTTTAATGTGTTTATACTGGTACATAGTGTTGAAGTAGCCGAGGTACAAATCGGACTATAATTCATTGTAGACACAATCGATCAAATTAATCCTCCCGTTCATACCCAAATTATTGCCGAAATATCGGTCAATTGCAAAGAGAGAAATCGCATTTGATTCATTGGTATATGTGTGTATATGTGTGTGTGTGTGTGTGTGAGAGAGAGAGAGAGAGAGAGAAAGAGAGAGAGAGAGAGAGAGAGAGAGAGAGAGAGAGAGATTGGTCGTTTTTTGATAGGTACTAGTAAAGGATCCCACTTCGACACCGGTCGCAAACTATTAGATAATGTGGTACTTTATGATATACCCATGTAAATAATGATCGGCTTTTTATCCACAAGTTTATGTAATTAATGGCTATTGCCTAGGGATTATAAGAGACACGTCCTGTATTGGCTGTTTATTGACACAACTGAACTTTGACGTAACCTGCGTTCAAAAAGCATAACATTTTAGAAAATTCAGCGAGGAAACAAAAATTTCTAAATATCTTCATAAAACAATATATGATTTTTTAAAATTAAACATTCATTTATCACTTCGATTTTATGTCGTCATTATGTTTTAAATTCCAAAATAAATGATGATTAAATAATTGTATGACTATCAGTATCCCCAACTTAGGAAAATTACGGTACGCCGTGATTGTCTCACAATGGGAATTAAATTCTATTTCGTTTACTTCAAAAGAATGATGGTTTATAACATAATAGTAGAGCCATCAACATATTGCATAATTCAAATATAGTTTTAAAAATAATGAAATCGCACTGTATACATTTTAATTTTTTTTTTCTGACGTCGATTTTGATTTTTTCATTTGTAGTTATCCATCAAATTCAGCCACCAAGGTTATTATTATTAGTAGTAGTAGTAATAGTAGTTTATGTGCTCAGCTTCATCAGGTTTTATTGGTGCGGTTTATTAGGAGTTGATAAAAATTTGCCTAAATAATATAAATAAGCAGAATTTTCCTGTTTAATAGCAAAACTAGTGGTCTCAACCAGTGTATGAAAAACGATTGAATTTTATAATAACCATTTCATATGTGACCAACATATAAACTTGTGCAAAAAATACACCCGATGCCCTCCTTTGCCGATTTTGCAGCTCTCACTATTTTAAATTGCTGACCGATTAAACAACGAATACTGCAATTTTCATTTGGTAATTAAAATCGCAATCATCGTTAAATGTCGATGATTTTGCTTGTATCAGCCATTGCGCGTCCTCGCATGGGTTTCTTGTCTGACGTCAAAAGTTAAAACTGACCCAACGCAGAAAGTACGCAATAACTGCCAAGTAAGGTATAAACATTAGACTGTACAAAAACCTACATCTCTGTAACCCGATATCCTATTTTAATTCATATTTTCCTTTTATAATTCTTAAGAGATATACTTTCAATTTGAAACGACTTGTAATCGCATTTGACGATCAATTTAATTATATTGCCTATTAGAATCAACATTATTCAGTCAATTAGACGGGTACTGACTTTAGTAACTACTTTAACGAAGATTATGGTCGTAACCTATAGTTGCACCTTACCTCAACCACAGACTATATAAACTATTTCCTTACATAACTGCCCTCACCCCACAATCAGTTAAACTCAGTTAAATACATTCTGAGTCGACCCATTCCCATGCATACATATAGTTTGGTCCTATCAATATTTCACAAAATGTCACTGCGATGAAATATTTCTGTATGTTTGACCATTGATCCAACCCCAGCGACCTCATGGGAGTGGGCCAAAGATTATACCCCTTTCACAGATTGTTATTACATAGGCAACCTATACACCAAATATGACAAATTTACACCCAGCAGTTTAGGAGGACACAGAGTTACGGACAGAGGGACAGACATATGGTCCAGACGAACGAACAAACGGACGGACGGAGGGTATTAGAATATCTCCCGCAGTAAAATCATTGAACAATTGTGCACTACTAGTTCATACCCTTTGCACAAAGAAGTAAGGTTTGACTGAAGTGAATCTGTTGTTGTTGTTGTTGCTTTTTCTTGTTTTGTTTTTTATTTTGTAAATGGGGAATGGGAGTAATTATAAGCAGCATCAATAAATTATGGATAGTAATTGGATATTTAATGTGAAAATGTAGGAGAGCGCATAGAAGTGAATTTGTCGGAGAGAGACAAAAGCAAAGCCGGATGACAACAGGTGTCAGGCGTGTTCTTTTACGATGATTCTTAGAATCATTTTAATCTGCTATTTGCAAGGTAAGAAATTCATTTTTTTGTAATCAGTAGAATAGGACATTTCAGAAACAGGTATTTAATGCAAAATAGCCACGAGGTTATAAGTAATAGTATAATTTTGTTTCAATCAGTCTTACCACATTCCTTGAACTAGAATAGGCTCTACCTGCCCTTCTGCATGTCGTAAGAGGTGACTAATAGAGGTAACCTGTTTGCTGTGGAATGTATCCTCTGATGGTGTCACAGCTGAGATGTCTTTGAACATTTTTTAAAAAGCTGCCGTTGATACAGAGAAATTTTGACATTGTACTTTAAGGATTTTACCCTTCTTTGCTTATATATTGGTTTTGTATGCCTATATATTGGCTTTATATGCTTATATATTGGCTTTGTATGCCTATATCTTGGTTTTGTATGAGTTTTGGGGAGTTTTTGCAACATCTTGATCTTTCACCTTTCTTCTCATGGTGGATATTTACTTTTGGTTTGGAGGGTTGGTCTTCCTGGGGATTTTGGCTAGGTATCTGACCTGGCCATTTTTGTAAACTACCTTTTTTCTCGGCATTATATATCCAGAAATGTGCTGATGTGACGTTAAACCACATACAAACAAACATACATACATACATACATACATACATACATACTTACATGCATACATACATACATGTCAATTCCGTAATCCATTGAGTTCGATGAACTAAGAACATACGTCATCTACAAGATAAACAGGTAAGCGTATATCGTGTTCATGTGTACATGTATATTTTCATGTTCATTATTTTTATTCGCGAATTATGTTTTGCATAAGGTATGTCAAATTTTAAACCACCTATTCTATTCTGAAGTTATCAATGCTATGAGGTGAAAAAGTATAAATAGATATAAAGTTAATGGATAGATTAGCTAGATATACTTGTCAGAGAAATGCATCATAGTACAAATATTTGTAAAATTTCAATACCAAATTTCATGAACTATTTGAAATTCGATCAAGGCTTCTTAGCACATTAAATCAATATTATTTATCAAGAAAGATGAGTAAGCAAAAAAGAAAGGCAACTCTAGATTCTGTAAATATATACATAGTTGACATAATTTTGTAATTAGATAGATACATCATCAGAAAAACATATTTAATTTTGTTTACATGCATATATACCTTTATTTTTGCTGCAAAATTACTGGAGTGACCGTATGCGCTTAGCTTCTGTATACGCTTATAGTCACTTATGCGCCTATTCTCCACATTTTTATAGTATGTGGCTTACACTGACCTAAAATTCAAATGATACAACAATTTAATGCATAATCTGGGTTGAAATACAACAATTATTCCCCTTCAAATTGAGTAACAATTTGTCGAGCGGTTTTGATATTGCCTCTTTGGAGAGATCCGCGGTAGCTCAGTTGCTAATCTAAGGGTTGCAGGCTCGATACCTGCCCCGGCCAGCCAGGGTCGGCTCCCTCCGTGTGTTCTTGAGAAAGGCACTAGCTCCCATTTCCTCGGCATGATATAGCCAATGTTGTGTTAAAAGTGCCGTTAATATATAAAACAACAAGCAGAATCTTGGAAGATTTCTGTAGTAAAGTGACGACGGCCTTATTTCTTTTCTGAGCTATTAAATATTAATATTGTACTAGCGCTAATTTTGAAAATTAAAGAAGCTATAGTTGGTCTTTTCTTCCATTTTTTGGATTGTTGTAGTTTGTACAAAACAAGTTTACGATAAGGAAATGCTCTCTGTCAGACGCAGTATAAATTGACCCAGTAATTTTTGTGATGGTTTAATATATTTTTCAAACACAGGTGAGAAGTTTCATGCCAGGTCAACATCATTTGTATGAATCGGAGTGTATTATATATAGCTAGAATTCTTCCAGTCCTATTTGATCGACATCGTTTGTGTAAATCAGAGTGTGTTATGTAGCTAGAATTCTTTCAGTCCTATTTGGTCGACATTATTAATATAAATCAGAGTGTATTATGTAGCTAGAATTCTTTCAGTCCTATTTGGTCGACATTATTTGTATAAATCAGAGTGTGTTATGTAGCTAGAATTCTTTCAGTCCTATTTGGTCGACATTAGTCAAGCAACGGATCTTTTTCATGTGTTGTATAACAGTTTCCATATTTGACAGCAGCTGGACATAATGTATCAATGGAGGCAAGGGACAGTGTTTATGCACAATTTTGATGCATCATCAGCTTGCCTAATAAACAAATCGTAACAAATACAGTACACTAGCAAGGGCAGATCCAGAAATATATTTTAGGGGGAGTGTAAACAGATAGGCGAGGAATCTGTGGCACGGAACACCCAATGGAAGCCCAGGGGGCGAAGTCCCTGGAGATTACTGCCTTTTAAGAGTTTTCATAGCATAATTTTAATAATCTAACTGTAAAAGAAATTTTACTCTAGGGAACGTACCGGTTGTTTAGTGTTCATTTTTTGGGGGGGAAGGGGAGAGGAACCTCTCTCATCCGTATCCGCCTCTTCACTAGTGATGACAAAATGGTCCATTGTTATGGCTATTATAAACCAAAATATAGGAATATCATTCATTGAAACTAACAAGTCAATGGAATCTCATTGCAAAAGAAGTTTATGCACTCCAACCTCAAATTCAATCATGCATTTTTCTTGCCCATAGGTCTGTTGTTGTTTTTTATGTTTTTTTTTACACATTAAAAATGCAAGCCCTTTCCGTATGTGATAATTTTGAAAAACAGCTAGATGCAATTCATTATATTTACCATCCAGTCCTTTTTAGAGTACATGCCACACATCAGTTTCAAGAACAACACAAGTCCGAAACACCTAATTCACAAATATATCCATATCTTTCATTATTAAACAATAATAGCTGAAAGAGTCACATGATAGCCTTAGATTAAGAAATTTGACTGGGGCCAATTTACGAAACTATCCCCTCCTACCAATGCATGAAAGGTATTAATGCTGGATTTCTGATAAACTGAGTCGAAGGAGATGAGGCTATGAGACAGGTTCTTCCAAAGGTGTCTCTTAAAGTCAAATATTTAGAAAATCTTCAAAAAGTACTTTTTGCGTGATTTTATTTAAAAACCATGCGTAAATTAAATATTTGCTTCTCATATAAAATTTATTTTCAAGGAATTACCGAAATGTGCCGTTTCAATTATTAAAGAGCTAGATCGTCCAAAATTAAGGATTACATTAACTTCTTGAATTGGTCTGCTGTTGCGTGACGTCATTCATAATTTCAGTTAACTGAATGATCCGGTATTGAAAGTGGATCTGCCCTCCTTGAAAAAGAAAAACATTTTTAAAAAATAACCGCGAAACAACCGGAACGTTTCCTAAAGTAAGTTTTCTTCAGAGTACGATGGTTAAAATTATGCCCTGGACACGCTTAAAGTGCAGGAGCATTCGGCTGGGTCAACATAAAGGGTTCAAGCTCACAGATTCCCTAAACCAGGGGTGTCAAACATACGGCCCGCCAGACTCATTATTTATTATTATTATTTATTATTATTTATATCAAATCTGGCCCGCCATAGCAAATGAGCTTGACACCCCTGTCCTAAACGATATTCCTGGATCTACCCTTTACGCTCAAAAATTGAGATAAAAAAATAAAAGGGAAATTGTTTTGATTTTTTAGTCACATAATAAAGGAAGGCGCAGAATCTAATGGATCAAGCACTTATACTGTGTTTAATCAGAAAAGACCACAAGAGCTTTGCGAGTACTGCTCATTGTAAATTTTCCTCTCAGCATATAACACAACATAAAAAATTATGAATCCTTCTAAACGCTGAAATGACTTAAACATATAATTTGGGGAGTATTATAAACACTACGTGTTGTGATGGCAGCTTACTTTGACATGATATCAGAGAGAGAGAGAGAGAGAGAACATGGCGAAAGATTGTCATCCGATAATAGGTGACATTTAGAGGGAGATTCCGCCATTTACCATCTGAAACGACTGCAGTATACTTTCGAGATGAATTAAATGATATAATCGTTAGAAATACATTCTAACAATGATGCATTTTCTAGAATTGTACTGTCATCATTCAAGTTTTATTTAATTTTTAATACATCGACGTCTTTATTGAATGTAGGCATGGCATTAGTCATTTCATGTTTTTCACCTTTCCACAAGAACAACTGTTCATTTCATATCCTATCGCAAATCCCAGTCAGAACATCCTTGGCCTTTTCCGTCAAGTCTAGAAAAAAAAACATCGGATGTAATTCGCTGCCAGTGAGAACTATTTTTGTTCACTTGGCACAATATGGCAACAGGAAGAGAAAAAAGTCGCAATCAGAATATTGTCGGCTTTTTCTGTTGCAACATACGTGGTGTACTCATACCAAACCCATTAAATTTATGTGTATTCCTACAACTACATCTGGGGTTATTTTCGACTTGACGAAAATGGCTCCAAATGTGGCAAATCGATCAGGTTTTGATCTGAAGGTCAGCGAGTTCTTTGTTCTTCTGACAAGTAACTTTCGCTTTATGTATTAGCGGAGGCAAAAGGCAAAACTGCAGGGTATCAGACTACAGAGGTAATATATGCACCAGTTTTACTGAGGTAACACGATGGCTTGTAAATTAGGTTCTGCTCTACAGTTTCATACTTTGCATTGTTTGATTTTCATAGAAAAAGAGTTTCCCATGTTTTCCTCGATGGTTATCCTGGTTATTTCAAAAGACCTTGTATATCTTAGGTGATGTTAAAATACATTTTAATTTTCTTTATTTTGGTGTCTGATTGATGTGTGGAATTTGGGTTATAGAGTATACAGCTTGACCTCACTTCAGATGTGCATCTCTCAAAAGACTGCTCGCTCCGCTTAGTCATTTACGTTTCCTCGACTTCAAAAGTAAATTGGAAACAAAACGAGCCGATAATGTTTTTTACTTGTTATATATTTTATAATTCATATATTGCACTTTCAGAAGCTAGTATTGTCTACTCCGGCAAAATTTATTTTCCATTTTCCATATTTTAATAACTGCTAAAGTTAGTGTACTTTGGACTAGTTCAGGCTCATTTTTCGAGAACATGTGAGCTTACATTTTGATCAGCTGTCTGCTTAATATAGTGCATAGTTTCCACAATTACCACATGTAAAGACATTTTAGTCACAGCACATGATAGTAGCATAGATGTATGCCAACATTCTCTCCATTGTGCATGTTGCCAATGCAAGCAACTTCACCTTTTACCGGTCGCTCCCTCAGAAGTACATACTATCTGTAGAGCGGAACCTTATGCGATATAATTGAAAGGAACAATGAATATGGCGTGTTCAGGTATGGTATATAATAAAATTAATTTAAACAGAAAACCACATAGTTGACCTATAATGGGTTTTTCAGTTGTTATTAGGATTGCTTATTATTTGATGGTTAATCGGCATAATATCAATACCTTTGAAAGGTTCCCAGGAAGCTCTTTGAAATTTGATAAAAACTTCTTACATATTTGGGACATTGTTTAGAAGTTATTTTATTTTGAATAACGGAATAAATATTTGCTTTTTGATTGAATTTCATCAGTATAAATTTGAATGTCTGTTTCCTAGGGTGCTATCAGTCAAACTTGACCTAATGTAGTCACACACTTTTTAAGCGTCCTTACTTTCCACAGTGTATCGACAAATCCTGTAAAGTTCATTTCTGCTCGGTTCGTGTACAGAAGGCAAATAAAAAAGCTAGGCAAACGAGATACAAAAGACAAAGTATGGATGTACATGTGAACTATTGTTCATACTAAACAAGACTAAGACGTGAACAGCTCCTCAGTTAATGAAAGGACCATATTTTTTATACCACAACACGTTGAAGATTAGCAATTGTTATGTAGCGCTTCTTTTACATTCTAGGCATCGAGAAATGTCCGCCGATTCCTGTCCTTCATTCGTCTTATTCGAAACATAGTGATTAATAAATAAATGAAATTGAGGACACGTTCCAATCAAGACTTATACCCAATTTGACAAATTTCTTTATTGAGTATCTGGCCAAGGATTAGGCAGACTGTCTTCATGCTATAAAATAAATAAATAAACAACAGTAAACATAAGAGAAAGAAAGAAAATGTATAACTATACCTTTCTGATTGGATTAATCTAAATTTCGTTCATTTGTAAATTTGAGCGTAGCAGAATGTATAATTTGCGTGTGAAAAAGTAATACATACTTGTCTTTTCTTTTTTTTTCTTTTTTCTTTTTTTTTTTTTTTGTTTCTAATATATTGGATAAAAGTTGAAATATGTATTGACTTCCGTTAAAACATATTTATTTTACTTTCTGTGGGATTCTACTCGCAGCACATAAATTGTCGTCAGATTTTGGTATAATGATTTCTCCGTGCATAGCTAAATGAAAGTGTCTGGTGAAAGCTCGGCAAATCTGAATGATGTCATACATGGAATACAAAAAAATATAAATATATATTTTTTAAATTTATAACAGATACAAGAAAACTGTGCATAGATTCCGGAAATATCAAGTAAAATATTGACAGAATGATATAAGTTGTGCTTTGTAGGGGTTAAAATTAGTTTTTGTACAAGGATGATATCTATATGTATGTAATATATAGTGGCCATAAGAACTCAGTTTGAAGTCAAATGTAATATATTTTCCTAAAAGTCTGAAAAGCATAAAACATACAGCAAAGAATGGATCTTTTTTGAGTAATAGTCAAAAAGATGATGATTAAAGATTAAGTTTTATTAAAACATTTTTTTCGAAGTGACTCTATATAAAAGAGGCAATTCTCATCACTAACAGGTCTTAAGATTAGCGCATGCAAAGGCTTTTAACTGGTGGCAGACTGGCAGTAGTTGCCTATGAACCGTATCTGATCACCAAACGTTTTTTTTTTTTTTTTGTGTTTTTTTTTTCTTCCTGTTTGTAACAAAGTGGATTATAATACATTTTCTTTAAATAATGTTAAGCGATGGTTTAAAAAAAAGTATTAAGTAGTATTGTCTCACTTTTTTCGCGTCCTGGCGACTTTTAACTGAAAGGTTAAAACTCTGTGTTGAATTTCAAGATTACTAAGTATATTTATCCTTTATATCCTTCCAAACTCTAATATAGTTATGAACTCATTGAACATTTTGCTTTATAGCGATAAACATCGATGGACAAACTGGAATTGATGATTACAGCTACGAAATATCTGACCTTGATCCAGAAGTTCTGGTCACGTGGTTTTCTTTTACAAGCTTGAACAATACGAAGAATGGAACTGTCTGTGACAAAACTCAAGCGGTAAAAGGGCTCAGTGTAAGTAAAGGTTGATACAGTTTACGAACTCTGCATTTGATGTGTTTCGAACGAAGGATCGCGTTTTAAACTTGGAAATATCGGCATTCAAGGTTGTTTACAGACATGGTTAGACAATTATTTATGATTACGAAAGCAACAAATTATTATGCATTCTAAAACTTTTTCAAAGCATTAATGCAGGAGTCTGTCAATATTCAATCATATGATCACCAGCGAGTGATATTCTTTTGCATATATCACGTCTTTTGGGTGATATTATATCCTCGAGAGATTCAATTAAAATTTTGTATGACTTCGCTCAGCTTCGGAATTTATGATGCGATAAATAAATTATGCGTTATGTTAATTTTGTATCCATGCACTGCTGACCATTTGATAGCTTGACAGATGGCTAACAATGGTTTGCTAGGTACTTTGGAAAAGAGAGACATATGAGAATATACTGTTATTTATGATGTTTATATAATATTATAAATATTTCAGGAAATTATAAATGTTTCTTGACTATAATAGTTGCAAAAACCTTAATGTTATTTATCAGATTTACATGTTTAGTTATTGTCCTTGAATTGGGTTGCTTACTTAGTATTTGAGTTCAAGAACGGTTTTGGTAACAAGTTGTTGATTCAATTTGAGGTCAGGGTTGATTTTGTTTACACATAAAACAAGAATTTCCTTTAGAATTATGTGTTAAAAGTCACATACACCATATAATTTTCTATAACATTCTGTCATGTGACCTATCTTTATATATACTATCTTTAGTAGACATTTTTCAGTTTCGACCTTACCATCAGTCTTTAATGAGTCATTACAATTGTGATTATAAAAGTGCTCATAGACTTTTGGATTTTGAATTTTGATGATTTTGTGAACTTATGTGATTTGCTGGTTTCACTGTCTTTCTGTTACATTTTTCTTAGACCATAGAGTCGTAACAGAAATTGGGGCTCGTCTGGGATATGAACCTCTCGCACCCCAGACGATAATCATACCCCTAGACCAACGACCCCAATTTCTGTAACGACTCTGTGGTCTAAGAAAAATGTAACAGAAAGAAAATGAAACCAACAAATCAAGTAAAAATCAACAAGCAATTAATTTCTAGATAACTAAAATAAAAATCAAAAGACACTTACAGTAACGTGAATTAAAATCCAAATAATCCAATAATCCTAAGTGTCCTAATCACAAGTTCTAAATATAGAATGTTCCGAGTGAATTACTGTATCAGTGAATGAGCTAATGTGCCAATAGTCTTTAATGTCATGATGTGCCAGTAGTCTTTAATGTGCTGAAGTGCCAAAATGAAGTACTCCAGAATATCTTTGAATAAGTTCACATAAATCCCAAAATCATCAATTCAAAATCCAAAATCCAAAAGTCTATGAGCACTTTTATAATCCAATGAATATTTTAAATAATTCCTCTCTCTGAAACTAAAAACTGTCCAATAAACATGGTATATATAAAGATAGGTCACATGACATAATCTTCTAGAAAATTGTATGTGACTTTTAACACATAATTCTAAAGGAAATTCTAGTTTTATCTCTACACAAGATCAGCTCTAACCTCAAATTGAATCAGCAATTTGTTTACCAAAACCGCCATTGAACTCAAATACTAAGTAAAGAACCTAATTTAAGGACAATAGCTAAACATGTAAACCTGATTTATAACCTTAAGGTTTGAGAAAATAATAAAGTCAAGAAACATTTATATTTTCCTGAAATATTTATAATATTATATAAATATCATACATAACAATTCACAACCTTCAAATACACAGGAATTGTTCATTATACTGTCAAGAGAATCACATTTCCTTCGGCGGCGGCGTCAACAATATTAAAATTTTGTGTTAAAGTTTCTAGAAAGTTATTTTTTGTCTACAGAAGTCAACGTATTCAAGCAAACTTTCGAATAATATTACTATATTCTAAGTTTGTATTCTAATATGTCTGGGGTTCCTGTCTCGCATGCAACGGCAGCGTCAGTATTACGATTATGTATAAAAAGTTTTCTAAAGTTATATATCTTCTACATCGGTTGCTGTATTCATCTTAAACTTTGGTCTAATATTATTTATTAACTCATAAACGATTTTCTGGGGTGAAAGTAAGACACAAGACGCATGGTGATACGCATTTGGGTAAAACAAATGGCGGATACCCTCCGCTTCAAAAGTCGAAATGAAAATATCTAATGTATGATCCAACATATCAAATTATTTTATTGTATATAAAAATTAGTTAAAGTGTAGTTTTATTATAGTAGAAATTATATAGGAAAAGAAGACTAGATTTGTATTACACAATGCTGATTCCTCAGTCCTTCGGCACATTTTGTTTTCGACTCAAGGGAGGTTACTGTACTGATTTGTAGATAAATTTATATTTATATAAAATATATATTTATATTATTTCAACAAATACGTTTATGTAAGGTTTATGATGTATATAAGTAATTGCCTGTTAGTTTCTCGTGGTGTACGGAATGTTATTGAATGCCGTTCACAGGTGAGATATTGCGTTCTATGGTCAAATGCTAATATTCAAGTGAATTAAAGCAAATTTTAGCTAAAAGTCGATATTTTTTGTAGAGAAATGGAGAACACAAGTCCATCAGAGCTTTTGTATGGACTGTAAGATCAAAATTAAAACTGCAATTACATACAGCATGCAAACTTAAGAAATAGTACATTAGAAGGTATATTAAATGACATTTTATATTAGATATATACTCTAAAACACACACAAAACTAAGACGTCACACAATTTACATGTAGACACAGACTCGACAAGTTACCATACTTTTAGGGTATTATAAGGGCTAAGGTAAGACAAACATACAGAAGCGACAAAAGCACATGTACATATACTTACACAATCATGCTAAAATGTTGATATGCTGTTTTGAAATTACTGGAATTAATATCACGGTAAAGTAATCCACTATAAAAGTTATCATTGAATTCATTTAGATTCAAATGTAAATTAAATCTGGTAAATTGACATTTAATGAAAATTAAGTCTCGTAAATCCAGATTTAATATGATAAGGAGCTGAAGGAATAAGGATTTGTCATTATCAGTCAATAATGGTTCAAAAATTATAGTAAGTTGCGAATAATTTAGCAACTTCAGATTCCGCATCAAATGCTTTCACGTTCTAACGCCTCGACACAATTTTTTCTAAAATATATGGACTACAGCTCCACCTACGATAACTTATTAGACAAATATCAATATGTATAAATGTATTGGATATTTTGTTCTGAAAAGGAGCCTTTGCGAACTTCCCGCTCGACCCACTACAATAATCTACAACCATGAAACAATAATAGCAACAACGACAACAACAAAAACAAATATATCACTACTACCACTACAAATACTCCAACACCACTATTTTCACCATCATTATTAACACCAACATTACCACCACTACTTGTACCAGTACAGATCTCAATACACTTGCTACATAACTTGATGCTGTACCAATTAAAACAATATCAGCATATGACTCACTAAATTGAAGAGAATATCATCTTTATAAGCTCAACACATACTACTGAATTTGTGTCTGAGAAATAATTGTGCACATCAAATAAATAGAATTCCCTAGCTTCTACTTCTGAGAGTATCTATGTTTATCATTTCAGATCCAGGTAGAACCAAAACTCTATCTGAATGGATCAAATGTGACATTGAATTGGACACTCGAAGCAGGATGTGGTGTAATATTGTCATGGGTGTATAACCCCTTAAGTGTTATCCAGGAATGGTTCGATGGAATCGTACTGTCAGGATCAAAAACAATTTATTTTCAATCGCCAAGAAAAGAGAATATCTCCGTTTTTGCCATGAATTATGTATCGAATGAAAGCTATATTTTTCCGTTCATCGAGTCGTTTCACTTATCACTGGAACTTTATTCCCTCGATGATTTTTATGTTGACTACGAGAAATATATTAATTTGACAGAAACCCTCCAATCTTTTGTTGTAGGCGTACGCGAGACGGTTGAACATTTTAATGAAGATATTACGTTGCTTTGGAATTGGGGAGATGGTTTCGTAGAGAAAGAAAGTCCCTTTACAGTCAGCACATTCCTCCATAATTATACTGAAACAGGAGACATCCAAGGGAACCTAACGGTGATATGGAACAATAGATCCAGAGTGATTCCTTTCGTTTTCCATCGCGGAGAACTTGAGTACAAAGTGAACCAAACGACCGGAAATATAGCATTGACAGAATTTGAATTTACGGTAATTGGATTAGGTCGGCTCAATCCCAACTTAAATCATTATATTATGTATGGCGATGGTGACATTGGGCACAATCAACTTAAAGATCAAGATGTTTCTGTTTTCAATCATACATATACAGAACAAGGTATCTATCAAGTGACCTTTGAAGCTAAAGGCGAGTTATATCTGGAAGAGAACGCGACAATAGGTCTACAAATTATTGTAGATAATCCAATCAAGTTTCTTGTAATTGAAACGAACAACCCAATTAGATACCCACCGGCGATATTGACCCTTAATATTAGTGTACCACATGACCATCTACCAGTTCATGACATGGAATGCGTGCTGTACATGGATGATTTTATCGATTGGAAGACTTACAACGTTTCGACCCCTTTGGTCAATTCAGAATCAAAACTAATGTTTGCATATACTTACTTGACACACGGAGAGCACTACATCAAGATCTCATGCAGAACGATTTCATCACTCTATGAAACAGTCCACAAAGTCATAGTATACAATGATTGTTTTTCTCCAATCGGAATCTTTGACTACAAATACTCACATGAAGAAACGGCCATGAACGTAAGCTTAGATTTTAATGCAGAAATAGGAAGCCGAAAAGACATTTTGTGTTTAGATGAAATTCCCATTTATATGTGGTCCATCGAGAAACGTTCCCTTAACGACTCTTACGCTCTTTTAGACCGAAAGGTTGGTGAGCCAGAAGATTTTCAGATTAAAGCCGATCGTTTTGAAGAGGGACTTTATCGGCTTAATCTGACTATAAAGTTCCCTTCATCGCAGAAAGGGTGGTACCATGAATTTACTTATATTAATTTTGTGAGTCTCCCCGTCAGATCCAATATTAGCAACGTGGTCCTAATAAAGTAAGTGTTCTTAGTTAATACTATGTCGCTACAATTTGTCTACTATTCCTACCACATTTCATTCTCATATATGTAGTGTAAATCATAACTGAATTGAATTTTTTTCTTCCTAAAATGTACATTGAAAAATAAATGTAAATTTGCACTCAGTTAGATAATATCTTTCTAACTCAGTACCTTCACAACGACGTGACCTTTGTGGCAAAAGATGAATGCTTAATCGTTACAAAATGTTTAATAAAATTCAGCAAATATAATTGAGTCATTCCTGTCAAATCTACATATGCTCGACCTAAGTCCTTAAAAAGAATTATGCATCAATTGTTGAAATAGTTGCTATATTTGCAACATCCGGGCGTATTATATTACCCATTTCTTGATGAGTTTCAGTTATTAACACATTCTAGCCTTCATGGGAGCTTTAAAATGGAATGGTTTGGCAGCGGACTCTTGAACTGCAGCCTAACCATCCAACTGAGTCCTTAAGTTATAAGGCAACAGATGATGATATTTTACTACAAAATAAATTAGTCTCAAAAGTGAATTGCCATTAATATTTGTATGCACCAGCATGCTTATGAGTTGAATTTTATATTTAGCTTTTGTAAAACATAATTGTAGCCAACCGGCTTTTAAAATGGATTCTCCAATGTTCTTCACTTAAACAAACCCCAGCTACCACTTAGCCTTTGAAAGTACACAAGTTGTAAGAACTTGGTTGTTCACCTGACATCAAATAGATATAGTTTATTCTCAAAATATTTGTAAAATGAAATGGTACATTTTAAAAATGCTCATCTAGATATTATAACTTTTGACTGATTAAATTCTACTTTCATTTTTCTCTGACACAGTTGCCTATTTAATTGCTATGAGCGTGTGGCCACAAGACACGTTCTTCATGTGCAACCTATATGTCTTCCATGCAAGAATTTCACGACAAAACTGAAATGGACATTGATGACTGTTAATGGAACTCAGAACACTAACCATGAAAACTTGGACCAAATTACACATTACGGTAAGTGCTTCATTAGATATTTCAGTCCCTAATGGGATGTAAATAAAGTATTATTATTACAAATTGGTATTGTGTAAACATATTGCTAAAAAGTATGGAGATTGTTTGTTTTTGTTGTTTTTTGTTTTTTTTGTTTTTGTTTTTTTTTATTGAATGTCTGTCAAATGTTTACACACTACAAAATCTATAAGAATTATTTTCTCATATTATCAAACACCTTGAAGATTATCTTAAGAAGAAAAACTTTCCCAAATTAAGCTTACACATATCGCTGATATTTGGAGTACCGGTAGTTTAGAGAAAATTACAAAGATAGTGTTTGCAATTCGTGAAGAAGATCCCCTTTCCGGTGGTTCGATTTGACATCTTAGCAGAAGCTCTTCTGCCTCTTACAAATATTCATTGGAAAAGGAGTGCAGAAGATTATAGAAATATAGCGTCAACATACAGCCCAGATCAATTTGTATACTTTGAATGTCAACGCTATAGGTCATACCTGTTAAACAAGTTGGTAAAGAAAAAGGCGCGATTTTAAGCATCTACTGCTTTATAAGACATCAATATATTTTGTGTCCGCACACTGTTAAAACTCTGCGGCAGCAGAGGTTGCTGTCTTGTAATACTGCTTACAAATCAGTTAAATTTTCGATGTATACTCCCAATTCCGTTTTTTCTCGATGTGTTCAGCTATTTTAGAAGAGATCAGATCAACGATGCGAATGAGCATATACAAAGTTATAAACTGTTTTCAGCAGATACAAGAAATTGGCGGCATAAAGTCATTTTCTCAAACCAGTTGGAACCAGGGGGTTAACCGATGTATATCCAGTATTTGGATTTATTACCACAGTGTCGAGGTTTATGTGTTCTGTTTCATTAAAAATTCCCGATCGCAGTACTTTATTGCATACAATAATACGATTGCACTCATAAATAGCATGCAGAACAGAACATTGAATGGCTCCCTCGTGTGCTTTAACTTTGATTAATGAATGTCCCTTTCTAGTAAGACTTGTAAACTATGAGTTTTTAAATGAAAATTTGAAGTTTTGTATTAGATCATATGGACAATTAGAGTTCAGAAAGAACCTTCTGAGTACAGATAATATGAAACTTGATGTAACTGCTGATATTATTGTGAGTTCACTTTTTTGTTTTGCGAGGGTGTCAATGTTTGTGGGTTTGCAGAAAGCTACTTTTTCCTATATATAAATTCCTGGACTGGGGGAGGTGTGTTATTGTTTCCAAAGAGGATCATTGTTCGTTGGTCCTTAAATTCATGGTTTGCAAATACGAATTTCACTTATATTTGCTCCACAAGAAGATTAGTGAACACACAGTACCAGAAAGAGGAACTTGCATTAGACTTACATTCATAAATAGTTTATACCTCTTATGCACTCGCCTTTGAAAATTCGCATTTTTTAACGTCCGGTGTTTATTCTCTTCTAAGTGAAGAGCTTGTCCGTTATTGTTTACAACCGATTCAGAGATAATAATTTTCATTAGTTTGATAACAGTACGACACCAAATATAAGTGGCTAAAGCTATGATATTTTTCAGGAATTCACAACGAATCCTTAATCATTAGGGGAGGATCCTTAACGCCTGGGACAAAGTATAAGATCAGATTGTACGTAGATACTTTAGAGGATCACAACAGCAGAATCGCCGACTATGTCTTCACTACCAATCTTCCACCCTATGGTGGAAGTTGTGAAGTCAATCCTTCAATTGGTAGGTAGCGTATTTTATAGACAGTTTTTATCAGTCAATAAAATTATATGGAAGATTAATAATGTACACTAACAAAGTATCCTTTATCCCTTCTGCTCTCCAGACTTGAAAGCTAACATGTAACCTGGTGGTGGTAAATGAACCATGTAGCTTTATTCATTTATAAAATATTTTTCTTGCAGGCTGAGAGAAACATTTTGTAACGAATAGTGATATAGGGATATATTAGGAATAATTAGTTCATGGCGTTAGATAAAGGTGGTCTTTCCCATAAAAGGGCCCTGGTGGTCTAAGGCGCTCGCCCTTAAAGATCCCTGACATCTCACCTCTGCCCCGGTGGGATCGCGTCTCAGCTCGGCTATCGTGGGTCTGTGAGAAAGCTTGCCAGTAGCTTCACGTGGGTCGGTGGTTCTTCCTGGGGCTTTCCCAGGTTCTTCCTCCACCAAATATACTGGTCGCTATACATACCCTATCACGTGTTGAAAAATGGCGTTAAACCCTCAAAACACAAGCACAAACTTTCCTATATTCCATTGCATTATTCTCTACATTTTATCGTTCTCCATCCAAGAAGTTGCAAAAATAGTATCAGCAAAGATATTGGAATAAATCCTTGGAAAATTCAATAGACGTTTGAAGAAACCATTTCTTTTTCTGAAGATACATTTTTATATGTTTCTTCCAATATTAACGAAATCACAAACAGTCTAATAAACTTAAAAAGTGCACAGTAAAAATGTGACTAGTCCGATTCCTGAGCAATCATATCTCCTGTCTATGTCGACCCGATTCTACAGTTATTGTCTTTAAAAAATATTTTGTGAAAATTCCCAATGAAATCCGTTCTCTGGTTGCTAGTCCACTGATTAAACATTAATTTAATGTCCGCAAACGATATACCGTCCACTGACATTATACCACGCGAATGAACACAATTAATGTCCGTCAACAACATACCCTCCAAGGATATTTTACCGCGCAAATGAACACAAGCTGCAGCTTGGAAATAAAGTTCGGGACTGCAATCAGTTCAGTGGGAAATACGTATTGCTCTACAAGGATCTCAACTGATTATTTGATTTATGATACGTGAATCTGGTATAATAGTCAATTCAGCATGTTGTATGACACTAAAGCTAGCACATTGTATTGTGCATCAATAACAGTGTGGTTTTGGGAGATAACTCCATCAGTCTTGTTGAATTTTGCCTGAAGAACTCTCAGTGATGGGTTTCAGCCAGCTTCCTCTTGCTCTTTAGAATGACATGTTAACGGGTTCAACAAATTTTAATGTAAAAGAATTCTCCATCCTGTTACAAAGCCAATAACGTTCTTACATTTCGTAACCATTCACTTTTAAAATTTCTTCGGATATTCGAAAAAGCCGTATTTGGTCTAAACTCAATACCTACAGTGCAGTTATTCAGGTTTTTTATATAAAGAATGAAGAGGAAGGCATCCGTTCCTGGACTAGCAGTATAACAATCGAGATCGTGGCGAATTATCACTGACTTGCACACCTACTACAATGGTGGAGCAACACGAGAAACCGCGTCAGAAGGTGCGATGTCAGGTAATACCCACATTATAACGCTGATTGCCTGGTTGCTATTTGGACCTCTGCCTGGTTGCTATTTGTGAGCGTTATGCTTGACACCCACTAAAAGGTCTTGGAGAATTGTTTATTGTACACTTTGCTACTGACCATACAGAAACCTACTTTTCCAGAGAGCATTATCATTAAAAGTCTTTAGTGTTCAAAAGAAAAAAGAAATATTTTAGACAAATAAAAACATCAATAGTGGTGAGTGATGCTGGGATTTCGACAGAAATATGAAGTGCATGTTCTATCCAAAATGCCGTTACGTATATGTTTGCTCTGCAGTGGGGGAAATCACTACCTTTATGACTGTCGACATGGGAAACAGTCATTTCCTTAATAAGTCCCACACTGGTCTTTACTTACTTTATCCCAACTATTCATTGATAAATTAGAGGAAGCATTTGACAATTATCAGTGAAAATATGTAGCTGCAGAACCTCTTTCTGGATTTACTGAATTTTTTCTCTCCAATTGATGTACACTCCTCAGACTCGTACCCCAAAATGATGGGTTCTTTGTAGTCACTCATCATTTATGCCATCCAACTTCAGAATTTGTAAATGATTTCATTGATAGTGATATGTGCTCACTCAGATACTTCGCTTTTGAACTGGCTGTTAAAATTATTCAGGCTCATGGCCCTGGTACTTTGTTAACAAAATATGATATAAAATCCACGTTTCGGTTACTCCCATAACCCCTGCCGACTTTGATTTATTGGGTTTCAGCTGAACGGTAAATACTATTTTGACAAATATATACCAATGGGGGTATTTATCACGTGCACTTTTCCAGATTTTGAAACCTTCTTGCAATGGATTGTGAGACAGAGACGCAACCATACTAATATTCAAAACCTTCTTGATGACATTTTGTTTGAGGGAAAAGCATCTTCCTAATGTTTAGATAAGTTGAATACTTTTCCTGATAACTGTAAATATCCCATAAAAAGCAGCAGGACTTTCTCGTGGATTTCAGGGGAAAAAACATTTTTATATTTCAAAACAAAACAAGAAGACATTTTAAATAGGAAAAATCACACCTCGGACCTTATAGTCTTTATTTGGGTTTCTTAATTTTGCTTTTCAGGTAATATGACCATGCATGTTTTTTTGTTGTTTTTTTTTTGTAGAAGGCTGATTCATGCAACTATTGGAGTTTAGAGTCTGCATCATAAGATTAGGCTATCCAATAGCATCAAAGAAGATTTAAACGTTTTTGACTTCTTAGAACATTACAGGGTGTAACTGTAATCCAAAAGTCGGATTAGTACTCAAATAAAATGTTAGAGCTTGACATAGTGCAGGTGGAATATATTTCAGGAAATCTTTTTTGAACTATTCCCAGTGGTAGTGGGTATGTCTATTTGGGGCGACATTTTTTTTTAAAGCACCCTTTCAATTTGATAACCAAGTAGTTGTTAACATTATGAATAAGAATTCATGTCAATAAGAAAGGAGTAGTAAACCTAGTGCGTGAATTATTTCGTCAGACCTTTTAATTTAACATACTACTGAAAGCAGAGCATAGTATAGGCGTGCAAAATGCAATAGCTGATTCATGTTCTTGTTCCCAGAGTGTAAGATTCAAGGACGTGGGACCAAATGGGTCAGAAAATCATTTTTTGCTTTCCTTCGTGAATGACAGCTTACATCCTGCAACAAGGGCTCGGAATCCCCTCCTCTCTTGATGATGATACCATCATACGGGGCAAAAGATTTACAGGTTACTGCATTTGTATTGGAAAATATGAACGAGTTTTTCTGAGCTATACTGCATGACGTCAGAAGTGCAATATAGCTCAGAAAAAACGAGTTCATATTTTCATATACAAATGTAGTAACCTTTTTATTATATACTCATTTTGCTTTTCTTCCTAAGGGTGAATAATAAAAAGAACACACTACAAGAAACAAAGTAACTAAATTTCTGCTATATTCCAAAGTAAATACACAACCGAAGTTAAACAAATACACAGTAACAGTATTCATGCGCACATGGCACCGCCCAGTGACCTTTGAACTTGGTAGAGTACCGCGCGTTCAGTTATTCGTTTCAAAAAGAAATCTCATTTTGGTCTACTTAAAATTGAAATTTTGAGTCATATTGTGAATGACTGCACCTTGGAACAACTTTCCCATTTGATCTGGAATGGAGGGATTTTGTTTTTCTGTCGATCCAACTAAATTCTGCTCTTTTACTTGTGGTGACTTGCGTTATTAACTGGGTCGATTACGTACAATGTACATGTAGCTAGAGGGACTGGCCTCGACAGCAAGCTACACATGTGTTACTGTTCTGCCATTGATAGTGTGCAATCATAAGGTGGACAAAATATGCAATTCTTTTAATTGAAATTCTCAAGAAGATGCAGGATTAAATATTTTTGTTAGGGAATAACAAAATCATTTCGTTTTGGAGTGCAGTAAATTCTCCTTTGGAATGTGATTTCTGTTGGAAATATAGTCTAGATTGCAGTGCAATTTCGCGCCGTGGATAAGAAAGTACATTTTGAAGAAATTCAAGATGCAGAAAAGTAACTACATTTATTGTCAGTCTTATTACCAACTATAGATGACGTATTTATATGTACTGTCACTTGCATGATCGTTGCTGGATGGACCCCAGCTACATGACCTATATGACTTTTACTATAAATCCAAACATTTTCTCAAAAAATTAAAACAGGCAAAATTGCAAAGCGGCTGGGGTGTGAGAGCCCATTTCGTCAGCGGAAAATAAGGTTCTTCGTTATCGTGGCTTATTGGCTCCGATGCACTTGCTTTTATACCAAAATCCGCCTTCTTTGGTTGTATTTTTTCGAATTGAGTGCTTGGACTTGTAAATTGGGCGGTCTCTGAGAGAAACGGAATATTATTTGGTCTTAAGATGCATTTTTACGCTATTTGTTTCATAGACTCTAGAAAACACGATTCATAGTCTGAACCATAGGCTAAATAAGTGTTTATATTATCAGAATGATATTTTCAATACTGCATGTCTCACGTTTGTTGTCACAAAGCCACCGCTGCACATTGTGAATATCACGTTCAGTCACTTGCTTGGTTGAAAGTTTCTTTTGTGACTCAATGAATTCATCCACATCGTCATCTTTATCATCTGTACTCTCAAACAGCTTGCTTAGTTCATCCACAGACAAATCTAACAAAGCAAAACCTCCGGTGTCTGCTACATTTGCGTACATTGTTTGTTTACAAGAAAAAGTAGTTCCTAACATGTGATACTATTTTTAGACACACGTGTCATGCAGTATGAAGCCGTGCAGTATGGAAAAATACTGCACGATTCTGACAATGCAAAGTTAGTGGAGAAAAAAATGAGTATATAATAAATTTAGATACACAACTGCGATTGTTGGTAAAAGAATTTAAGACCAATGAGAAAGGAACTGGGGCGTTTTTAGCGCTAAATTAGACTAACAATTAAGCAAAATGTCCCCTTAATTCCTTAGCACACAACTTACAAAATCCACCCCAGTTCCCCATCAAATAGCTTTTAATCCACTATGACGGAATTTCGCTAACCACGAATCGGTTTCCAGCTTTCTTAAAACGGTCTGTAGATTTCTCAAACATTAACTCTCACAACTATCACACTCCTTCCATTTTGGGGCAGCGACTGAATGTACTGTGGGAAATATTTCAGAGCGAAAAATTAAGTTATACGGCAGTTGGTAATCGGAAACTTAAAACTAGATACATTCAAATTACTTTTAAATAGATACTAGTCTGAAATATGCAAGAATACCATATCCCACATGCAACTATTCCTTATCCTTAGCACCATGCTAACAACGATTCTAAAACTTTCAGGCACCCCGCAAAATTATGGATCATTGCATTATCTTTACCATGTTGAGCTGTCAAACGGGCAGTCACAAGGCTAACAGGCCCTAACATGAGGCTACAAAATGGAAAGTCCCATATTAGATGGATGGCTAAACGAGGAATGCTTTGGGAGAAATTTGATGTTATAGTGCAAGAGCAATTGTCATGAAGTCTACCACCAACCTACCTTGTGGTCTATTTAGGATAAAATGACCTCGCTCTAATTAAGTCTAAGGAGTTTATAGACAATATTAAGTGATCTTTACTTCGCCTTGCAATTACGGCACCTAAAATATGCAGTTGTATGGTCTAAAATGCTTCCTCAGTTGTATTGGAATGGAGCATGCAGGATCGTTCATGTAGATAGGAGCCGTAAACGTGTGAACGAAGCAGCAAAAGCAGTTATCTTGACAAGGGGATGAAAATTAATTATGCACACTAAAATTAATTTGGAGAACAAATCTTTTTCCTTTTGAAGGTACTCACTTATCAGACATTGGCAATGACATTTATTTCAACAATATTCAAGGGAAACTTAACGTTTTTCTGGCGCATAGGAGCCCCATCGCATAGGAGCCCCATTTTCTCAATATCCGACATACTCGAGCTCTTTAATTATTTTTGGCGGTGATTGATCACATGACCACTCAATGGATCTTTGGGAGACCACAGCGTAGTCTAGTATAATTTTGGTTCTATTTTAGATAACAGGCTCTGAAAGTATCACTGCAAAAAAAATGAACTATACGTTGAAAGTAAGTTGCTGTATCATCGATGCCTCGAAATAGTGACCATATAAAAAAAAAATATATATCTAAGGATGAAAAGCCAATCTTTGGAATTTGCAAAACTGTTACATAATTCAAAACGGTATTAAATTTATTTACCACTGAGAAATACGTCTTGGATCTGCGACTTTCGAGAAGTTTATTCATAGATTTGCACGACTTATGTGTATACTTATCCTAAAAGCGACGCTCTTTATGTGTCTGTGTGTGTGTGTGTGTGTGTGTGTGTTTCTTCTTCTTTAAAATTGTTGTTTAGTTTATGTGTTGATATGGATACAATTGTGATTCCTCTGTCTTTAGCAGATACAGGTTTCACGGTATAATTGTAAAGACTGTGCCTGTATGCAAATAAGGTTTCTCCATCTGCCTATTGTTTGTAGCAATTATGCGCAAGTTAGTCATTATAGCTTCTTAACATTAATACTTGAAGGATTTGCCGGTGAAACGTTGTATACTATAACCTGCTCCTCTTGGACAGATGACAATGCTTATCCTCTCTACTATCAGTACTTATTTCGGGGTGGAGACAACAAAACGGTGGAACAAGTTCTTTATGTTGGATGTAAGTATCTATATATCTACCGTATTTTCACGCATATATCCCGCGTGTTATACAGGATTGTATATACCCCACACACACACCCCATGCGGGTTATCTCGGTAGGCGGGCTATATCAGTTCTTGTTCATACAGCCGGTAGTCATCAGCTTATTTTTAAATTTATATAGATGTAATTTTTAATAATTCTCTGCTCATGATTTCTAAAAGTTTGTTTATGTTAAACAGAACGACAACAGAAGTAAGACTAGCACGAATAAATGGATGCCAAGCAGTTACTTCTAGCGATACCTATCGAGATACGAATAAATTGCAAACGTTTTTTAATGGAATAGATCAATGAGAGAGCTTCTATAGCTCTGTTTTTTCACATAATTAAAAGTAACACCAAATAAAATACAAAACGAAAAGAATCGATGGCGTGAGAGTGTGCTCGCCACTCGTCATCCATTCGTCCCATTCTGAATAACAGCAAAATGGCCGCCAGCAGCACTAACCGTTGCTTGCACCAATGGCTCTTTGTGTGCAGCCATGACATCAAAAACCAATAGCGACTTTGGTGGAAAAAGATACCTGGACCTGTTCTGTAGCATTTATCTATCCAGATCATCATTTCGGTATTCATCCATCCCTTATTTTTTTTTTCCAGTGGACGACAATGTCGCCTGGCACGTGGTCGGTTCATGTGAAATTTTGTTACGGTTTCTGCGGGGTATAAGCCTGGTTATACTAAATATTTTTTACACGATTAGTGAATTTCTTCGGGGTATATGCGTGGGAGGGTTATACGCGTGGAAAATACGGTATTTGTATCATTTGCGTAACATTTATATATGCTAGCATGAATGTTTAAAGAACAAACCAAACTATTAGAAAAGACCAATTTCGGCGACAAACAATGAAATTTAACATTGTTTGAAGTAGGTCAAATTCATTCAAAACTCGATGTGAATAGTTGTTCAGATTAGAAGAAAAGATATTATTTATACATGCACTCAAGTACTGAATTGGCAGTGAATTAAATTTAGCAGATTTTATATCTTTGTACGACTGTAAAACCTGCCCAAAGATTAATTATAGAGAACGAAAGTAAAGTTTATCATTAAATAATTTAAACAAATATGATAAAAAATAAAAATTTTATAATATTGAATTTTCTGAAATAAGTTTTGCTATGGTATGTTTTAAGTGTAGAATCTGAATCAGTTAAAATCACATACGTTTACGCTTCTAGAGCAAGACTTGTTATTGATATCATAAAATTTCAACGATTGCCACAAACATTTTTTCTTTCTTCCATCTACGTTTAGCTGAAAACACAAGCGTTCCATTGTATCTTGCAGTAGGGGACAGGTACAACTTTTATCAATCACACATCGAAGTCAGAATTACAGATTCTTTTGGGGACTACACAGAAGTTGTCTTATTTGTAGCTGTAAGTTTTCCGTGATTTTACCGATAGAATTTATACTTGACGTAGAAGTGAAGATATTTTTATCATTATTATCAAAATAATCATCGTAGTGGTCGTCATCATTTCTTGTTATTATCCTTATTCCAGTTCTTAGTAGTAGAAGTACTACTACTAAGTGTTAATGCTACTACTACTACAACTACTGACTGCATACTCCGTTTTAGTATTAATATCACGGTTATTTTCTGATTTAGTAGCACGTCCCTGTAAATACTAGTTGTTAGCAGTCTTAATAGCACACTGTATTCCATAGAAAGTAAATTTTAAATAAGTGTCATCTAGTTTCAATGTGCCTGTGCATCACGCAACTCCAGGACATGACGTAACTAAATATTTCGCATACGATTAACCAATCCTACAGACTTAAAATGCATGAAAACACAGTTACGAAACTGCAGATTATTTGCATATAATCAAAACGTTATTGTGCAATCTTGGCTTTTTGAATGTTCATATATTGAATAACAGTATGTGCTATAGTATAACTACATATCCTAAGATGGAACTTTTTTTTCCAAATGTGTGTTGCATTTTCTACATCTATTTTCAGACTTTTCCATCCAAGATTGTACAAGATACAAAACATGTAGTCTCGTCATTGGATGCAGTATTGACCTATCTCAGTTCTGTGACCACTGATTTCAAAGTATCTAATTCTTCAAGAGAGTTTTCCAAAACTTTTAGACACATTCAGTCAGCTAGCTCGAACATCGCATTAATCGTAAGTTTTCATGTAGCAGAAAATCTTACCCAGGACCGGATTAAGACCTTTAGAGACCCTAAGCACTGAAACAATTTTGGTGCCCCCCCCCCCCATTTGTAATTATAAAAAAAATACTAAACCGTAATTTCTCTTTTTTTTTGTGCTCCTGCCTTGCTGGTGCCCTAAGCACGTGCTTAGTCTGCCTATTGGATAATCCAGCACTGATCTTACCTCAGTGCAAAAATAGGTTATTTTTTCAGAACAAATAACAGGACTGAGGAAGATTTTTAAAAAAAGAAATGTCCATATTTTCACTTTTTGCCCGCTACGAATGTGGACTTTCTTTTCTTTTTTTCTTTTGTATGTGCTCATATCAAAGAACTCTTTTGTACCGAGCAAGAAATAAGCGCTCTTCTTTAGTTTCGTATTTTCTACAGCTTCTCATTACCAACTAGAATGAATGTTTTATGTATCAACTGTTTCAGACAGAACAAAAAGTCGTTATATACGAGCACAACTATGTGCAGAATTTATCGTAAAAATATATTTTTAACCAGAACTGGATTAGTAAATTTATCGAAGAACTTATGGCTGACGGTTCAGAACCAATCTTGAACAATCTAATGTCAAAAATGTGCTTTTCGTTCATAATTAGGTCAAGTCAAACTGCTTTTCTTTTGAGCTAATACTTCGAGTAAGATAGCACCGGATCTTCGGATCTTTTGAAAGATCGTTTGTGTCAAGGACAAATTATATAGGAAACAAACACAACAAAATGGCAAATTACGGTACAGCAAGCCTGAAAAACTAGCCAAGCGCTTTCGAGATCAACGGATCCCCTTTTCAAAGCGGACGACACAATAATCAACACAGAAACGTTGACTTTATCTTTATGTTTACATTTAGTTGGAAGGTTTTATCTTCCTAGGGCTTTTGCTGCCTCTCTTGGTCTTTATATTTTTGTAACTTTACATTTAATTGGCACCATATACCCTTTATTGTGTTGAGGTTCCGTTAAACGTTAATACATACATACATACATGCATGCATACATGCATATACATACATACATACATACATGCATGCATGCATACATACATACATACATACATACATACATACATACATACATACATACATACATACATACATACATACATACATACATACATACATATCATCTCATTCATAATTTTGGAAAAGCGTTATATTTACTCTTTGGATTCTAACTGTACACTAAATATTATTCGGGACAAACATTTGGGGTGGTCATGCATTGGCATTATTGCCATATCATGTTACGTTTCCTTTGTTTCAGTCAGTAAAATAGGTCACATGGGAGCAAGTTAAACGCAAAAGAGTGCTTTTGTCAAATTTTAAATACCAGATTTCCCAAAATGTAATAGTTTAAAGTATACAGTTTACTGTATTATTAGGATTATATGCTTTGATATTAGATTATGTAATGCAACAATATGTAAATAGATATTTTGCTTACGTTTTTATGTTTGTAATTGTTATTTGTTTGTGTCAAATGCTTTGCCAAATGGCTCTGTGGATCTCGAAAGTGCTATACCAGTTTCTCAGACTTGCTGTACCATACTTTGTCATATTTGTTTCCTCTCTTTGTGTCTCCCTCTGTGTGTTATATATGTATGTCTGTCTGTCTCTCTCTCTGTGTCTCTCTCTGTCTGTCTTTCTCTCTCTCTCTATATATATATACATATATATATGTATATATATATATATATATATATATATATAGAGAGAGAGAGAGAGAGAGAGAGAGAGAAACAGAGAGACAGAGAGTGAATTACAAATATACACCAAACAGAGCGGAAAGTGCTATCCCTGGATTCTACAGGAGAATGCTTGATAACATTAACATAATTTTTAAATACGAATAAATAATATTATCATTCAGGTTAGAGAATTTTAATTCGTACTCTACGGAGATTCGAACCCGGATATTTTTTTATATCTAATAACTTCATAAATACGGAAAATGTAAATGCAGTTCAGGAAAATGAACCTCATGCTTATGGAACCAGTTTAGTTCAGACTTTTGAAAATCTAGTGTATTAACGTGTGTTCCGCACCGCCATATTGTAGAAGTAAAATGTATGATTGATATGAAAGCATCAGAGGCTGTCAGAATAGTTCGTTGTGTCATGAGGTCGGTTTGTGTTCACTGCAGTGCTATATACACTACAGTTAAGAATATTTGTCGACTAAAATATTTTTGTAAAATCAAAACTTTTACCACACAAAGCCTCGAGTTATCTTTCGTTTTAATTCAGCTCTGTTTTCTTTTCCAACGAGAACTTAAGTTTCAGACTATTTCCGACCCTGTTGGCAGTAAAAAGACGATGATGTTATCGCTGGAACTATCACTTGAAAACTGACAAATCATGCTTTATCTGGACCGAAGAGTAAAAACATCGGTTCATAGTTTAGCTGTTTCATCAGAAATGTCTGACTAGGACGTAAATAGTTTGTTATGATCGGCATGGAAGTACTGTAATCACGAGTTTCAACAGGGTAGTAAATCCAACCATTGTGAACAAACAGACCTTGTGACGTCACAGACAGTCTCAAATGGCGTCCAACTATGGTAGTGATAATATGATACATTCAAGCGATTTATTTTGCAGAAATACACAAATGTTCGGTTGTGGCGTGGAGATAATATAAAACATGCCTCCCTACATACTATATGTCATAATTATAACACAACATGGACATTCCATTTAAGTGTTAATACATTCTTATGCTTACGCACCTAAAAGTCACATGACAACGATTACAATTCTCTTAAAGTACGTTTCTTTATGAACTTTTTCGAATATTAAATGTAGCTTAGGAGTGTATCTGTACGCAACTGAATCAAATTAATTTTTAAATGTAGCTTAGCTCTGTCCGTAAATGATTGAAATTAAACATAAAATTCCAGCCTTCACTCTAAACACAATGGAAAATACATTATAAAATGATCAATTCAATCACGGATAGTTTCACCCTTCAAGAGCTTCAAAGAACTGTGTATATCCGTGATATGAATTGATTATTTGTAACATTATTTTTTCCTCGAAATTTGACTTACCCTTATAAACTACTATGCCTTGGACGTATCCCAGTAATGACTAATGAACTTATTCCTGCAGAGCAGTCTTTATGTACGTGTTTGTTGTCTGTTTTTGTCTTCTTTTTTATGTCTTTTTTTTATTCTTTGTTTGTTTTTTTGCTGTCTTTCTTTTTGGTTGTTTTTTTTTTTTTGGTCTTTTTAAAAGACGCAAGGAAAGAGAAGTTTATTAACTAGTGATATTATTATTGTTATTATTGTTATTATTATTATTATTATCTTTAAATTAAAATTTTCTTTCAGCCCTTGCCCTACCAAGGTATCAGCTTGGATCCGGAGGAGATCAATTCCATAGGATTTGCCAAAAATAAATATGGCCAGGAAGAGCCATATGACTGGGACATGTATTGGCGGGACTTTCTGGCGCCACGTGATCTAAGACAGCAAGAGGCGCTAACTGCGGTATTATTGGTTGTACACATTTTAAAGAAACACAAATGGGAAGAAAAACTTTCTTAGGATGCCTTTCTTTCTGACATTTAGAAGTTTATGAAGCATGAAATACCATTGGAAAACGCCTCACTTTGTTTAATATATTTTAAGGAGCTTTTAATGTATATACGTTGTGTAGAGCCCACGTTAGTAGGAAGCGAAACAGCAGTCATAGCAGTCACTTTTCTGGCGACAGCGGCGTTGTAGTCGTCGTCAAGAGTTTTTCTTAAGGATTTGCTTACAGTTTTTAATTTGCATATACTTTCTAAACTAATTGAGAGATTATCTTTATTCTTGGCATGAATCATTTTGAATTAAAATTAATTCATGCTGCAACATGCTCGCTCGGCCCTTTTACTTTGGGCTCAAGGCCACAATCATAGAAACACTTTGCGTTATGGTTCTGACTCAAGTCTTTTCATTTGCTATATATTTCCTAAACTACTTGATATATTCTCATCATACTTTGGATAATCTCTCTCTCTCTCTCGCTTGCCTCTCTCACCTTGGGGTCAAAGTCACCGTATTAGAAATTTTGTTAAGGTTTTCCTTTAAGATTTTTCAATCACGTATATTTCCTAAACCTCTTGATGGATTTTCTTCATACTTTGGTCGAATCATAATAAAGCTAAGACAATTCATTCTTTGACATACTCTCCCAACCTTTTGACCTTGTAGTCAACTCATGCGTTTTACTGCAATGGTCTGATCATGGGGTTAAATGTAGGACTTTGCATTCTGATTTATTCTGTATCATTACTAAATCTATAGACTGTGAAATTATATTTTAATTCATATATGTCATAATTATCTAATATGAGCCTTTGCATACAACCTATACGAGTTTTAGTATACGATTAAACAGTATGCTACTTGTACCAGAGCAAACATTTATAGATTATATCGTAAGAGTCTCTGTCGCTGTCTGTCGGTCTGTCTGTCTCTGTGACAATTTTAACTGTCTATTAAAGCTAACGTGTCTAAAGATGCCTTTTCATTTCTTTATGATGCTTACATTTTTTTTACTGTTCTAATGATGGCTCCCGTGAAAGCCCACAGAACAGCAAGTCTTATGATGCTTGGAGTTTTTGACTGTTTTAATGATTGGTTCATCTTAAAAGTTCTTGAGTACATTATTACATTCAAATTATGCCATCACGTTTAAAAGGCCCTGTGTACAATATTATATTCAGATTATGCCATCACGTTTAAAAGGCCCTGTGTACAATATCACATTTCAGATTATGCTATCACATTATATAGGTTTTGTGTACTGTTACGACTAGGGGTAAATGTAACAAAAGAAAAGACTCAAACAAGATTTCAAGATTTAAAATACAAATATTTAATTTCCTAAAATATAAAAAAATATTTCAACAAACAATCAAAGTGAAAGAATTAAAAATAACTTACAGTATAGAATATCCTTAAAAATCCTAAATTGTTCTAAAGTTCACTGATCCGGAAGTTAATCCAAATTATTCCGAATGAAGAGTATTCCGAAAGAAACTTCCAATGTGCTGGAGTGCTAATAAGAATCAGTTATATCCAAATATTATTAATTCCAAGTAATCCATGTGAATATGGAATATCACACAAGTTCTAGAAATGTTTCCGATAATTCTAACGGAGCTGAATAATTCTTAAAGTTTAAGTAGCAGTACTAAATCCAGAATGTACTGTATAATAATATTTCTCTGAAGTAGAATAACACACACAAAATAAACCAATCTCGTTTATGACCTCTCAGGCTCAACATACTATGTAAGAATGACGAACGCTTCGATTACATCTTATTTATAGTCTCTGACTGCGGATATCAAATAAAAACCGAATTATTCTACGTCTCAAACAAACACATCAGAATGGTGATCTTAAACTCTAATTTCTGGTCAACAAGATGAATCATTCTTTGGATTACAAAATCCAGGTCAAAAGTTCAAACCTTCAAACCCTGTATCACGTGACATGACTAATGCTTCAAGCGAAATATTGATTTTCACAGTGGCCAATGTATTGGGTCTCATGTACCGTATATGTTCTTTCTGCAAGACGACAGCTGTTAGACTATTATGCAGAGATCATAAAACTATACCATTATTCAAAAACAAAATGATACATAATTCCGTAACAGTACAATATCACATTTCAGATTGTGCAATCACGGTAAAAAGACCTTGTGTACATTGTCGCATTTCAGATTATCCCATCACGGTAAAAAGGCCTTGTGAACAATATATGATTTCCGATTGTGCAATCACTGTAAAACCGCCTTGTGTACAATATCATATTTCAGATTGTGCAATCACGGTCATAATGCCTTCTGTACACTATCACATTGATAGTATTTATTGATTTCCACTTTCTTTTATTGCACCATGTTGAGGTTATATTTTATAACGCCTCATTTGTTATCATACTGACGCATTTTATAACATGAATATAATTACCTAACCATCTACATGATAATCAGTATTTTATCATCGCTATGGACAATTATGTATGTTTGCCCCATATATTGTAAACTAAGTAACTTTTTACTAATACATTCATTTACATAGAACGGTACTTATATATATATGCAGATGATTTCCTCCTTGAGTGGATTCTCTCTCCAACTGTGTCGAAAGATAGTCAGCACGAGATTCGCAGGAACATACACTATATCTAGCTTGACCTCCACTATGGCCGATCTGATATCAGGGCCGGACTATGTTACGAGAGAAGTTTTGGTAAGTTTGACAAGCTTTCTCTAAATGTTTAAAGATTATTTGAAAACACTTAGTCATACATTTAAAAGTTGATTGGTTCTGTTCAATGTAAGGGTAATGATGCTATTTGGCTTTTTCTCACGAATTTCTGAAAGGAGGAAGCAAGTAAGAAAAAAAGAAAGAAAGAATGAAATTGAAGGGAAAGATTATTTCAAAGAAAGAATGGTAAGCCAATCATTTCATTCGGTTTGAAATTAAATGATCACATACAACAAAGAAAGTCATGTATCACAATTATTGTTACAAGCAGTACTAATAAAAAAAACGGATATAGTTACTTCGTGTCTACTTGCTTGAATAAATTATATTTTAGAAGGCTTTGTTAAGTATAAGAACTCGTTTTCGATCATTCATCATCTAATTAGTTTTCGATCATCCTGCCTCTATACACATCGTGAATATTTGCAATTTAATGTACTCTCCGGTGAAAACGAAAATAGTACAAGGGTAATGTTGAGACAAATAGATAGAAGTATATGTAATGAGTGGAAATGACAATATTTGTGAAAGATAATGATAGTTAATTTAAGGATATTCGCTGTAATTATGTCATAATTATTAGAAGGTTTGAGGACGGCGCAGGTTATTATGATACACTTATAACATTCATACGTTAGCGTTATCATGTTCCTCTTCCCCTGTATTGAACTCTGGAAGAAATTTAACGTACAATGATATAAGTGCGACTTTATTTTTGATATTAAGTAATGAGACATAAATTAAATACATTAAAATATAAATCATGGCAATTATGTAATGGCTAGAGAAAACGATATTGCGAATGAAAATCAAATGACACATTAGGAAATTATTGGAGATGTATGTCCTGTCCTTGGTCAGTTCCAAGGATGTCTTGTTTCAATGCAATCTCAACAAAAGTGTCCAAGTGACACGTTTCATCAGCAAAATATAATTGTATATATGTAGATCATGCGAATAATCTAGGAGTTTTAATCAGTATAAGTCTGTTCAATGTATAAATACTTTTACGGCTATGATTTCATGAACATATGGTGACAGGTTAATGGTTCCTTATTTTTCCTGTGTAATATCTGTTGCCTGGGTCCTTTATTTAAATAAGTCTAGCACATCACAATGCACAGCAAGCGATAACGTTTGTGTTTCCGTATTGGTTTGTCCCCCATTCAGTAACAATATCATGTCTTTAAAAATTATGTATTCCGATATTCAGTCAGCGATTATCCGAAACTATGATGCAGGTTTGGGATTATTTCCTCATACATGACCTTGTCCTCTTTGTCTGAGGAAAAATTCCTTAAATTGCATAATTACGTTTCATTGAAACAACCAGAATCACATCCGAGTTTTATTACATAAACAAAGTCAATATCTTCGAATTTCACTCTAGCTTCAGGTACTAGAATGTGCAGGTGAACTAAACACCAACTTAGTCACTATCGCAGCCTCGCTCAAGCGCTACCTGCAGAATCATGAAAACATCACACTTGCGGCAGAAGGTATGTGTTGTACTAATGTGTTAGGACGAAAGTCTTACACTTATGTATATAGGACACAGACAACTAATTCAGTTCCCATAGACCGTTATGTTAATGTCTGGACAAATTACTATAAAAATTCGGCTCGGTGAAATCCAATAGTACCTGTGCGGCGACAGCGATAAATGAAAATGGTTTAAGGATCATGCCTACTACTGCATACAGTTTATCGATACGTAGACATGTTCAGAAAATCACGTTTATTTTTTCAGACAGACATCGCCCTTCGTTTTTTTTTTAAAGATATCGAGGAGTTTATTTAAATTTGGAAACTGGCTACAATGATAAATTGATAACATTTTCCACAAAAGAATACAAGTTTCCCTCTAAACCTTGCTTGATATATGCAAAAAGAAGTACTTTGGTTCCTGTGTAAATATGTAGTGTACATCCTAAGCTAAATGAATTTCGACACATATTGAAGCGGGACTCTAAGAAAGGGAGGTAATCTGGGATCATTACATAGGCTCCTAGTCGATATAAAGATATAAAATATTCCAAACTTTTGCGTTTCTCAAATAATGTAATAATTACTCAACGTACTTGAATGTGCTTAAACAGAATTAGTAGCACTTGCCTATCTTCCTTTAGAGGTGCATGTCTGGCAAATGTTTATATCGAAGAGAAGTAAATCTTGGAACCTATTTTCTCCTTCACGGACTTCAATTTTCACCACCTTTGAGAGACCAAGCGATTCCTTTCAGGGTTAATGAAATCCCAAGTTAAATATTGTATCAGTTATCAAAGGAAGATTTTTTCACCATTTGCCTGAATGTACCCGAGGGGGAAAAAGATCCACTTGTAATTTAATCAGTGAAACATGTATAGGAAATGGATGAAAAGTGTGGAGAAACAAAATATCATCAATTAGTTGCCAGTTTACAGAAGTAGGATACCAATCTTAAAAGATAGTGATCATGTAACCTGTTTTAGTGATCCATTATTGTCCGGGTAGATGTATCTGGTTGGACAAAATTTGGAACAATAGAATATTTTTAGACAATCTTTATTGCACAAACTGTACATTTTTTTTTCCCTAACCTATAATAAATACAATCGTCTAGTTCCACTTCTGAAAGTCAAGAACTGTTTAGCATACATTTATGTTTTCGAATTTACGACAGACAGATTTTTGGGGACACGTGTTACTAATAGTGCGGCTGAGTAAATACATTACACAGCATTTTATTAAGCTATCCCAGGATACCTGTTTTTAAACTCCAGCGTGACAAAACATTGGTACTGTAAGCAAGAACGTCTAAAACGTACACAACATACAACGTATTCCAATAAATTACAAGCAAATTCACCCGAACTGGTTGATAAAATTGGTGAGAAAGGGGTTGTGCGCATTTTATCCGGTTCCTTTTCCACTGAGTGTGTCTTTTGCGAACAAAATGTATGATTTTTCTGTAAATTACTGCGCCAACATAGATCTGAGACATATTTTTGTCTATCAGAAATACCCAAGGTAGTTCCGAATGATTGAATTCCAATAGACCGTAATGTTCATGTTTGGCCAAATTACTATACTTTCATGGTAATACTGGCAAAACACTCTCACATAATATGAATGATCTGTCCAAGAGCAAACTTTTAAAAGGATGAAAAGAATATGTTACAAGCCTCGTTTGTTAAATAAATGCCATTGTTGGTGCCCATTTGTAAAAATCTGACCAGATGGGAACTCTCCCTGCACCTTCAATTTCGACCACACATCGTTTGAACTATTCGAAGCCACCATCACAATGGAACAAAAGTCAGTCTTTTTTTCTGCCTCTACCGCCCTCCTCCTAGTCGAAAAAACAACCTGACTAAATCTCTCTTTTTGGAACAATTTCCAAACGTCATAGAATATGAAAATTCGATAGATGGCAGCCTGATTATTCTTGGAGATTTTAACTTTCACTTTGACTGTCTTGGAAACCATACACATCAAAACTCCCAAGTTCCATTCACATTTTCAGCCTCAGACAGTCAGTTAACCAAACCACCCATAAACATGGTCACATTTTAGACTGGATTCTTTTTAAAGACCTGATGATAATATTCTACAGTCTTCATTGGTGTCCCACAAACCTGCATCAGATCACCTCTGTTTCATATGCCATCTTGACGTATCAGTTCCTAATCCTCCATCTTTGTTTGCTACTAAGAGAAACCTCCGTATGAACCCAACTAATGCATGATATCCAATCAAACCTAACAACTTTGTTACCTTCTACAGCATAACAATTTGATAGCTTCTTGCGTTCATTGCTTGACAAACATGCCCCAGAAACCAAGTACAGAGTATCCATTCAGAAGTGTTCTCCATGGTATAGTAGTGTTAGGGACCAGCTTCGCACTGCTAAAAGAGAACGCCGTAAGGCTGAGAGGCTTTAGCTTTCATCCGGTTTTACTATTCATAAGCAAGTCAATGAAGCCGCTAAGAAGAATGTCACAAACATAGTTCATGCAGCGAAATAAGCCTATTTCAGTACTAAGATCACAGCTGCAAAGAGCCCTTCGATATTACTAAGAAGCTAATGTCAAGGAACAAATGTACACACTATTTCCAACAGCCTTCTTCCCGTGACAAAGTGCAAACCATTAGCCATTAGAGATCAGTTTGACAACACAATATAAATCGACTCATCGTCACCACACAGTGGTGGTACAGAATTTCGAAGGCAAACTTTAATAGCATTTGAGCATCAATCCTGATGAAGTGTGCCCCAAAGTCATGTAAACTTGATCCGATTCCGACATCACTGTTGCTTGAGTGCCTTGATTCATTATTGATTTCACTAATCGATGTTATTAATACTTCTCTCTCTTCTGCAGAATTTCCATCATTTTTTAAAAACTGCATTGTAAAGCCTCTGTTGAAGAAACCAACGCTTGATCCTAACGATTTAGAAAACTACCGCCGTTTCTCACCTCCCATTCATGTCAAAAATGTTACAAAAAGTGTTCTGTTTCTCATCTGAATTTAAATAGTTTTTTTAACAATTTACAGTCTGCATATCGCCCTCGCCACAGCATCGAAACTGCCCTTCTGAAAGTAGTTAACGACCTTCTCTCTGCTCTGGAGAGTGGAAACATTTCAGTCCTCACCCTCCTTGACATGTCTGCAGCAATTGACACAATGGACCAAGATATATTACTTCACCGTCTCCAACATGTATTTGGCATTCGCGATACAGCCTTACTATGGTTCAAGTCATACTTAGTCTACTGGACACAAACTGTGTCTGTAAATCGAAAACATTCAAGCCAAGTTGATCTATATTTTGGTGTTCCACAGGGGTCTGTTTTTGGACCCGTTCTCTTCATTCTATACACTCAGCCCCTCTAAAGTATCATAAATCGTTATCCGGTGTCTCACCAATTGTACGCTGATGACACCCAAATATACAAATCAAGCCACCCAACCGAAGGTGATGCTACCATCCAAAGCAAAATGAGGTGCATTTCTGATGTGAAGTCATGGATGACATGTAACAAGCTGCCGATGAATGATGATAAAACTGAAGCCATTCTGATCACCACACAAAGAATTTCTCATTCCCATGCTTTACTTCAAACAATAAGTATCAGCAATACTAACATTAAATTCACACAATCAGTACGAAACCTAGGTGTCACTTTCGACAGTATCCTCTCATTACACCAACCTTGTCGTGAACGTATGCAATTCTACATATCTGGAGCTGAGATTTATCAGCTCCATTCGCAATTTTTTTCAGTTGATGCCACAAAAACACTTGTGTATTCCTTAGTACTCTCAAGACTGGACTATTGTAATTCACTTTTATCTGGTTTGTCTCCTACAGGAACTTCAAAAAAGTTCACAAAGATGCTGTTCGGATCATCCTTAGAGTACCAATAACCGAACACTCCTCCCCCCTGATATGTACCATCCACTGGTTACTTGTTTGCTCCAGAATCAAACACAAAATCTGTTCTCTGTGCTACATTTCGTTGACTGCCTCCAGTCTAAAATACCTATCGGACCTCACCCACGTGTACACCCCTTCTAGATACTTACGCTCCTCTTCCGACACTCGTATTCTCATTATTCTCACTATCAAAACGAAGTCTACGGACAACGATCTTTTGCGTACCAGAGTACAGCTACCTGGAACGATTTGCCTGTTGAACTTAACACAATGGCACTGTGATCCTGTTCAAGAGTGCTCTCAAAACTCACCTATTTCGACTGCAAGAACATTCATAAGACTTAGAAATGTTTCCTTAGCTTAATTATTTTCAGCATGTTTTTTGTTTGTAATTTCATGGTGTTTGTTTGTTTTTGTTTTTTTGTTTTTTTTTTGTTTTTTAATCTTGTCTATATATATGTCCTTGTGTGTTAAATATTATTGTAAAACCTTTGGTGCTTTTAAAGATTAGGCGCTGTCCTAAGTCCTCATTATTATTATTGTTGTTATTATTATTATTATTATTGCTATTATGTAGTAGTAGTAGTAGTAATAGTACCTGTGCGGCAACAGCGATAAAATGAAAATGGTTTAAGTTCAAGCTTACTATTGAGTACAATATACGCATAAGTAGGTTTCTTCTGGAAATACAGTATTTAATACACCACTGCACATGTCCTACTTTCGTAGCTCACACAATTATTAGTTGCCTGTGACGAAAAGTTGTGAGATCCATTTATGTTGGCACATCTAAATATTCATAACGGTGAAGTCAGATTCAAACTGCTATTGTTAAATTAATGTCCGAAATCCTATATAAAAAGGGACATTTGCCCAACAGTAGTATTTTACAAGCAACATATAATTCAAGGTAATTACTAAAGCTGAATATTGTTTGGTCCACCTACATGAAATATAATGAATTATTCAGTTCCACTGTATGCATATAATTGTCAAGACGCTTGGGATTCTTCACAACTGTTATCCAGTCAAGAGAAGAAAGACTAATTGTATGATCATTGTTTTATTATGCACAATATTTACAGTTCCTGCACAACTACTGATAATCATTCTATGCTCTACATAAATTCCTGAATTAACTGACTTATTTCATGATACTCTCAAGTACACACACATTGTACATATAGCAATGTCGCCGCCAGTAATAATGCACCTCTCTTCAACACGTCATGAGATATATCTACGTTCTGGATTGCACTGTCCTCTCTCTTTCGCTCTCTCTCTCTCTCTCTCTCTCTCTCTCTCTCTCTCTCTCTCTCTCGGGAACTCTATTATGCAGACATATACTACAAATAAAAGATTATCTCTCCCGACAGTGTCGCACCCTGTAGTCACCCGTCTTAAGATATTACCATTTCCTAAGCTCGTATTTATGTGCTCTAATTCTATCTAATTCTATCAAAATCTGCAGTTGAGTCTGATTACATTTGCTGGCTACCTGCATTAATATCATCACTAAACATACATACATACATACATACATACATACATACATACATACATACATACATACATACATACATTATGAGGTGCAATGAAAGTTATCTTTTTTTCCAGTTTTCCCTTACTGTGGTCGTTTCAAGCGTTATAGCCATGTTAATAATTACGTATCACATAACAAAGCTCTTTGTATTATTGCATCCTCGCATCAGTCACCCGTACAGAAATAATGATATAGTAATCTCAAATATGTTCTAAAAACATGCAGACAAATCTTTGTCATTACTATCTCAAATGTTATGTTAAGCATTTAACAATATATACGCGCATACTTGCATTCTTTGTATCATTACTAGCATTAGGAAAATGTTGAAAGAAAGTCAGTGCTATGCACAAGTAAACAGTTTAATTCAATTGATTGAAAACGTATCCACACAGTCCGTTTGGGTTATTGCAATGAATAAACATTCTTTTTTTATACTATCAGTTTTGACCGTGCTATAGGCATAGTTACATGGTTGTACTTAATTGGATGTTCCATTTAACTTCATCATCATCATCAGTCTTTATTTCCTCATTCCAGAGTTAAAGAATACAAATAAAGGAAAAGAATAATGCATTAGTTATATACAATTAACAGAGGTGTACATGAGAGGAATCTCTTAGAAGCGCAGTTTCCCTTTGAGAATTCTCATATGACAGCATTTTTTAATCTTTTGTAGGACATGTCAGTATGGCACAAGTTTGTAAAGCGCTCGTTTTCATACTTATGAGTAGCATGTTTTACAATTTGTTTCCATTGTATTTTTCCTGTAAATATTTAGTCCCTAACAAAACTTTCAATAAATTCATAAATATTATATATTGTAAAAAAATGCTACATATATCTGGAATAAAACCTTTCTTTTCTGTAACATCTTTTCTTGAAAGATATAGATATAACCTGAATAAAAATATTATTTTAGATTTTACATTTTCTGGAAGATGGCATAATTTACGAAGAAAGTTCAGTTTCCTTTTATCAACTTCAGATACAATTATTTTTATCCCCAGTAAACGTTTGCTCATTCCTGACCGTGTGGTTCGAGGAAAATCTTGCTGAATTTTTGGTACAATGATGCTGAAATACATCGAGCTTTCTGAAGTCTTTGAGTTTGATATTCGACCAAAATTCAAAATATAAAGGGATGTTGGTATCACAATTTTGTGTACAAGCTGACGTAGATTAGAGGATTGGATCTAGCTTGATATGTGCCAATCCCAACAAGAGAATACATTGATTTTCTGCGTTTGGTACAAGCCCTGTCTACTTTTGACGAATATTTCATATTGGAACACAAAGGAATTCCAACATCCTCGGTTACATTTAAAATAGATATAGTATGATTGCCTATTTTTCATTTAAACTTCTCGCATGTTGTTTGTCTATTTGATTAAAAAATAATACGCAGCTTTTACTAACACTGAAGGTGAAGTTCCATGTTAGGGAGTATCTGATATATATATATATATATATATATATATATATATATATATATATATATATATATATATATATATATATATATCAAGAATCTTTTTGCCAATGAATTGGTGTGTTTGCGAGTAGAGTTATATCATCGGCTAGCATTTCTCTTTTATTTTGTAATTTTATTATATGATGTGTTTCAAGATCATGTATTATCCTGAATTTGATAAACCGTATACAGTCTCTTTTGAAGCGGAGATGAAGCCTTTCAGTGAATAAGTCATACACACTTATATGCACAGAATCTAATCTATACTTCACAAACACATAGGACGAGGGGAGGCAAGATCAATTGCACACACCTGTAGAATCTGAAAATTATCTCAAGATACAAAGCTTAACAGCTTTGATGCAGCACCAATGTCCATTTGTCTTCGACGACACTGTATATTATGTGATGATTTAAATACTAACTTTAGTTTGACTCTAACTTTTACAGAACAATATTTTCACCATTATATAACATATGTTACGACTCTAGGGGTAACGTAACAAGATAAAAGACACAAACAAGCTTTCAAGATTAAAATGCAAATCTTTAATTTCCTAAAGTATTTAAAGTATTAAAATAGTTCAACAAACAATCAAAGTGAAATAATTAAAAATAACTTACAGTAGAGAATATCCTAAAAAGTCCTAAAATGTTTTAAAGTTCACTTCCGGAAGTTAATACAAATAATCCGGATGTAGTATTCCGAATGAAATAGCCTGCACGGTGCTAATATGTTGATAAGTTCTAAATAAATCCAAAAAATCCTTATAAGTCTGGAATCTCACAAGTATTAGAAATGTTCCAGATAATTCCACGGAACTGTATGATAATTCAGATGAAGACAGTACTTATTTCTAAATGTACTGTTTAGATATTAGATGAATCTCCAAATAAATATAGATATATTCCACACTGAACTGCAAATTCAATTATGACCTCTCTTCTCAATGTAACTGTAACAGAATGATAATTACTGGATTATTTCCTATATATACTTTACAAAGTGCGCAGAATCAAATTGAAAAACCCTTTCTCCGTCTTTAATAACATGGTATTACAAAATAATACAACCCTCTACGAACCAATCAGGAACTAGGTTACGCGTCATAATGTTTACGTTCTCACGCTCTTTAATTCTTAACCAGTAAACATTATGTTGATTCAGAATGGGAATGTGACCTTGCAATGTTAATTTCTAAAGGTTCAGGAACTAGGTCGACTTCTTTTTCGCGCGCAATTAGTCATGTGACCATTTATCGATCGAAAGGTTGTCGTATGTATACTCATATGGTAACCGCAGTTTAGACTAAGGACGGAGATCATAAAGTAATAAACTAAATCATTATAAAAAGGAAAAAGAAGTATGATTCCGTAACACATATGAACATACTATTTATAAGAGTTGATATGTGCCTTTTATTATCGGTGGTCAAATTACATTTACCTTAATATTCAACTTACTTTCTACATTTTGATATTTTGCTTTTCTAATTTCAAATTGTTCAGAAAGAACACTCTTTACTGGTCGAGGTATTCAAACATGTAAAACACAAGTCGATTGAACAAAAGGAATAAGGAACAAAAATTCAGTTGGCGGAATTTTCATTATCAGAAATTAATTTTCTTATCAATAAGACGGTATCTGTATCTGATTTGGGTGCTTCAATACCGGTGTGTAAGTCTATAAAATGTGGATAAAACTCATTCTGCAAAATTATGGACACTAGAAACACATGATTCACTTAGTCTGATTTGAAAACAAACAAATTTTAAAAAAACAAGCATGATATACCGTTTATTTGCACTGCACATTTTATGACAAATTGCTTACAAGCATGGTGTTATCGTGATCTGTCCGTCCGTTCTCGAGTCTGTTTTTACATCGGGTCAGTCAGGCGTTTTTGTGTCGCTGTGGAGTTGCATTCGTGTTCCATGAACTTAATTGTTTTGGTTCTATGCAAATCTTCTGACGTTTATTCACTGCACGATATGTTTTCTCTGTAGAAATATAGTATTCTTTTGATAACCGTACGTATATCGCAAATTTGTCTGAAATCTGCATACACCTCAGTTAATCCAATTATCACAGGTATGGTCCGACTTGTAAGCAAGATGCTGAAGGTGGTCTATCCAACTCTAACTCCATACCTACCACAAAATCCAACCAGTCAAGTAATGCGAAACTTTCTGCAATATATGGAAACATTCCATAATGGCGAAAAATACAAGAACAGGACACTTCTGTTACAGGAACAAACATTCATTGCCATGAAGGAATTGCGCCGACTCGAACTGGAGAAGGAGAGAAAGAAAATAATCGTATGTCTCGCCTGCCTAAAATAATTAAAAACAAAACAAACACTTTTATATACAAGATCAATAATAACAGTAACTCACAGGAAAAGTCCCGAGATCCACCCAGTTTATATCATTAAGATTCTGTGAAAAAAAGATATATGAATTCTTTATTGTTAAAGAAATTCCCATTTGTTGATATTCAGCCAAGATTTTGAACACTTTTTGTTTCCTATAGCAGATGTTTGATAGCAAATCTGAAATAGTGATGTGTTTGTTCACAAGATAAGAAAAGTTCTCAAATGGCTATATGATAATTTTGATTAAATATCAAGAAGTTTAATTGGTAAACTAGAATGGTAGTTACAGTCTTATTATGGGAAGATGTAACCAAGCTTTGTCCACGTTTATTAGAATAACCGCGTACAAAGCTCTCATCCAATAAAATACCTTTTTCAGGCTTTGAAGATTCTACCTGGATGGAGAGAGTTGTTGAAAGGAGCTGCATATGCCCTTGATGCGCTTTCCGGTCTTGGCCATCCCGAAATCGTCTTTGGTGATGGACTGAGTGTAATGTCCACAAATCACTGGATATGGCTCATCCAAAAGGAAGAGATTATGGTAGCCGATTTGTACCTGAACTTTTCTGGAAGTATTGCTGGCAACGATACACAAGGCATCATGAATATCTCTGTAAGGGCCAATTGCGCACAAGTGTAATATCTTCATATATTTATCTATCTATTAATGTATATATCTCTGTCTTGCAATAATAAGAGCAAACATTCTAAAGTTTTCTACACACCTTCGTCTTTACGAATGAAAGAATTCAACTCTCTCTCTCTCTCTCTCTCTCTCTCTCTCTCTCTCTCTCTCTCTCTCTCTCTCTCTCGTTATATAAGATTGTTACTAAGCAAATATTGTTTCATGTTTTCCAATATATTTTCCAATATATTCATAATGAATAATTTTTCAAACCTGAAACTTACGTATGTCTTTAAGTATTTATTTTGGCTCGGATAATCTCTTAAATATCTTTGACCCAATTTCTCATTGTTTGTTTTTTGCTTATTTATTTGCTCAGTATTAATGTAAACAATAATTAAAAGTCCTTATTAGCAATGTAAGCAATATTTGCCCAAGAGCATATAATTCTTTGACGAATGGGCGATTATTTAAAATATCACTTCTCCGTCTTTATCTAAGATTTCTTATATTATCAAATATGTATTCACTCGATATCAGAATTAGCAAAGAGTCTGGGAAATAACAGGCGAACTGATATCCGTTGATGACTCATCAGTTACAGATTGAGTAGTCACAACTAAATATATTCGATAGCAATCATTGAAGTCGTGGGATATGGCTGATTAAATGTTATATGTTTATTTTGCCCCCATGCTTCTCATTCTTTTGAGAGTTATCTTGAAACGACCGCACCAACATGGCTGTCTCATACATTTGTGCTTTTCATTTAATTCTTGAAATGAAATATGGAGGAGATCTAAGTTCAGATAGTGTGTCTACTATAATCATCTTAGAAGGAATTATTTTTGGTGGTATTTCCAGTAAAATTGTCTTTTAAACATTTTAAATCAATGGACCAGTGAAAAGTCTTTCTGACTGATTTTGTAAAAATTAGTTTTCATCAATTTTGCTTTTGTGCTATCCAAATGAGGGTAATATATTTTTGAAAAATAATGGAAGGTTCCGGTAATGTTACCTGGATAGAAATTTGAAATCAAAACCATGTTAAAGGGAGGTGTCAGTCTACTTTGAAATTGTTCCCTTAATTTGCTGGGTGCGTTGTTTTTTTCAAACGAGATGATTATGGAATGAAATTTCCTTTCAAATCCTAAATGTTACGTTGTAAAATATATTGCAAAACTCCACATGGACATGAATTAAAAAAAGTTGACATCACTTTGGTTATAAATATAACATGAAAACATTATTGCTAATTTATTTTTAATGAAAGCAATTTTGTTTATTTTTATTTTATTTTTTTATTTTTTACAGACAGTGGTTTTCAGCCCAAATCCGTTTTATTGGGGATTGTTTGGAGAGAAAATATCATCAAGAGTCGTTGAGTTTACCTTTCATCCAAATAGTGCGTTGGTAAAATCGAAGGTCAATATCACCATACCAAACGAAGGAAATCTGGAATGCAAGTAAGGAAATATTCGTTTGATTTCAAAATGAAAATGTGTTTTTATCATTATTTCAAATTTAGGGAAGTTTGTGTCTTCACCATGCATAATTTGTGAAATTGAAAACATTATTATTATTATTATTAGTAGTAGTAGTATTATTATTATTATTATTATTATTTATTTGAGGAAACGATCATGATATTTCATTAAAAATCAAATCATAGAAAATTTAATGTATCCTTTTCTAATTTGACCAGTATATTCATATAAAGAACCTAGAACCTAATCAAAATGATACTTTTTGAACAGAGTCCAGAAGCAACTCAACCGGACAAAATGAAGTTTTCGTTTCCAACTGGAGTTTCAGGACTATTTTTAAAGATGTCGAGCTAATATATAACACGCGGTCCTTCAGTTATACGTATGTATCTCTTCTCAATCAAAACATGCTCGACCCTTTCTGTCAATGAACGGAAAACACATCGGAAATACTTTAATATTTGTACCTTATTTACCAAATGACGTCATGTCCACATAACACTCCATCATGGCATCCATTACGGGCGACACGACTGAGATGACTTATTCTTGGTCGAAACATTCACAAGTTTCTTTTTTCAAGCTCACTGGAGAACTTACTTTAACTGAACTTGTGCAAATAATTCCATAAAGGTATCACCATGCTTTTGACATGGTTGTATTTGGTTTAAAGTACCTTACCGTGTGACTGAGTTTTCCGCAATATATCGTGATTCTCCCTTTTTACGCTGTATTACAGCATCGAAATATTTCTGAATTAAAATTTGTACAAAAGCCACGAGGTGTTCTGATTGCTATTTCTGAGCCATGGAGACTGGGGGATGGGGGGTAAATATTTTAGGTATGTATAGATTATTAACTGAGTATTGAAAAAGATTGGACCCAAGGTCATGTGGCGCAGGATGCCGGAGCTTGCGAGGGCATTCTACGCCACACGAACAAGGACCCAATATTTTTGAATACTCAGTCAATAACCTTTTTATTATATACTTAAAAACAAGCATATTAATCATTCTGTTATTTTATAGGAATAACACAATTCAAACAACATTATTTCAACGTTTTCTTAAACATTTTATCCGTCGTAGCAACAACGTATAACTAATGGGACTGTCTATGAAGTATATATGAAGTATGTAACAAAATATGTTGTTCAAGGGTTTTGAATTCAGTGACATACTCTCAGGTGAGTACCATTTTTTTTTTTTTTTTTTTTTTGGTGGGGGGGTGCTAATGATTGTCGTTTCTACAACAATTAAATACTTGATGAAGCATTTTAATTCAATGATTTTGTTCTTTTAGATACCAAGCTCCAAATTATACAGAAGGTGAAGATAATACAACTGTTAAGTACCTTTACCATTCATTTGACCGTCAGTCCTTGGAAGATGATGTCCTGATTTTCATTAAACCAGAATCCACGAATCTTGTATATGATATCTACTTGAAATATGGCGATAAACCCACACCGCTTGAAAACAACTACTCAACCAGCGTAGATAAATCTAGCTGGACAGGGGACGGCTTCCGTGTTATCATTCGGGCACGATATTTACCAAAGCAGGGTGAAATATATTTAGCATTTGCACCTCGGTTAGGTGTGTATACATTTTTTTTATTCCAATTGAAATCACTAATTAGTTTCATAAATAAATTACTGCATTTTCTGTCTGTTTTAGCAATATGAAATTAGCCATAAACTAAGGCAACCTGCTTCAAGTGTGTCCCAGTAACATCACTTTACCAGATATAACGATTTCAATGAAAAGTTTTCAGTTTCTTATATATGCATGAAGATTTAAATGAAAAGTTTTCAATTTCGTATATATGCATCAAGATTTCAATGAAACGTTTTCAGTTTTCAACTTCTTATATGTGCATCAAGGTTTAAATGAAAAGTTTTCAATTTCTTATATATGCATCAAGATTTCAAGGAAACGTTTTCAGTTTCTTACACGTGCATCAAGATTTAAATCAAAAGTTTTCAATTTCTTGTATATGCATCAAGACAATTGTATGATTAATGCATTGCTTTAATGTGTATGAAATTTTATTTTAAACAAATGTTCTTTGCGTTAGTGGATTTTCCATGTTTTGGAATAAGCTGTATATTTACAAATGCTATTTTTTAAATGAACTCTATATTAAGTTTTAATTTTATCAGGCGAAATCCTAAGTACTATACCACATATGCTCATATCGAGTGATTTATTGTATCTTCTATTTCACTGTTTATCTCTTGGTTAATATTCGATTATTAATACTTCTGTTTTAAATCAACTACAGAAAATAAGACCCTTATTACCGTGGATGAAGAAGACCCTCGGATGTCTCCTGTTTGTCTGTTGGTTTCCAGTGTTCACTGCCGTAACTGGAATGGATCTGACTGGATCTATCAGGCGTGTCAAGTAAGTCATATTCCGTAAACCAACGGGAAAATACTGAAATTCACTATTTGTACACTTTTTGTGCGGTATCAATTTTGTGGATTTTATAGTTGCTACAAACCTCAAATGTAAAGACCAAACAAAAAATGATCCTTCTTTAAAAGCAATAGGACCCCATTCCCAATCCACGAATTTAAGTACCAACAAAAATGTCATTTTTCTCAAAACAACGAAAATTGATACCCACGAAGATTACTCAATTCACATTTATTACTGAATATAATTTTTCGTCGAAACTAAAATTGATGAAACCTCTGTCTCTCTTTCTGACTTACGAGCCATTCCAACCTATTATATTTGATGATTCATGATGCATGATATAACATCTTTATCATCCAATAGGTTTGTATTATTTGGAGGTGTCTTTATAAAAATCGTAACTTATACGGTTTAAGAAACTGACGTTACAGGAAAAGGTTAACTTCACAACAGACTGAAATAATTAAATAAAGTTTCAATCATTTTTTAAGAACTGAGCAACAAAATGAGATTTTCTTAATCACATGGTGAGCATTTCTAATTTTTTGGTAATATCAAAGGAGTATTTTTATGTGACATTAAGGTGGACTGATTTGATCGGACATTACGCCTTAGTTAGTGAATTTTAACGTGATGTCACAACGTTGTATTACACACATTTGATATACAAAAATGTAAAAGACAATAAGAATGACGTAATATTATGTACATGAAGAATATACATGACGACATTGGATCCTGCTTTGAAACGGGCAAAACAGGTACAAATGAACCTTTCCACAGATAAAGTGCATATTTCATTTCAAACCAAATATGTTTTACTGTACATATCAACTATATGCATTGGTACTTGTTATTCAGCTTACCTCTATTAATTATCAATGTAGTTAAGTATCAATGATCAATGCCTCCAAAACGAGATACTTAATTTTTATTTTAAGTCGACTATGACTATCAGCGAAAAGTTGTTGATTTTTGGTATTATACATTGTTGGCTTTACTCAAAGCTGCACTTCATCGCACACTATCGTGGATTGAGATAAACATATGATATTATTCTGTGTCTCTCCTGATCAAAAATAATAACAATATGTTCCGAAAACGGACACCACTCTGAAGAAATGGGGGATTTCAAGGGATTCTCATATCCGTCAGGCAGTCGAGATAACATGTACATAAGCAAGGGTGATTTCTAGTGCTTTATTCGTCAGACACCGTAAACAAACCATTCAAAAAGGTCAGCGTAGTACACCCACCTTTACAAAACCCACCCATAATTAAATCGAGGATATCTAGTATTACTACCAGTTTGTGGCCAAACTAAAATTGGGTCTACCTGAAAAAGTGTACTAGACCCAATCAAAAACCGAAACAATCACCGGAATAGAATGCGTGTCTCGTTTTCAAAACCACAATGTTACTGAGTGTATTGAATACTAATTATAGTCCATAATTCCGGGATAATACCCACCCACCATCAACAACAACATCAAAAAAAAATAAATAAATAAAAAATGAAAAATCAAACACAAAAACAAACTGAATAGAATAAACTAGGCATATGTAGGTTGTAAAACAATCATTTGTTAATTATTATTAGACGATAAGAATAATTCGTTATGTAAATTTCAAATTGTTGCTGGGAGAGAATAAAGCTTTACGAAATATATTTTTCAGGTTTCCGAGGAGAGTTCACTTCATTATACCATGTGCATGTGTGAGACAAATGGGTGGAATCTTACAACTGGGACAACATTTTACTTCCCTCTGAATTTTCAGTCGTTTGAAGCACCTTACGTCAAGCCGTTCTTTTCGGGAACCTCACGATTACTCGTAACCCTGGCAGTATTTATTTTTCTCTATCTAGTAATACTGATATGGGCATGGTGGAGCGATTCAGCTGAAGATGACCCTGTGAGTTTGAATGTCTATATGCTTAGGAAAACTTTATTTATTTATTTACATTTATTTATTTATGCTTTTATTATTTATTTATTTATTTATTTATTTATTTATTTATTTGTTAAAAAATATTTAATGTCCAATTGAATATACTTAAAACAAAGGTCATATTAATTTGCTGTATATAAAATGACAATAGAAGCGATATACAAATTTTAACAAATTCGTATAAGTTTTAACATTGGGGCGTTATTTTTATCATCGATTATCCTAGCGGCTGCCATTGTTTGTCTTAATTCCTGTTTCAGATTAACTGTATATAGAACGGAACAAATGATTTCCACTTTGTTGTCTCTAAGATCTTACATTTTCTCAGATTTCTGGATTGATGTATCTGTATTACTTAAAGTCTTTCTTCTTATAGTCACACACATACATGCACACAACATATGTATTATATATACCTATGTATCCGTGTTTATTGATCTATTAATTAATATTATTAACATATATATATATATATATATATATATATATATATATATATATATATATATCAGCTCCGTTGAGTTGAAAATTGCAATATATTTATGTAAAGCAATACGTACCAGCAGCATTCTTCCTTTTTTCAGTGGCAGTTTACGTTTCTATCCGACACTGATGACAGTCATAAATACTTTTACCTCTTAAGAATTTATACCGGATTTGGGCCTGTGAAAGGAACCTCTGCAAATATATGCTTTGAACTTGCTGGAGAGATGACGAAAACAGGAGTGAGAACATTAAAGGATGACATTCGCAGGGTAACATACGCAAGAATCATATGTTTGGTTTCATTCTCGTTGTCATGCTTGTTTATCAATGTGCTTAACCGAGTGATGGAATGTTATGCACCTTGAAGAATTTATTTCATATAATCCTTAGAAATGTACGATGTTTCTGCATCACTACAAACACACTACAAACGAATTAATGAAGTAATGAGCCACAATGTATGTGTACATAGAGTTGTTTATCTTACTACTTGTCATTATGTGGAAAAGTATTCCATTATCTCGGCGTAGTTTGATCCAAATTCATTTCGAGTTGCTTGAAATTTGTAAGTCATCCTAGAAAGCTACTGTTTTAGTGGGTAATCTTTTATTTGAAATTGGACTATTTTGACACAATTAATTTATATCTCATAGTCATTGCTTTGTATTTCTGTAGTTCAAAGATGGATACTGACATATAATTATTTTATTGAGGTCATTCGAAGTATAATGTAATCAAAATAAGCCAACTGTACATTTCACAGTTATAGATGCATATCTCAATCTTACACATAAAGCTACATCTATCAATCTTTCCTATTTATTATGGCACTGGTAAAAGCTATTATTAACATAGCATAACACATGATTGTCTTAAAAGTGCAAAATGTAAGAATTAATTGCGAATTGCAGATACTCAATGAACTAGATCTATTTCTTGTTTAATGATATGTTATTAGAATTAGAATATTTTATTTTTAAAAATGTTCCTCCATGGGCTTTTTTACAGCCACACGATAGCGGCAGTGTCCGTAATTACGTTATGGGAGTCAAGAAGCCTCTTGGGAACTTGATATTTCTGCACATTTGGCATGATCACAGTGGAGACCATAATGGTTCTTGGTTCTTGAGAAAAGTTATTGTGGACGATCTTCTTACCAATGAAAGGTACAAAACGAAAACTGATTTGACATATTCATAACGTTGAAATGCTTATTCATCATCACATGTGCTATTCGTCAAAAGATATCGGTGCTAGGTTTTGTATGATCATTTTATGATAATTTAACCAGCCTCTCGTAAAACTCAAAGATTAAATATTTAAGTATCGAACCAATGACTGAAAACTACAGTTTATGGGGGGTTGGGGTTTGGAGGGGTCTTTTTTTTTTTTTTTTTTTTTTAATTTTCATGCGGGAATTTCCCAACATCCGAGGTTTTTAGATTATTTTTTATGCGAGGATCATAGCTAGTACAACTTTAAAAGTTTCTTTACCAATTCAGCAAAGGGTTGAGAGCACCATATGAATAACAAGTTAAATCTTTTATCTTACCTCCAATGCATCTTAATTTGCTTGTCTACTTCGTATTACATTGGATATATGGAATAAAAGAATTTAATCTTCTTTTACAGAACAATTTTCTGTTGTAATAAATGGTTATCTCTGCAAAAAGGAGACGGAAAAATTGAACGAAAAATTACTGCAAGTACAGAAAAGGAAGTGAATTCCATTGGATATAGACTTCGCACTAATATATCATACTATTTAGCTTACATCTACATCTGGTCGTCTATATTTGTAAGGATGCATCCTTCAAGAATGAGCAGAGTTGGTCGAGTAACAGAAGCCTTCATCATGGTCATGGGTCTGATGGTTACTAACCTTCTCATTCCATATATGGATTTGAAGGCTGAGACAAAGCCTCTCATTCTTGGACCGTTTCGATTATCTGAAAAGAACATTTACTTAGCTCTTATTTCCAGTTGTATTACTGTTCCAGGGATGTATCTTCTGTTCGCAGTGCAACACAACTCAAATCTTGAAATTAAATGTTTTCCCCAATGTAGGCGCCTTCAGAAAAGAATAGTACATTTTTTTCGACATCGTGGGCAGAACAAATATTACGTAAAATCAGAAGATAATGCAAATCAACACATTTTTGTGCAGCAGACTGTACTACCAACATTTTTCGGTATAATGGCATGGGTACTGCTGCTTTGCATCCTTTGCGCATCATTGTTTTATACAATATATGCCGCGACACAGATAAATGTACTGGATGCTGAAACGTGGTTGACGAGCTTCGTGATTGCCTTTTTTGTTAATATACTGGTGTTCGAGATCTTAATAGTAAGTATTCAATTTCATTTTTCAAGTATTCCTTGCATTTACTTAACAGGATGTAACCGTTTACGTTCAACGAGAATTTTAGCCGATAAATCTAAAGTTGCTTTTGAATACATTGAGTAGTAATGCAAGAACATAATTTTGTAAACAAATATACCTTCTTAACAATGTTTATATAAATATATTACGTTTCTATATATGACTAACTTTTGAAGTTATCCTATTATGCTGCTTATTCTTCTGAACACGTTTTACATGGAAATAATTCCCATTTTAAAAAAGACGTTTCTACATCGAAAATAAATGACGACTTTACTGTGCAGAAAGTATGAAAATAAAATGATTAGAATTCTTTATAACATCTTATCACCTAAATCTTACAATCAGTGCTTTGAAATTTTTTCATTCAGATTTTACTGGTTGCAATATTATCCTCAGTTTGTGGGAGCCTGTCTGATCCAAACAAACCAGTTGTAAATGTGGAAGGACTGTGGTTATTTTGTAAACGGAACTTCAGTCTAGCACGTTGGGGTCCAGGTAAATGTTGTGCTCAACGATAAGTATTTGTAGAACTTACACAACTTTATCTTTCTCGCGAACAATACTTGACGTAAGTTTTTGTATAAATATGCAATACTCTGGAGACAATTAGTTTTGAAAACCGAATTTAAATCGCAGTGACAGAGAACCTTACCTTGTGTTTCCATTTCTTACAGTGATTATCAGCTATAAATCTTGATCTTGATCAATGTGTCGATAAATAAGAGATGTATATTATGAATGCTAAAATAACACCAGTTGGAAGGTAGTAATTACAGCACCCCAATCGGTGTTTCTCTCTGCCCACATTAAACGTCTCTCTCTCTCTCTCTCTCTCTCTCTCTCTCTCTCTCTCTCTCTCTCTCCGTGTATTTGTAGCATTACATTGCTCAAGTCCAATATAGGGAAATAATACTGCATTCAAAGCTGTTGCTACGATGTACGTTTCTCTGATTTCTAATTGTTGTCCTACGACCAGAAATGGCCATTAAGCCTTTATTCATTACTTACACCTAGAAAGAAATAATTAACGTTTTCTTCGGGAGGCGGTTTAGCAAAGACAGAGGAAAAACACAAAGGTCAATACATGGAGTGAAATAAGCATTAGTGTGGATAATGTTTTTGAAATTAAATACTCTTATTGTTTCAGTGAAAGCAACCATACCACCCAGTCTGCTTCCTAAAACGCGGAAGGCAGTGATGAGGCTGCGAAGAAAGCTGATGTTGAAGTCCCAGACGCGACTTTTGATAACTGAAATGATAGTATATTTCATTTTTTTGGTGGTTGTTTATGTTATAGCTCTGAGTTCTAGTGATGACCGCGCCTATGAATTGAAAAACCAAATAAACAACAGACTTAAATTTGAGAAGGTAAATATCTCAGATAATAAAACATTTTATTTAATTTTAGATATACGTAAATACTCTGGTATCAGAACGTTTCATGGCAAAATGAAGGAGTGGGAGAATGAGATCTAGCAACATGAACCAAAAGCATAAATAACCAAAGCACAATCCATGTTGATCAACGTAAACCTTTTAGTCTTTCCAAATTATTAATTGTCGAAATCAGCTACCGTTTTTGATTACAAACTATACCGGTTTGTCAACGAATATGGAATATTATTTATGAAAATATAAATTGTCGAAATTGGCTACCGTTTAGGTTACAAACTATATGTATTTGTCATCAAATATGAAATATTACTTATGAAATATAAATTGTCGAATTTGGCTACTGCTTGAGTTTACAAACTATACCTTTTTGTCAACGAATATGGGATATTACTTTTTAAAATATAAAAATTGTCGCAATTGGCTACCATTTGAGATTACAAACCTTTTTGTCAAAAATAGAAACAGTGTTAAACTTATTTCCTCCCAAAACGCATTTTTAAAAGTTTCATTAATGACTTGCAGTTCTAGTCAACACTTTGCTCTGTTTTATTCTTCCTTGTTTATTAATATTGCGCTTTATTGCGCTTTTAAAATCTGTACACATGAATGAAAAAAGTCAATTGCTACACACGAGATGAGCTTCATGGGATCAAATCACGAATAAAGTCAGTGTATGAAGATGTTCATTGTATAATCTGTAAAGTTTTTAAAGTGGAAAATTGAATATAGAACATTAACAAGACACTGTTAAGAAAAGTAGCATTTTAATTTAAATGGGAGGAGCTTTGTTTTTATTGCTTGGTGGACATCGATGGAATTTACCCTTTTACTTCATTTACGGTTTTTATTATTGTCCATCAATGAGAAGTGTTCAGATTCAATCTAATCATTGCAGATATTGTGAACAATATGTCTTTACATTAAACATAACTCTTTTGTCGTCGGCAAATAGATTAACAATACCAATCAATTATATGATAAATCGTTGTGACCCCCAATCCAGTCCCGCCCTCATCGTAATGGCTCAGATTCTGGCGCAAAAGGATGCGGCTGTGAATCCAGTCTAGAATAAAATGGGGTTGACTGCCGCGTTCTCTCTGGGTGAGACATTGTACTGCAGTTGACTCAATACTATAGAACATTTCATTGATTGATATGCCGTTAAACATCAATCAATCAATCAATCAAATCATTTGCCCACATCTCCCTACTTCTTTTACAGCTGGAAGGTCAGACAGATTTTCTCGAATGGATGAACACGTCCTTTTTTGATTTATACTTCCCAGCAAAAGTGTTTGATGTACAAGAGGTGCCTCATGAATTGAAATATCATTTTATCGACTTTGCTAACATAAGAGTTGGCCCAGCCAGACTCAGACAAGTTCGAATTAAAGAGGGTAAGTAGACAAAAAACAATAATTTTTTCCTGCACAACTGAACCGTTACAGCAAGACCGAGACTTGATCGCAGCTTTATTTTAAAGCACTTTGATAGTATTCAAGTTCATAGTTGATTTCGAAAATGCAAAAACTGACACTTTACTTCATCATTTACATATAGTATGAAAATCCGCATTACATTTGTGATGAAAGTTAAATGCTTATACAAGGGAACAAGGGAAACAATTGGGAATAAAAGTACCTTTAACTGTATGACTGGATGTAGATTCGATTTTTTACATTTCATATGAGATTGGGAATTTAGAAGTAACATGATTTACAAAATTTCCACAAAATTTTGGTAAAAGAAACAATTTAGCGTTCAGTAATAATTTGTTTCAATCATAGTCTTAATAATTAGATAAAGTTTTATAAAATTTGTAAATGCCGTTTATCAACTAATAAACTGAATTAAAATTCAGTCTACATAGTCGCTTTACATTTTTCAAGAAGTGAATATCAGTTCTCTAAGACACTAAACGTCTTTCGAGGATATCAATGAGACATTGTTTGGCTTATTGTATGTAACTATTCTTGATGTTTTCGTGTTAGCATTTTTTATTTATTTTCTTTTGTCTACTTCTGTAATTACGAACCGAACCACGAACTGGAGCAAAACCACGCATGATTACTCCAAATATTCCCAAGAACGTGTCCGAATTAACGAAATGTTTCTTCAGTAAATGTCCCTTTATAATCTCAATATCAACACAATTTCCTATGTATATGACCCTGAGCACGCCGAGGAGAGTTTTTTCTTTTTTTTATTTTTTTTTTATTTGATGGGATTTTTTTTGCAATCATGATTATTTTTAGAACCCTGCGCCTTTGGGTTATTCGGGGAGGAGATGTGCTATGGTGAATACCAATTGACCACAGAAGACACGTCATATTACTTCATAGGATGGAAGGATGGCAGAAACAGAATAGAGCAAGTCAAAGAATACACTTTCACTGCGTGGCATCATGTTGCAGCGTTTGACGTATGGGGTCTCCCTTCATCGGGGAACTACAACAGAAAACTTTACGGAGGTGGCGGATATTTAATTAAGCTTGATATCAACAAAGATGTTTCTGAGAAAATTATAACAGAGCTAAAACAAAACAATTGGATTGACCGTGGAACTAGGGCTGTTTTCCTCGAGTTCGCATTATATAATCAGAATGTGAACCTATTTTCGTTTGTAAAATACGTCAGGGAATATCCAGAAGTAGGTGACGCTTTGTCTTACAGTTACATTTCAACCTTTAGATTGTACTACGACAAAGATTCATACGTAATTTGTTCCTATATCTTTCTACTATTTGTTGTGCTATTGTTTTTAAAAATATGCTACGAATTATACATAAATGGCACGTATTATTTCAATGAAATTTGGAATACTACAGATTTTATAATGTTGCCTCTGGGTATAGTTTCTGCTGCACTTCTTTTCTTCAGGCAAAAGATGACCAGAGAAACTATAGATAAATATCATGAAGACCAAAACGAATATGTCAATTTTGAACATCTTGCTTTCGCCAACTATCTGCTTATTACCTTACTCGCCATTTTGCTCTTTTATGCAACCCTAAGGATGATCAGAATCCAAGGTAGAAGCAAATGGTTTGATAGGGTGCTGAGAGTTGTGCATAGAGCAAGAAGGGATATGACTGGGTTTTTCATTGTCTTTTTGATTATTTACAGTTCTTATATTTCTTCAGGGTATTTGCTCTTCGGAAAACTTGTATACAAGTACAGGGACCCGTTCGCTACCTTAAGTACACTAGCAGAAGCTCTCCTTGGCAAGAATAGCTTCCAGGAAGTAGTAACGGCATGCCCTAATGTGGCTGAATTCTATTACGTAACATTTGTGTTTCTAGTCACTTTTTGCCTCATTACAATGGCGACCGCCATATTGAATTCCAGTATAGCTCAGGTAAAATCTAAAGCTCAAAATTATGAAGACAAAGGACTGGACGATGTCATCCATAAGCTATTTGGAAAACTTATGGCATGGTTCAGACGGCGAAACATAACTAAAGTGAAGGAAATAGGCCATACATATTTTCACAAAGGCTAATTGTAATATGCTAATACATTTGTATCTCAACTGATGAGCCTGTTCAAAAAGTAAAAAGAGTGTGAAGGAAAGATTTTGTCATACCTGTTGAGGTATTATTAGTATTCCTCTTTTATCATTACATTTATTAATCCAAGCATGCTTCTTTATGTATAAACTGGGCTTAAAACAACAGAAGAATTGTATTACAAGCATCTTATAACAAATAACTTTGTGTTGAAATATATTCAAATGATACCGTAAGTAAGCTACATATAGTGCTAAGTTTGCAAGATGCGTTTTTCTATGCGATGATATTGCATCAAAGCTAAATTACATATGGCAATAATGTGGATAAATAGTTTTCGCAGTAAATATTGGAGGCAGAAGAAAACAAGTCGAAAAGTCAAACATACTTGAACCAAGATGGTTTGAAGAATAAAAATATATCTTTAAATCGACATCTAGTTGTATTCAACATATTTCATAATATTGTTACATGCAGTGTGTTAGGAAATGGATCAGGTATTTGTTTTTTAATACAGGAAGATGATTTTTTTCAAATTATTTTGAATTTTGTGAATCTTCTGAGGCGTTAACACGTACGGGGGGAACCTTTTCGGAGTTCAAAACCGAAGATCTGAAAACGTATTTATTTTGTCTGACTAGATCAGATAAAATAGAGGACATCATATTCTTAAGGTAGAATACATACTAGAGTAAAATTAGACTAAATTTGCCATTATTTGTCATGATACAGTGATTTTATACAAACCACATTTGATTTACCTCTATATATAACAAATATTAACATATGATAACACCTATACAAATTGATGACATTTTTTTATTTGCAGAGAAAGGCCGCACTGCCTTAAAATGTCATCCGATGAATGTTTTTATTTTAATTTTTATTGATTTGAATAGATTTTACGTATTTTATTTAAGTGACAATGAAGCATTTTTACCTAATATTGTTCTGAATGCTAATAAGTCTGAAGTCTAATAATGTGCAAGTTTATACGTAGAGGATGCTGTACCAACAAAGATATCATAATACAGATGTTTTACTTTCTTTTTAAACATAAGACTGCTGGGCGCACCATTAATTTGGACTTTAAGGATATGTCACAGCTCTTGTTTTGTGTAGAGTGAAAGTTTAAATCAAAAGTCAACCCCTAGTTACAAAACAATACACTTTCATTATCTTAGTCTTAATTGGACTGTAAATGTTCTACTGGCGATTGATAGTTTTGAATTGCACATATGTAAATCTTTACGTTAACATGTATTTTATATATATATATTTACATATATATATATATATATATATATATATATATATATATATATATATATATATATATATATATATATATATATATTCTCGTGTTTGTGTAGAGTATATCTTATGGCTGATGTATATTAACCTCTTTCGTATCTTGTGTGACTTATGAATGTCTTGCTATAGATATCAGTTTCTTGTAAGTGGTATCCAAAAGTTATTCGCCTTCCAGGAATTTAACTTTGCTTCAATTGTACGAGTGACGTTTTTCTTCTTTTTTACTATAATTTGACATTTTATTATTGCAATGTTTGTAACATGCAGCGAGTTTAAACGTTTTCATCGCGTTAAAACATATAAAGGTTTTCTTCAAATCACATAACAATTATTATCTTTTCTTTTGTGTACATGTTCAGCAGCTGAAATCTTGATTAACCTGAATATCGAATTGTTTGACCTTGTTAATCATTTTAAAGTTTTATAGTATAGCACAATATTACAAGACACATTGACATCTCTAAATACGTCAATATTACAAGACACATTGACATCTCTAAATACGTCAATATTACAAGACACATTGACATCTCTAAATACGTCAATATTCTATATTGTAATATATTCTTTACTGTTTCTTGACGCAGCCAACTTAAGCTGTGTATTATTTCCTACGCCTCCGACAGAGGAATTTTTTTACTATAATAAGGCTTATTAAAAAAAAGTTTGGTTCGTGCTACCCTAGAACGTTATGATACCATGACGATGACTACCTTTGCATGTAGTGTTTTATAATCGTTTCGAGATAATAAAAAAATTGCACATTTTGTTTTTAATGCAAAAATTAAAATGAGCTTTCAGTCATTGTTAACTTTCATCAGATAGGGAAATTGTAATTAGTGCATGCAAAGGCAATTGAAAAACGCCGAAAACTTTGCAGTTGTATGGACAAATTGTCAAAAATCTGTATACACAAAAATGCATTGTTAGCTGTGGTCATGAGTAAAACAAAGGGATTGTCGTTATGGCACATAAATCATAATAAATAAATCTGTAATCATAAATATTTAAGCTAATGATTATAATCCAAGAAAAGATAACATATCAACATAAGAGTCACTACTCCATTAAATTTTAGGAGAACATTCACGTCAGGTTAAAAACTATTCCATATCTAATTGCAAGTACATGATGGGACAAGTGTTTCCAGTCAAAGCTACTTGAACAATGGTGTCCTGCCAATCATTAGGTTGACACTTCTATATTTGGCTGAGGTGTGTTGCTTCAGAAGAAGCTGACCACAACAACAATATACTGCAGTACAAGCAGTAGAACAATAGCATAAATATACTATTGGAAACAATGAAAGAATAAAACGCGTGTCTTCCACCAGGATATCGGAATGCAAAATGCGTGGTTTGAACATGTAATTATGCAGCTGCCAGACAATTTTTAGAAAGCGGTGGGGCTACTTATTATGGCCAATACGGAATTTGATCTGTTTTAATTGAAGCTCTTCTATATTCGTTAAATAATGAACGTGATGCAGTAGTAAAGTTTATTTTAATTTCATTTCAAATAGAAGACTTTGGAATGAAAAGATTTTTATCGAATGACCGAATTTAGTAGCACATCAGCCTCATAATTACAAGGAATATAACTCTTGAAATAAGGGAACTAACTTCAAAATAACTTAAGGTATCACGCTTCAGTTGGTATATGCATATGTAACTGTATATCGTTATCTTATTTTTAAATATGTTTTATTTAACAAATCTGCTAGTAATTCAAAACTCATTGATTGATTCATTGCATGGGGTTAAACCGCACATCAGCACAGTCTTCGACACTGCCTAGTGCAATTATAAAAAGCTTTTTTTCTTCATTTATAATTATAGACAGCTTAGTTGTTGCCCTTATGTGTACAAAAGTTCAGTACAAAACAATTTTTGTTTACATTTGATTTGTGACTCTGGACATTTAGAACAACCAGAACACTATACCTGTATTTATAATTTTAATACATAAATAAGTCACTGGGTGTATTACGGTCATATCTGATTTTTAATAAGACAAAATAATAATACAAATATCTGTATCAGTTATATTTGATAAATCCGTATTATCAAAACGATATGATGTTCGCAATACAGACTTATTATAATGTAATCAGACTATGGGTTGAGATAACTTATATACATTTTTCTTTTTAAATGAATGTTTTTAAAAACAAATTCAAAATGTTTTTCTTGTTATGAATTTTCTTTAGCTAGTAGTTTTAAAAATAACTAACCCACTAGTCTTAAAATTACAATTTCCACTTCATGGTTACTTTTATTTATTACTTCTGATGAGGCCTAAATGCTTAAGTACATTAAGTAGAAAAATATGTTAGTGTCATCACCCCACCCCACCCCCCACCCCCACACACACCCAAAAAATTCCCCAAATAATTTGTTCCCACCTTTCTACCTTATCACTTGCAAGGTGAAACCAGAACCACACCATGTTTTATCAAGGCCTGCTTTTTTGAAAATCATTACTGCATCCTTCTCTGCACGTTTACTGGATTTATTATAGAATTTCTACATCTTATTATCGCATTACACTTTAGACGCAAAAGAAGGAATCTCCAGCAAAGTCTTGAAAGATGGTATCCAATAAAGGTGCTGAATATTTCAATGCAGAACCAGATAATTTAGTTGCAAAGTCAAATATTTATTAAGGTATAGTTTCAATCATTCAGCATAAGGAGACTTAAATTTATACTGTCAGCATACTTATATCTTCGAAACGGAGACTTAAATTTATATTGTCAGCATACTTACATCTTCGAAACGGAGACTTAAATTTATACTGTCAGCATACTTACATCTTCGAAACGGAGACTTAAATTTATATTGTCAGCATACTTACATCTTCGAAACGGAGACTTAAATTTATATTGTCAGCATACTTACATCTTCGAAACGGAGACTTAAATTTATATTGTCAGCATACTTACATCTTCGAAACGGAGACTTAAATTTATACTGTCAGCATACTTACATCTTCGAAACGGAGACTTAAATTTATATTGTCAGCATACTTACATCTTCGAAACGGAGACTTAAATTTATATTGTCAGCATACTTACATCTTCGAAACAGAGACTTAAATTTATATTGTCAGCATACTTACATCTTCGAAACAGAGACTTAAATTTATATTGTCAACATGCTTACATCTTCGAAACGGAGACTTAAATTTATATTGTCAGCATACTTACATCATCGAAACGGAGACTTAAATTTATATTGTCAGCATACTTACATCTTCGAAACGGAGACTTAAATTTATATTGTCAGCATACTTACATCTTCGAAACGGAGACTTAAATTTATATTGTCAGCATACTTACATCTTCGAAACGGAGACTTAAATTTATACTGTCAGCATACTTACATCTTCGAAACGGAGACTTAAATTTATATTGTCAGCATACTTACATCTTCGAAACGGAGACTTAAATTTATATTGTCAACATACTTACATCTTCGAAACGGAGACTTAAATTTATATTGTCAACATGCTTACATCTTCGAAACGGAGACTTAAATTTATATTGTCAGCATACTTACATCTTCGAAACGGAGACTTAAATTTATATTGTCAGCATACTTACATCTTCGAAACGGAGACTTAAATTTATATTGTCAGCATACTTACATCTTCGAAACGGAGACTTAAATTTATATTGTCAACATACTTACATCTTCGAAACGGAGACTTAAATTTATATTGTCAACATGCTTACATCTTCGAAACGGAGACTTAAATTTATATTGTCAGCATACTTACATCTTCGAAACGGAGACTTAAATTTATATTGTCAGCATACTTACATCTTCGAAACGGAGACTTAAATTTATATTGTCAGCATACTTACATCTTCGAAACGGAGACTTAAATTTATATTGTCAGCATACTTACATCTTCGAAACGGAGACTTAAATTTATATTGTCAGCATACTTACATCTTCGAAACGGAGACTTAAATTTATATTGTCAGCATACTTACATCTTCGAAACGGAGACTTAAATTTATATTGTCAGCATACTTACATCTTCGAAACGGAGACTTAAATTTATATTGTCAGCATACTTACATCTTCGAAACGGAGACTTAAATTTATATTGTCAGCATACTTACATCTTCGAAACGGAGACTTAAATTTATATTGTCAACATGCTTACATCTTCGAAACGGAGACTTAAATTTATATTGTCAACATGCTTACATCTTCGAAACGGAGACTTAAATTTATATTGTCAGCATACTTACATCTTCGAAACGGAGACTTAAATTTATATTGTCAGCATACTTACATCTTCGAAACGGAGACTTAAATTTATATTGTCAGCATACTTACATCTTCGAAACGGAGACTTAAATTTATATTGTCAACATACTTACATCTTCGAAACGGAGACTTAAATTTATATTGTCAACATGCTTACATCTTCGAAACGGAGACTTAAATTTATATTGTCAGCATGCTTACATCTTCGAAACGGAGACTTAAATTTATATTGTCAGCATACTTACATCTTCGAAACGGAGACTTAAATTTATATTGTCAGCATACTTACATCTTCGAAACGGAGACTTAAATTTATATTGTCAGCATACTTACATCTTCGAAACGGAGACTTAAATTTATATTGTCAGCATACTTACATCTTCGAAACGGAGACTTAAATTTATATTGTCAGCATACTTACATCTTCGAAACGGAGACTTAAATTTATATTGTCAGCATACTTACATCTTCGAAACGGAGACTTAAATTTATATTGTCAGCATACTTACATCTTCGAAACGGAGACTTAAATTTATATTGTCAGCATACTTACATCTTCGAAACGGAGACTTAAATTTATATTGTCAGCATACTTACATCTTCGAAACGGAGACTTAAATTTATATTGTCAGCATACTTACATCTTCGAAACGGAGACTTAAATTTATATTGTCAGCATACTTACATCTTCGAAACGGAGACTTAAATTTATATTGTCAGCATACTTACATCTTCGAAACGGAGACTTAAATTTATATTGTCAGCATACTTACATCTTCGAAACGGAGACTTAAATTTATATTGTCAGCATACTTACATCTTCGAAACGGAGACTTAAATTTATATTGTCAGCATACTTACATCTTCGAAACGGAGACTTAAATTTATATTGTCAGCATACTTACATCTTCGAAACGGAGACTTAAATTTATATTGTCAGCATACTTACATCTTCGAAACGGAGACTTAAATTTATATTGTCAGCATACTTACATCTTCGAAACGGAGACTTAAATTTATATTGTCAGCATACTTACATCTTCGAAACGGAGACTTAAATTTATATTGTCAGCATACTTACATCTTCGAAACGGAGACTTAAATTTATATTGTCAGCATACTTACATCTTCGAAACGGAGACTTAAATTTATATTGTCAGCATACTTACATCTTCGAAACGGAGACTTAAATTTATATTGTCAGCATACTTACATCTTCGAAACGGAGACTTAAATTTATATTGTCAGCATACTTACATCTTCGAAACGGAGACTTAAATTTATATTGTCAGCATACTTACATCTTCGAAACGGAGACTTAAATTTATATTGTCAGCATACTTACATCTTCGAAACGGAGACTTAAATTTATATTGTCAGCATACTTACATCTTCGAAACGGAGACTTAAATTTATATTGTCAGCATACTTACATCTTCGAAACGGAGACTTAAATTTATATTGTCAGCATACTTACATCTTCGAAACGGAGACTTAATTTTATATTGTCAGCATACTTACATCTTCGAAACGGAGACTTAAATTTATACTGTCAGCATACTTACATCTTCGAAACGGAGACTTAAATTTATATTGTCAGCATACTTACATCTTCGAAACGGAGACTTAAATTTATATTGTCAGCATACTTACATCTTCGAAACGGAGACTTAAATTTATATTGTCAGCATACTTACATCTTCGAAACGGAGACTTAAATTTATATTGTCAGCATACTTACATCTTCGAAACGGAGACTTAAATTTATATTGTCAGCATACTTACATCTTCGAAACGGAGACTTAAATTTATATTGTCAGCATACTTACATCTTCGAAACGGAGACTTAAATTTATATTGTCAGCATACTTACATCTTCGAAACGGAGACTTAAATTTATATTGTCAGCATACTTACATCTTCGAAACGGAGACTTAAATTTATATTGTCAGCATACTTACATCTTCGAAACGGAGACTTAAATTTATATTGTCAGCATACTTACATCTTCGAAACGGAGACTTAAATTTATATTGTCAGCATACTTACATCTTCGAAACGGAGACTTAAATTTATATTGTCAGCATACTTACATCTTCGAAACGGAGACTTAAATTTATATTGTCAGCATACTTACATCTTCGAAACGGAGACTTAAATTTATATTGTCAGCATACTTACATCTTCGAAACGGAGACTTAAATTTATATTGTCAGCATACTTACATCTTCGAAACGGAGACTTAAATTTATATTGTCAGCATACTTACATCTTCGAAACGGAGACTTAAATTTATATTGTCAGCATACTTACATCTTCGAAACGGAGACTTAAATTTATATTGTCAGCATACTTACATCTTCGAAACGGAGACTTAAATTTATATTGTCAGCATACTTACATCTTCGAAACGGAGACTTAAATTTATATTGTCAGCATACTTACATCTTCGAAACGGAGACTTAAATTTATATTGTCAGCATACTTACATCTTCGAAACGGAGACTTAAATTTATATTGTCAGCATACTTACATCTTCGAAACGGAGACTTAAATTTATATTGTCAGCATACTTACATCTTCGAAACGGAGACTTAAATTTATATTGTCAGCATACTTACATCTTCGAAACGGAGACTTAAATTTATATTGTCAGCATACTTACATCTTCGAAACGGAGACTTAAATTTATATTGTCAGCATACTTACATCTTCGAAACGGAGACTTAAATTTATATTGTCAGCATACTTACATCTTCGAAACGGAGACTTAAATTTATATTGTCAGCATACTTACATCTTCGAAACGGAGACTTAAATTTATATTGTCAGCATACTTACATCTTCGAAACGGAGACTTAAATTTATATTGTCAGCATACTTACATCTTCGAAACGGAGACTTAAATTTATATTGTCAGCATACTTACATCTTCGAAACGGAGACTTAAATTTATATTGTCAGCATACTTACATCTTCGAAACGGAGACTTAAATTTATATTGTCAGCATACTTACATCTTCGAAACGGAGACTTAAATTTATATTGTCAGCATACTTACATCTTCGAAACGGAGACTTAAATTTATATTGTCAGCATACTTACATCTTCGAAACGGAGACTTAAATTTATATTGTCAGCATACTTACATCTTCGAAACGGAGACTTAAATTTATATTGTCAGCATACTTACATCTTCGAAACGGAGACTTAAATTTATATTGTCAGCATACTTACATCTTCGAAACGGAGACTTAAATTTATATTGTCAGCATACTTACATCTTCGAAACGGAGACTTAATTTTATATTGTCAGCATACTTACATCTTCGAAACGGAGACTTAAATTTATATTGTCAGCATACTTACATCTTCGAAACGGAGACTTAAATTTATATGTCAGCATAACTTACATCTTCGAAACGGAGACTTAAATTATACTGTCAGCATACTTACATCTTCGAACGGAGACTTTAAATTTATATTGTCATCATCCTTACATCTTCGAAACGGAGACTTAAATTTATATTGTCAGCATACTTACATCTTCGAAACGGAGACTTAAATTTATATTGTCAGCATACTTACATCTTCGAAACGGAGACTTAAATTTATATTGGTCAGCATACTTACATCTTCGAAACGGAGACTTAAATTTATATTGTCAGCATACTTACATCTTCGAAACGGAGACTTAAATTTATATTGTCAGCATACTTACATCTTCGAAACGGAGACTTAAATTTATATTGTCAGCATACTTACATCTTCGAAACGGAGACTTAAATTTATATTGTCAGCATACTTACATCTTCGAAACGGAGACTTAAATTTATATTGTCAGCATACTTACATCTTCGAAACGGAGACTTAAATTTATATTGTCAGCATACTTACATCTTCGAAACGGAGACTTAAATTTATATTGTCAGCATACTTACATCTTCGAAACAGAGACTTAAATTTATATTGTCAGCATACTTACATCTTCGAAACGGAGACTTAAATTTATATTGTCAGCATACTTACATCTTCGAAACGGAGACTTAAATTTATATTGTCAGCATACTTACATCTTCGAAACGGAGACTTAAATTTATATTGTCAGCATACTTACATCTTCGAAACGGAGACAAATTTATATTGTCAACATGCTTACATCTTCGAAACGGAGACTTAAATTTATATTGTCAGCATACTTACATCTTCGAAACGGAGACTTAAATTTATATTGTCAGCATACTTACATCTTCGAAACGGAGACTTAAATTTATATTGTCAGCATACTTACATCTTCGAAACGGAGACTTAAATTTATATTGTCAGCATACTTACATCTTCGAAACGGAGACTTAAATTTATATTGTCAGCATACTTACATCTTCGAAACGGAGACTTAAATTTATATTGTCAGCATACTTACATCTTCGAAACGGAGACTTAAATTTATATTGTCAACATGCTTACATCTTCGAAACGGAGACTTAAATTTATATTGTCAGCATACTTACATCTTCGAAACGGAGACTTAAATTTATATTGTCAACATACTTGCATCTTCGAAACGGAGACTTAAATTTATATTGTCAGCATACTTACATCTTCGAAACAGAGACTTAAATTTATATTGTCAGCATACTTACATCTTCGAAACGGAGACTTAAATTTATATTGTCAACATACTTGCATCTTCGAAACGGAGACTTAAATTTATATTGTCAGCATACTTACATCTTCGAAACAGAGACTTAAATTTATATTGTCAGCATACTTACATCTTCGAAACGGAGACTATAATTTATATTGTCAACATGCTTACATTTTCGAAATTGAGACTTTAATTTATATTGTTAACATACGTTTTAAAAATATATGCACAAAAGCAAAAGAAATTGACTGAATTCGGGAACATATTGTATCCACGCTATGATGTTGAATTTATTTCCGATTTACAAATAGTCCATGCCCTTCTTCACAACCACATTGCAAATTTTCAAATCATTGAAAAACTATGAGAGAAATGGGCTTGTTGTTTATGTTTAAAAATATAGAATTTAGAAGAATGTATTTTTAAAAAATGAAAGGTTTGGATACAAAAAGAAATTATCATATTGATTATCGTTTTTGAAAAGTTCTAATCTCGTAAAAATGTGATTTCAGCTGAGAGTATTTTGTCTGATAATTGTCTCCAATATTAAAGGACGTTGCATGATTAAAACAAGCTAATTATTGATAAGGTTCTGAATGATTTCATACGAGACATATATGTAATTGATTTATTTGATCAAGGAAACATTTTTGAAGAAAACGAAATAAGCAAAGATTAGAAGATAAAACAGCAACAGCGACAGAAACTGTCAAAACATTGACGCAACATGGCAATGGTTATTTTGTTGCATTAATATTTCAAAAATGGATTGAAGATACTACATCGCAGACTCTTCTAACATAGAGCAGGAATTAATATATAGATTTAGGCAACTGAAACCCAAATTACTCTGAGATAAGGAAAAAGTAAAAACAAAAGCAAATAAAATAAATGTGGAGAAAGTCACGCCCAACCATAAGACTAAAAAATTTAAATAAAAGCACATTCCTTCCTTTGTACTCTTGTCGTATTTAATAAGCAAATAGAGATATACAATCTAATAAGCAAATAGAGATATACAATCTAATAAGCAAATAGAGATATACAATCTAATAAGCAAATAGAGATATATAATCTAATAAGCAAACAGAGATATACAAGCTTTAAATATTAAGGAGAAGATGGCGAAAGATTATTTGAAAGAAATATATTATGCCGGAGTAATATTCAAATATTGTCCCCATCTACAGCAGTTTATCCTAAAGGAGCTATTGTTAAAATTTTGGACAAAATAGTTTTTATTTTCACAATTTCTAATTGGGACTCAAAAATGGTTAGAAAATACACAAAATAAACGCAAAGATTCGGTCAATGCACTTCACAGTATCATCGTAATTCTTCAAAACAACACATGACATTCCAATTGTATATTTTTCATTTTTATCCATGAATGGGAAAATATACCGTATGGGTTGGTTATATGCGGTAGCGCTAGTTTTTTTAAGATCATTAATTTCCATAAAATCATCATTTATGCTTTAATCTTTCACAGAGCTATAAAACTATTATCTTTGCTTTAGAGAGCTATTGAAAATGACGTCACTTTCTCGCACGTTTCTCAGTGAGGCAATGTCTTATCTAGCTTAAGTGAACTTAGCACTTTAACATTAATAATTTGCGAATTACGCAACATAAGTTTGGGAAACAACGAATATTGGACTTATAAAATTAGAAGATTCAAAATTAAGTTGAAAGAAACACCTCCATATTTGAATTTTGAAGGCAATGAAAATTCTTAATTGTATTTTGAGAAATGATGTTACTGGAATTACGATAAATGTTTCAGATTTATACATGTATGTATGTATGTATGTATGTATGTATGTATATATATATATATAAATATATATATATTTATATATCTATATATATATATATATATATGTAGATAGATAGATAGATAGATAGATATGCATGTATGTATGTATGTATATATATATATATATATAGATAGATATGCATGTATGTATATATATATATATATATATATATATATATATATATATATATATATATATATATATATATATATATATATGTTCTTTCAGTGTCGAATTATGCAGCAAAGGTATGGGGTTTTTACAAGTCTTGGGCAACGAAAAAAAGTAAACATATAGTCATTATATTTTGTTAAATCAAGTAATATTATTCATTCAGATTCACTCTTAAAACGTTTGAAACAAATTGGGAGGAGAGAGGTTGAAATTGATAAGTTTCCTGTTTCTGTATACTGCTCCAGGTTTATTACAGTTTTTTTAACAAATGGTTAAGGACCTTCTCCTAGCAGATTGGAACAAGAAAATACAAAATTTCAATAAATGTTTATATAAATACATAAATATGAAATCGGTCTAGAAGATTATTTCAAGGTTTGTTTTTTTTTTTTTTGTTTTTTTTTTTTTTTTTTTTTGTAGCAAAAACATGGAAAAGCCCTTAAAAACTTAAAGTGTCTTCTCATAATTTAAGAATTGAAACTGTATATATGAAAGTAACAGAATCAATAGAAGCAACATATATTGCATACTTGTGAAAGGTCTGATATTGAAGACGAATATCATTTCGTTTTACTGAGAAAACTTGACAAAGAGTTGCTTTTGGAACAAACAATTCAATACGTGTATAAGTGCAATAATACATTAATGTAAATGAGCTAAATTTGGATATACAAAGCTTTTAAAATAATCGATAGAATGTTATTATAGTAATTTCTTCTAAAGATTCCTTTATATACGTTCAGCACAACATTTCCAGCTCCTATTTATAACATTTTTACTGTCCCTATTTATATCATTTTTACTGTCTCTGTTTATAACATTTTTACTGTCCCTGTTTATAACATTTTTACTGTCCCTGTTTATAACATTTTTACTGTCCCTGTTAAGATATATTTGTTTTACGTTTGATAACAACACAATATTTGTAATGTGTACTCGTTGATCATGCAAGTGCTTATGTGAATAAATTATTGAATTAAACGACTTGTTTGACTCTGTTTATCACAATATTCCAAGACATCTAAATATATATTATAGATTGAACTTCCTACATTGTAATTTTTTCTCTTTACAGCTAAAATTATATATTTGTAGTCAATAGTTGATGCTGTTTTTTGGTAGGTTAGATTTTCGGTATACCCGGAAATGGTACTAGTAATATTATTAAATGTATACTATAAACCACTTCTGCTTATCCGACCTCTTATAAGTATTAATATCACCTCTACTACAGCTTTGATCTTTTACGTTTTCTTCCATTCAACTATCGTCAACCATGTGTAGTACAGTAAAACATCGATTATGTGGATGCAGATTATCTGGATCATTCGCTCATACTGACTACTACAGTGATTGCTGAAATGTTTACTTATTACAGCGTGTAAAGGTATCTACGAAGGAGACTATTTTGCCGATCGCAACGCCAATATAGAACAGAGATCATGAATTTTAGTATTTAATTTAGATATCTTAAGAATATATTGATTTATTATTTCTACTTTTGTCTGCTCGTAAACATGTCAGATGTCTACAGAACGTTAATATTTATTTAATTGCTGACTCATATACAGTTAAACGTACGATAATCTGACACATTTAATATAGATACATCTATGCACAGTTGTACTTTCTGATCGAAATTTGATCTTCCTGACGACTGATTATCCTTATGGGTCCAGCTATTAAACGTTTCACTATAACTCTTGCCCGGTTAGTGATAGCTAGAACCTCAAATGTGAAAGGTAGTAGCTGTATACTCCATTCGAACAACACGGTAGTAACTGTATACCCCATTCCAACAATACGGTAGTAGCTGTATACCCCATTCCAACAATAAGGTAGTAGCTGTATACCCCATTCCAACAATACGGTAGTAGCTGTATACCCCATTCCAACAATACGGTAGTAGCTGTATACCCCATTCCAACAATACGGTAGTAGCTGTATACCCCATTCCAACAATACGGTAGTAGCTGTATATCCCATTCCAACAATACGGTAGTAGCTGTATACCCCATTCCAACAATACGGTAGTAGCTGTATACCCCATTCCAACAATACGGTAGTAGCTGTATACCCCATTCCAACAATACGGTAGTAGCTGTATATCCCATTCCAACAATACGGTAGTAGCTGTATACCCCATTCCAACAATACGGTAGTAGCTGTATACCCCATTCCAACAATACGGTAGTAGCTGTATAGCCCATTCCAACAATACGGTAGTAGCTGTATACCCCATTCCAACAATACGGTAGTAGCTGTATACCTCATTCCAACAATACGGTAGTAGCTGTATTCCAACAATACTGTTTTTACCAGCTTTAGTTCTTTGAGCAAAATCTTCTTCTGGTATACTTGGTAGTGCCGATATGGCTATGGTTCTTGTATACTTGGTAGTGCCGATATGGTTATGATTACCACACGAACTACAATTAATAATAATAACATAACTGAAATACTTGTTATCTGAAAGCACTGTCTCTAAAAATGTTGTTATTTTTTCTAAAATTCTGATTACAACGTGAAGAAATGCATATTAATCTGCTTCAGATACTTTCTTCTAACGATCAATGGTGTCGTACTAAAGTAGGTTTGATAACACATATAGTGTCATGCACAGCAGATAATTGTCCTAATTCAAATAAAGCTCTATCTTTGAATTTTACTAAAAAAAAAAATTTTTTTTTGGGGGGGGGGGTTGTCAACAAAGAAAACAAATATTGTTAGTTGACTTAAAAATATATAATTTTATAAAAATATTGCATAGCGATGAATCAGGATACACATTAAACGTTGCAGTCATTGGACATACACTTTAAAGATGTTGCTTCTTTGGAAATCAAAACATGATACATCAAAAGGGATATTGTTGCAGATTTAAAAAATAGTGTATTTCCGAGAATTTTATAAATAATGTTCAGCAAATGATTATATGAAGCAACTATCTGACTAAACTGCAAACTCATCTGAAGGTCAATAAAAACAATAGCAAGGATAAGATGGTATAAAATACCCATATTAATAATTCAATCATGTCAATCAATTGTACTTAGTACCTCCTTTTTTCTTTACTTGTAACCAATAGCAGTGATAATTGCAGTTTGACATCAAACACTTAAAGGCGTGGGATCATACCAGGGCCGGTTTAACCACTAGGCAGGGTGGCAAAATTTAGGGGGCGGCGAAAAACTGAATGAGAAAAAAAAGAAAGCGTAAAATAGAAGATAATAAGCGTCGAAAAATAAAAACAGAAAAACAGATGCAGAATTTGTATTCATACTAATCCACAATATTAATTTTCGAAATATAATTGTGTGGGAGGGGGGCGCAAGGATGAAGGTTCGCCTAGGGCGCCCAATACGCTTGCACCAGCACTGGATCATACAGTGATAAAGTCTCATAAAAAAAGACTTAAATATGGAGTATCCAGCAACAATTAGCTTTGATTAGTCAAAGAGTAAAGCTTTGATCTAGCTTACATTAGAAAGCTGGCTTATTTTAATTTAAAAGTCTTTTAAATGTCACAATCTTTCCCTCTTAAAAATATATTTTTCTGTATAAATGAGGGTTTTCTGGACTTACAGTAGATAGTGGAAATATTAAATGCCTGTAGATTGTGACATTCTTACCTGACTTATGGCAGTTATCAAGATTATTTATAGCAAAAGGATACGTCGACTACAAGTTTTAAAGATTGTTTGTAAAATAATTATGCAGTGGACTACTGTCTATACTCGCGTATAATTTACGTCCAAATTCGAAAAACATAGACCCTGATCTGTCCTCGCATAATGCGCCGGCAGATCAGGGTCTATGTTGTTTGTTCTACTGATTAGTCCTTACAAACTGCATAGACCCAGATCCGCCGGCGCATTATCTGACGGCAGATCTGGGTCTATGCAGTTTGCAGTTGGTATCAGTGTATACGCGAGTACATACGGTATATGTCAATATGCTAATAAAGACACAATGCGAAAACAAAGTAGAGCAAAATAGAGGTTTATATCATAGTCACTATATAAGTATCAATGATAATATTTTTCATGTTATAGTATGGGAATCCATCTTTTATTAATAGAAGAGTGACTTTAATTCTGATCTTTAAGCAAATGAATGAATTATACAAGAGCGAACATATATCCTTCAGATTGGTAAAGAATTAAAAATATATGGAATCATGACTCCCGGGGATTATGTAATATCCAAACTGTTTTACTGGTGGTACATTATCTGTATAACTATGATGGCACATTATCTGTATAACTATTATGATACATTATCTGTATAACTACGGTGGTACATTATCTGTATATCTATTATGGTACATTATCTGTATAACTACGGTGGTTCATTATCTGTATAACTATTATGGTACATTATCTGTATAACTATTATGGTACATTATCTGTATAACTACGGTGGTTCATTATCTGTATAACTATTATGGTACATTATCTGTATAACTGTGATGGTACATTATCTGTATAACTATTATGGTACGTTATCTGTATAACTACGGTGGTTCATTAACTGTGTAACTATTATGGTAATGCATGAAATTCTTAGAATACATGATTCCTATAACACTCAAGACAACAAATTCAAACAATCTGTCAAACTTATATATAAGAAGATCATTGTACGAATTCAGATAATGAACTCAAACACAGTTATACTCATATCAAGAAAATTGATCTACGAATTTATACAAATAAATTCATGCAAATATAAGTAAATAAATTCAGGCAAATAATTATATTGGTATCAACGAATTACATGAGATTGATGCAAATACCTTGTGCTTTCAAGCCTTGTTCGCTTCTACCGCCAGAATTGTGTCCGTCAACTTTCCAGACATCCGGTCCCTTGGATAATTGTTTTACGAGATAATTTCTTGCAAATTCAATCTCGGAGTCCCTTATACTCTCAAGGAAAAAACGTAGACTGGCTAAATTTTGCGATGTGGCATATTAAAACTATGAAATTTCGTGTAGGAAACACGCCCCTTATTTAGCGTAGCCAATCAGGATTAAATATATCTACCGCCTTTTATAAATAGGCGCCAAAATGTGCGGTCATCCTGACCCTCTAGATTTCCAAATAACTAATTCTGGACAATCTCAACTCTGACATTTTCGATACAAAGATTGAGTTAACCTTTCCCCTTCCAGTTTCTCTGACTGTTAAATAAACGAATGCTTAATTAAAAATCGGTTTCTCTCACAACACAGACCTTAAAATCCTTGCAGCATAGCGATTCAATACGCACCCTGTCCTCATAAATCTAATTAATTGTTCTCTGTCCAAGTTAATGTTCTCTTTATAGATCGACAGAAATTTGCACCCTTACAATATATATATATATATATATATATATATATATATATATATATATATATATATATATATATATATATATATCCTACCTTTAGGCGACAGCATATAATTTGGTACCTTCTGGCGACATCTTTGTAAAGTGAATATATATGAGTCATTATTGTACCCATAGGGTAAATTCTGTGGGAAATATTGGAAGTAATGTTAAAAGGCATGAACAATGGGTTAAACAAAAGAAATGGAATAAAATATAGTTTGTGTCACTAACTCATGTACTGTCGCCAGACGGTAAAACGATCTAAGTGCACGTATACGACCTACCATTGGGCGACGTAGCATAATGGTTCATTTGAATGTGTGGCTCAGAGGTATTTTGAATATATGACGCTCAAACGTAATAAAATTATGTGTCACCCAATGGTATCATATACAGTGAAAATTCTGTATTATAACCATTAGCAGGATTAAAAGAAAGTGGTTACATAAGCGGAGTGGTCTAAATTTCGGGGTTCCGCTTTCGGAATCCATCAGGTAGTGGTTATGTGTGTATGCATCCACAGGTATATTGATAAAAAATTTGATCGGAGACAACGAAGTCATACACAAAGTTATAATGATATATTATTCAACATGTTGGGGTCCCGGGTGTGAAACATGCTTTGCCAACCCCTACCCCCACTCACCCCAGGAGATTAAACATATTATTTTAGGTTGTTCAATAGAAGGTGGCTCCGTCCTCATACTCATTACAATGTCGTGGAAAGTGAACATTTGTCTGAATTTTAAAATGAATTGATAATTAAAAAACAAAGTTTTTTTCCGATTTATATTTCTTTTTCGGGGCCCTCTGAGTCGTGGGTGTCCAGGGCAGCGTGGTCATATCATTTACACCCACACCCACACCCTCTTTGCATTAACTGAGTAAAATACCAATGGGATATACAAAAATGGCTTGGAAAAATATAATCCTTCGTATGCGTCAGTGTATGATAGGGAAATTCCACCCGAGGGTCAGAAATTCTGATCCCGAGGGTGGAATTTTTATATCTAACACCGATGCGTAATGAAGGATTATGTTTCTCAAATTCCTGAACGAAATATGAGGGTAGAAGTCAAATGGCGTATGGTGAATACTGATGTAACGTTCAAACAGCATAACAACCAATGAGAATTTCGTCTCCTTATGATAGAGTGTAAAAAGTTGTTGTTTTGCATTGACTTTAAATGATGTTTAAACACATTTTAGTGTTCATTGATAGACACGGCTAAGGTAACGCCAAGACACAGCGTCCGAATTGTGTACTGCACAATAATACAAATCGGAACAGGGCAAACAAACATAAAAGTCCATTCTTATCCATAAGATTATTCAAGACAGACGTAAAATAATGATAGAGTTCTTGATTTAATTTTGATCTAAAATTGATTTACCATTCATAAATAATAATGAGAACATAAATCTGAAATAAATGACAATTACATGAGCGTTTTTATTCGACTCGAAATCGGACTGTAGCTAAGTCGATCAGTGTGAATTGTCCTGTTTGCAGGAGACTTTACTTCAACCACAGTCATTTTGTAGTACGTAAATGTGTTGCTGTTAATGTTTTTATCTTGATTATCGTCAAAGAATGTGCAAGTGATGATGGAAATCTGGGAGGTTTTGATACGTTGTGTGTGTTGTGCACGCAGTTGAAGGTTAAAATAGTCCCTGAGTCACGATAAAGGTCACGTGTGAGGTAGGATTAGGATTTTGCTGCACTGACGTTCCGCCATGTACAACACTGGAATAAACAGGAAAACAAAAATCAGTTCTTTAGAATTCCGATCACTATAGTGGGGTGGTCTTAGAGCCGGGGGGTCATGAGAATGGGTTTTACCGTATATAGTATTCAATATAAGTGTATTTTAGATGTTTCTACATTATTTGTCTTTAAGATGTATACCTTTTATTTGTTATACTAAACTGAGAAACGTCGAATTATTTTCAAAGTTCTGGGGCATTGGAACGACTCCAGGAAAGTAGACTCTGTTTAAAGTATTTAGTGATGAATAAGTGTTGTGAAGTTTTGGGAAGATTTTATTTCTGCTGCTGGGAAGTAAAACCAAACCAAACCAATCTGCCTTTAAAAGTAGGTGTTCCACGGCATTTTTTAGAGAATCGTTCTACTAAACAGGGCAACGCCCTGTTCTGCACCTAATAACATAGCTTCGCACCAAGAGTTCATATGATATTTGGTCAGTATGGACCAAAACACAGGATAACAAAATAAAAGTAAATATTTTGTTATCAACTGTAATACGGAGATTGAAGTTTGTGAAATTAATATTGGAAAAAATGGAACCCATTTATTAGCCAATAAGTGCATCTCAAACGATTTAGTACTTCAGTTTTTGTTTCCCCGCCAGTATACTGGTTCCCTGGCTGTAAAATATGTAGTGATTCATTACCTATACCGAACATCAATTTTTTGCATTTGTGTATTGACAACGTTAGACACCAAGTGTGTACTATACTAATTTGGGCAACGTTCTAAGCGCACTAAATGATAATAATGAACACTTATGAAATGTTTGCAGATGATAAGAATGAATGTTGCATATCAAGAATGTTTATCATGTTCATACATTATATATGTAGATAAATGCAGTGATTTTAATATTTTTTTCTCGTGTTTGTCTTTATTTCCTGTGTGTCTGTTATTCAGATATGCATGCATGAAATAACCACCTATAAACAGGAGCCGCGGTGGCACAGCGGTTAGCATATCGGACTCGCGACTAGAAGAGGGCTTCGAATCCTACCATCAGATCAGCGTGGATCAGCTACCATGGCGTGTCCATGGGCAACTCATTTAACTCCAATTGCCTCGGCAATAAATAACCTACTTGTGCTGCTGTGCCGTAAAAACAAAACCATACCTATCTGCCTTTTTTTCTAATAAGTGCATCTCACACTTTAGTACTTCAGTTTTTGTTCCCCCGCCAGTATACTGGTTCCCTGGCTGTAAAATATGTAGTGATTCATTAATTATACGGAACATAATTTGTTTGCGTTTTTATATTGACAACGTTAGAGACCAAGTATGTACTATACTAATTTGGGCGACCTTCAAAGCGCACTATACGATAATAATGAATACTTACGTAATGTATACATATGACAATAATGAATGTTGCATATCAAGAATGTTTATCATGTTCATCCATTATATATATATATATATATATATATATATATATATATATATATATATATATATAAACTGAACTTTATTTTTGCATTTAGCCAATTGGCCATCAGCATGTATATACATATACATTTAAGTTTGTTACAAACATTGATGGTGACACGTTTAATACATAAAGGAAAACAAGTCTATCGAATTTACAAACATTCGATAAATACTAAAATATATACTTACTTATGCATACCCACATACGTGCACATTATATATTTATATACATATATCTATATACACACGTTTCCATAAACCTACACACATATATGCACACACATACATATTCACCGAGAAAGTGAGATAGGTACGCACATAAACATACATACCTGCACTCATGAATACATGATGTATGATATGAAGTAAGAATACAACACGTTGATGTGTGACCTGTAAACTACTCCAGACTATGTTTGTTGAATAATATGCGCGCGCATAAATACAAGCTCCTTCGGGAGAACACATAAAAAGTATTATCAATATATAAGTAGTATTCACAATGCTTTTCTTATTAGTATTATAAGAACATTATACATGACATACGAGAGATAGTAATGCATGTATTAATCAATAAAATGGAGATGAGACGAAGAAAAAAAAAATAATAATAACTAATAGCGAACTAATTAAATCGTGTAATTTTAAGTCGCATTCATCATATTATTACGCTCAATTTGTGCTCTATGAATATAATTTCCCAGATTTCTAACCTCGGTAGTTTTAGTGGAACTGAGTAATTTAATAAATTTCAACATACTTGGTCCTTTCCAAAACTAAGAGTTTATATACTTCTTTCTTAGCGGCAAATAACATTGGCATTCTAAAACAAAGTGATACCCATCTTCCAGCACGTTGCAAAAAATACAAATTCTTTGATTTATTGGGGTGCAATATATAAGTGAATAAATGCAGTGATTTGAATAGGTTTTCTCATGTTTGTCTGTATTTCCTGTGTGTCTGTTGTTCAGATGTGCATGCATGTAATATCCACCTATAAGCATTATGTAATAAGGGGTATAAAATTACACAAACCCCTATTTTCATCATTTTCTAGTATCAAGATCATATTTTAAATGCATACAATTTCCTTAATTGGAGATTTTGTTTTCTTGAATAATCTATTAAGAAGTGTTTATGGCAAGTAACAAGTTCATTTTATTCTTTTGCTAGTAGAAAGCCAACTCTACTAGACTTTAAAGGTTAGTAAACACAGCACATTTTTGTCCGTTTTTACAAAATCTGACAAAAATTCAAATTTTATGTGCAAAACCTGATCCCAGGATCCGGGTTTCAAACCTGTATCCATGAAAAAAAAACATGTTAAACGTTTCTCATCATTTAAATAATTAATCGCATCGACTGGCTTTACTGGCATGACAACCCGATACCCCAGCTTTCTTGCAAAGTGCTCAGTCAGTATTATGCAGAGATGCAATAATAATTTCAAAAAAGAAATTTTATTTTCATAACCGTGTTCCCATAATTATATTATGATAAACAATTTGTCAAGTTTTATCAGTAAATCTTTTTTCTTTTTGAGTTTTTAAAAATCAAAACATTTCAATGTTTGATGCAAAACCTGATCCCAGGATCTGGGTTACAAAACATTATCTTTGGAAAAGAAGTCGAATATCTCTGATAATTCAAAAACTGCTCGACTCGACTGACATTATTAGAAATTTCATTGGATGATCAATGTTCTTATAAATAAATGTTGATAACCGTTAGAGTCAAAAACCTGGACTTATATAGCTAGCCAAAACAATATCTGTCGCTCCGCTATCTGATTGGATGCAGCTCAAAGATACTGATCCAATCACAATAATCTTTATATTTACCTAGGAAGATAGTTGGGAATAATTATAGCAGCCTCGGTGGACAACGTTTTTCTTTCAAGTCAAGGTACATGGCCATCATGAAAATCACCATATTAAAAACCTAACAGGGTCAAGTAACAAGTTGTCAATCAATTTTGCTTGCTATATACAGTAATGTTTCAATCGCAAGAGGCCAATTGTTCAAAACACTGTTTTTGCTAGCTGGCCGCCTTATTGGTTCGAAATGCATAGTTTTTATTTCGTTTTGAATCAATCGGGCGAAGTTCCAGACCATTTTAAATCTAACACCTTTGGAATTGACTTGCAACAACTAATTCATGAACCAAAATGATAAGGCTTCCACAATTGTAATCCCGATAGGAATAGCAGATTTTTAAAAAAATACTAACTCGTAAATGCATTAAGGAAATCGTTGACTGTGAAATTGAGCTCATACGTATGCATTAGACGGTTATACAAATACTGTGCATTAAATTTTATTAGCTTTTACAATATGAAATCTATTTCATTTTTATTTATCAGAAAATTCAGCCTGAACAGTTTACCATAATTTAGTCCCTTTAAAAAAGATTATATCAAACTGATGCACAAACACCTGTGCTTAACTCTGTCTGTCTATCAGTCTGTCTCCTGAATATGTGGAAATTCAGATTCAAACAGGTTGACACCACAGACTTGTCACAAATTTGTTTTTCAGTCCGCAGTTACAATAAGGAAAGAAAGTCCATTTAGATAAAATCAGGGACAGTATATAACACATATATGCTAAACTAATATACAACCAATAAAAAATCGGTAGAAATAAGTAAAGAAGAATCCCTCCGTTTGCAATAGTTTCAAATATAAGAAAAATTGTGAGAGAAAAATGGTTATTAAATGCAAAGGTTCGAAAGAAATGGTAAGTTTAGCAATGTAATTTCGATTAAAAAAAATAATCCACACTTCTGTAGTATCCGTCCTGATATCAGCCACTACGGAAGATCCATATGATACAGAATGGGTAATAAATGCACAGACTGCAGCATCCGCTGCCGCTTTAACAGTAACATACATTTCGCCCTCAGAGGTGTGAATGTTGATTGAAGAGTGGGTTAAAAGATTAGTTACACTATATCGTAGGATGGGGTGTCAAAAAGGGTATTGGTACATAAATCGAGGGCTCTTTCACACTCGAGTTTTCTCTACCAATCTACCCTTTGAGTCCACCACCATACAATATCAAAGGTATTACACAAGAGAATATTGCCTAACTGATTTATTGTATGACCGCGACTTTCTTTTATGTGATCAACTCTCTTTCTTTCACCCATTATTTATATTCCTCTCTCTCTCTCTCATTCTTTATTTCTGCCTCCATCTCTCTCTTCACACACACACACACACACACACACACACACACACACACACACACACACACACATGTGAAACCACATTCAGATTACATGTCAATATTTGGGGTCTACGAACTACAATTCATGTAGTTTAAAAGAAATATATTATTATTATATGATTAATGTATTTTGAGTGTATGGGCACATATGAAAGTAGGAAAAATGTTAAGAAATACTTTTCTCTTAAATAAGAGGTGAATGTATTTGCTAAATGGGAATTTAGACTTATCACATAGTAATATGTATTCACTTTCTAGTCTCTTCTATGACTTAACTAAGCATATACAGAAATTTATACATAATTTCCAAGGCTTGAAGGGGCACACCGTGACCAGCGTAATCTTTATCGGTTAGAGTCACTTTGCAACCCTATTACCCAGAGGAAATACACCCACCCACCCCATCCCCCGTATACGTATTAGTAAATACACTCGTTTACTATAATGTTTAGTTTACGGCTTGGGTAAACGTTTTAAAAAGTCACATTCCTTTATTTAAATGTTGTCCACATTTAATTTACTTCCACTGATCATACTGATAATAAATCTGACAAAGAACATTAACAACGTTTGAGTTAATTTTTGACCTGGTGTGTATCATCCAGTGAAATCTAAGCTGCATCGCTGCGTTTGGTTCATTAATAATATTCCCCGTGTCCAGATTGGTTCTGGGAGAGGACAAGTCCTCGAAAGACCTGGTTCTCGTTCAGACCAGCGGCTACGGGAATCCTGATCTAATGACAAGCCGACCATTATGTTTTTAAAACATGCCGGTCTGCTTGTCAGGAAGCTGACTGTAAGCATGTGACGGAATTTCATGCGTGACCACGGGCGGTTAAACCTTGAAGTTTCCCAGCCCTAGCTCACTAACTTCAATACTTGGGGCTATGGTATTTCACACTATTTCTAAGAACGATTAAATATGTAACAACGATGATGATAAAAAAGCATTTTTAAATTACCATAGTTCTGTAAGTGTATATATATATATATATATATATATATATATATATATATATATATATATATATATATATATATATACCTTGTTTTCTGTAGTAGGAATCCAGATGGACTATGTACTTAGATCTTAAATGATAATTAATTACTGGGTCGACATGCGGGTATGTCTGCTACCCACGAATGTCTTTGCCACCGACTTTGTAGCATCATTTTTTGGTGATGTGTGCATGGTCGAGATCGTATAGGGGTTGGTGCTTACAGGCAAGGCGATGGTTGCCGTAACCCGCCGATCCGGGTTCAAATCTCCGAAGAGTACGAATTAAAAAAAATATCTAAATGTGTGATAATATTATTTATTCATATATATATATATATATATATATATATATATATATATATATATATATATATATATTATATATATATATATATATATATATATATATATATATATATATATATATATAAAATATATATATATATATATATATATATATATTACAAACACCTTATCGTCTTGCTATAATAATGATAATAATGATCTAGTAAGGGAAATAACTCCACAATAGGATTAATGTAGAGACATATTGTGTTATGTCCCTAAAACTATCTGTGTGTTTCTTAGAACTTTCTATTTGAACTCCTCATAAATACCTTGATTGAGGGAAAGACAAAATGTCAATTTAAATCTAAGAATTAGTTATTTTCCTCTTAACAATACTGCACAGAATGTTGACAAATTTACATCTGAACCTCTCATTTTCCAGTTAAGGACTGAAAAAGCATGCGTCAAAAATGACAAGTTACACACATTCTATATAAATTAGTAATAAAACAAGGAAAGGTAAGCGAAAACAAAACTGTTAGACAACAATGAAGAAATTTCAAAAGGTGATGGCAGTTTAATCGTCAAAACATCTTACAGTATTTTATTATATTATCTACTTCGTCCCTTATTTTTGAAGTAAAAAACATTCTTCAACACATATTAGTGTGAACATGACGTGACTGTCCATCAAGAGTGACTTGAATTTTCTCAAGTTTACAGATTGTTCAGTGACTTGTCGTAAAAGTTTTTATAAGTAGTTATCTTAGTTTTCACATTATGAAGGGATTTGCTGACTGAAATAACTATCTGATCAACAATACATTACCTGACGCCGTGTCAGAGATCCATTTGATTTCAAATATTGGAAATATTCAAAACGGAACTGAATCCAAGTCTAGAGGGATCAGAGCCATCCAAAAAAGTACTCTTTTTAAACTACACTTTTATGGTACACAAAACTGCGCGTATGTAATGTCCTTAGTACAAGTTCCAAGTGAAAGTTGTTTATTTTTTCTGTTTTATATCTTTGACTGCTCAAAGTTACCATCTGCTCCAGAGAACTATTACTTTAATAATAAGCTATACCTAAGAAATAGATACATTTCAAAATTTTCAGACTGAGACTGACAATTGAAACATAAATTTAGAGCCTAGAAGACACCAATGCATACACGTGCTGTTTGTAATGCTTTCAATGATAACAATGTCACAGTGATCAAACGTATTTGGAAAGTCACAGAAGTACAAAGTATTAGTAGTTGTTGTAAACTTAACTTTATATAATATACTCGAACCACTGATCTATGTAAAAGGTCTATCCGACATACCCATGAACCAATCTATCGATGTCTTTTTCATATGTTAATTCATTCATCCAGTTATTCAGACAGTCAGCCAGTCTATGTATGTATGTATGTATGTATGTATGTATGTATGTATGTATGTATGTATGTATGTATGTATGTATGTATGTATGTATGTATCAACTCACGATGAATTCCACCCATTCACCCATCTATCTATAGATCTATCTATCTATCTATGTATCTATCTATCTATCTATCTATCTATCTATCTATCTATCTATCTCTAGTTTTGACGATCAGAAAGTTTATAAGGGACAGCGTTTAAGCTTCGATAGATAATTTTTTGTGTGTAAAAACGTAGATGTTATTTACATGTTGTGATACTTGTGTGAGACTCCATTTCTTTTTGTACATATATTGACTACATTGGCATTGATAGGAATATATGGTCTAACAGTATGTATGTATGTATGTATGTATGTATTTATGTATGTATGTGGTGGCTACACCGACCTTGATAGTGCTATTTGGCCATATTAATTGTACTTATACATGTAGATATGTATGTATGTGTGTATGCCAGGCCGGATTAAGGGGGGATACATGGGGCACGTGCCTCGGATCCCCTTTTAGTCATGGAAGCCCCCCTGGTTACCAAGGATAAAATTATATGTGTTTAAATAAACCATATATAGGTCTAAACCGTCTAATACTTGGTCTAATATAGCTATAATAATTATATACATAAAAAGGACAGTTTCAGGGTGTATTTGTAAATCCACAAGGGCCCATCTACCTTAAAGTGCCCCGGGACCCCTAAAGCATTAATCCGGACCTGTGTGTATGTATGCATGCATGTATTTTCGTACGCGTGTATAAATGATGGATGCATGTATGTAGCTATGTATAATGGATGGATGCAAGTAGTATATGCATACAGGTAAGTACTGTAATTTTGTGGTTTCTAGGCAAGTATAGGCATATTAATTAATTGGAAGGTAGATAAGTACTAAGTATGAAGATACCTACAAGCCGTGGTACTGATTTATAAATGAACATGCATCTGTCAAAATGAAAAGTGATGTGACTCATACTCTGCTTCAATACATCAGTGGTAAATATGATTTGACCATTTGTTCGTCGCATTTTCCCATGTTTTTTTAACTTCTAATATTTTAGCTTTCTTTTCGGTAGTCATGGGTAGCTATAATTGTCTATACATTTATGTACATAACCCTGTCAGCAGAATGTGCGTAAATGGAGAAATAGGAAAATATTTTAGGGGTGTAATGTGGAAAAAAAGAAAAAAGAGATAATAACAAATGAAATATCTAACTTTAGTAATATTTATTGTGTTAGAATCTATATTTCAGTTTGAGATCTTTTTATATGTCTATGTTGAAATTGCTGATAAAATGTTGTATATGAATATATAATAAATATCAATGAATAGAACATAATGTATGTAGATAAAAGTGTGCATTTTAAATAAACTGGGAAACATAGGGCCAACTGAATTAATTTGAATGAGTTAATGAAAGGAAATTTTGATGCTGACCAGCCTCCTATTTGTTTCAAAGCTATAATTAGTTCATATTAAACAAATTATCACGTTGTACCGTATATACTCTCGTATAACTCCATACCAACTGCAAACTGCATAGAACCAGATCTGCCGTCACATAATGCACCGGCAGATCTGGGTCTATGCAGTTTGTAAAGACTAATCAGTAGAATTATGCAACGACAGATCAGGGTTTATGTTGTTTTGCATTTGGACCTAGATTTTACGCGAGTATATACGGTATTTTTGTTCTTCTTCTTGCATTTTATGCATGATTTCGTTACTTCATCAGCATTGTGCTGTTGCAAAAGTTAGCATTGCCCATTCGCCATTTTTATTGATTTACTGCAAAAGAAACTTATGCAAATAATAATAATAATAATAATAATAATAATAATAGCATACAAAGAAATATCCCAACAGCCTTTATTTACCGTCATCAAATACAGCTTATAGCGCAAAAATGTTATATATTAGAGGCACAAATTTATACATTTCTCTACAAGTTAAATGATAAAAGCTTTATTCTTCCCAAACAAATTATAAGCAAACACTTGAGCTATTGCAATGTTACAAATATGACATATCTGCGACTGAAAAAAAATAAATATTGCAAACCATGTTTCATCTGTACTGAGTGTCGACATATGTGATATATTAAACAAAAGAACTACTGACATATTCTCTAAATGATGCATAATGAATATTCTACTGGAATATTTCAATCATATGTTAGTAATTTTCGATCAGCCAAAAATGTCTAAAAAGAGTATATTAGGTGGAAAAGCTCTGTTCCTCTACTTTCAGTGAATATTATATATATATATATATATATATATATATATATATATATATATATATATATATATATGTATGTATGTATATATTATGAGTTACCTCCCTTAATTGGGCCACCATTGTTTGAGATGATAATAGTCCAGTTTTACATCCTGTTTTTCGATGGTGCTTTGAGTTTTAGTTCATTACAACGATTCTATTAATCAACTTGAAATCAAAGTTTACTCGAATGGATGTCACAATTATGTCATTGTGAAAAGACTGAGGTTGTATTACATTAAATATTTGTACCATACAAAATCCCCCACCCGACATCCCGTAGACCTCTGGATCTATAAAATTACGGGCAACAGCTTCGTATGGAATTATGTTGTCTGCCAGCATCTAAATCCGAAAATCGTTTGCATGACTTATACTTGACGAATTAATACACTCTTGTGGACAAAAGGGATTTTACTAAATAAAAAAGCCATGTACTAATTTACTAATATTGCAATGTAGCCTCCAAGTAAGACAAGAAGAAGTGGGTTCAACCAAACCAAAATATCGTTGTGTGTCTCTGATGCACACAAAACAAAAAATAGTGTATATCCTCCATAATATACAGACCGAATATTTGAAGTGCAAAATACAACCAGAAATGTCGAACTAATTATACTAAAGTGGTGATTATCTCTACTGTACAGTGAAGTAAATCGAAGAAAATACTGATTTCAGTTGTTTAAACAAACAAACTTTAGCGCTAAAAAACAATATGCATACAGCGATCCTGTACTAACTGCGTACGCATAAAATTCCCAATGGAAAGAGTTTGTGTGGAAAATATAAGGTCTTAAAGTTGTCCTTTCCTTTCTTAGAATCCGCCAGGAGAGGAGAGTGCTGTGGTTATCTAAGTGAGATACAGGTAACGATGAAGTTCATGCCATATTACGTCGATGAATCTTTGATGTTTCATGCATCACCAGCCTGAAATTAAAGACAGATGCGTATAACATAAACGCACTTGCAACTGGATAAAAACGGCAAAAAGTTTTTCTCGATATGAAAATTTTAAACTCAAACAAATTATAATGATTGACCATTACGTTGATTATAGATGATAACAACGAATGGAATAATTACTCCATTAAAATTAGACATAATAACATACCTTTCATTTAGGCTCTGGTCAGTAAAGTCCTTAAGAATCCATTGGTGGATCGCCGTTTTCTTTTACCGGGACTTTGAGGACTATGAAGGTAGTAGTACTGATCTGCTATCGCCGACGCCATCTCTGTTCGGCAAGCTCCGCCCAATTGGAGGCGGCACGTACGCTTCCTGAATAATAATAAGAACAATAATAACATCATCCTAATCATAAAATTGTCATCTTTAATATCATCATCAGATCAAATTCGACGAAAATAAATCACATCGGAGACGATAATTTGAATAAAAAAACTGTTAAAAATACAACGGGTCTTTTCATCTGTTTTGTAAAGGACACTATTACTACCACCACAACTACCTGTGATCGTCGGTATTACCACGACTACCACAACTATCTACAACTACTATTGCTGGCACTATCACTACTACTACTACTACTACTACTACTACTACTACTACTACTACTACTACAGCTACTACAGCTACTACTAAAATACTACTTTTGCTGCTGCTACTACTACTATTTATACCATCATCATTGATCACGTTCAAAAGTAAGGTAAAGTCTTATGGTTGATTGCAGAAAAGTGTGACATAATGGACTATACACATTTTTCAGGACGTCAGAGTGTTCTGTGCAATCGCGGACCATAACTCACCCTGCACCATCACCACTAAGTAAGCGCCTCTGCTATCAGGCGATTTACTATGCAATTTTGGATATTACTCCTACACTGACCAGTTCGACAGACAAGTATGTATGTTAAGAGTAACAAAATAGTTCCAAATACTTGACCCTTTACTTTGCTTATTTTCATGACTTGCTAAGGTCGATCTAATGTATCTCTTAATTGTAATTTAAAGTTAGTAAAATTCTTCATAAAAATGTGTTAACATGTGTTTTTGCAAGACCTATAATTTGCCCATATTCATTGCAGCACTTCCATTGTCAAATCTTCAGTCTCGGAGGTGCGTAGTTTTTGCACGTTGTCAAGCTCTTCAGTTTTGGAGGCAAGTAAATCTAGCGCGTAGTCCGCAATCCCATTATATCTAAATGGAAATGATCGGTTTCAAAAACACAGGAACTTTTTTTTCCACCTTCCTGTCGATGTGGCTACGACAGATAATGCAGATGGGCCAGTGAGGCAGTTCGAGCTAAAGGGAAGTGACTCAATCATATTACAACCTGCTACAAGAAGAGTATATCGCAGGTTAGTTCCCATATGTTACCAATTACTATACACTTTGCAGTACCGATTTCATATAAATACGGAAAATTACACGTTAACAGAGCATCCGTATGCAGTCCTTTCTTTTAATGTTGAGATTAACTACCTCCATAACAAAGATAATTAATAACTCTTGTTAGCAAATATTAGGATTTATATTACCTCTTCAAAATCTCATTCCCCTTTTTTGAAGATGAAATTTGTTTGTTGTTGACAATTAGACGTTAACTGATCAGTGTACATAGTGTTCTGCTACCCATTTTGTGAAACGCTTTATTTATTTATTTATTTTATTAAATTATTAACTCCGTTCTTGTCTTTAATAGAAAATCGTCATGGTGGTGTACTCCATATAGTTGTAGGTTAGTGACAAACTGACGCTTGATAGCATCACAGTGGTGCAGGCTACAATAATTATGTGACTGGGGTGTGTATGCGATGGGCCTGTGTCCCTCTTCCATTGTTAGTCCGTCCGTCCGCTGTCCGTTAGCAGTTTTTGTTATTTCCAAGTTTGCCTAAACTAATTCAAGGAAAGTTAAGAGACTCGGCAGATAGTTTTATCCTGAAGTCAAGTTGGTTCTAAATTAACATAGTGAAACTCGGACATCCAGTCTAGATAATCTGTTATTGCTACTCACTCTGACAGCCAACATAGCTGCCATGGCGGCCATTTTGAAAGTCTTATTCACTGCTTATTCTGAACGAATGGTCATATGAACATGATTTTCACTATAATACCGCATGAATTGTAGATGGTACTAAACGACAATAATGCTGATCTGACATACAACAGGGCTGCTATGACGGCAATCTTGAAATCTTGTTATCTCTATTCTTTCTGAATGAATGGTCATATCGACATAGGGTATTTACTAAAAGACTTCTTTACACATGTAGATAGTCCTACATGAAAATGGCGCCGATCTGACATCCAATATGACTGTCATGGTGGCCATCTTGAAAATCTTCTTGTCGCTACTTTTTTGGGAAAAATCCTACTGACATGGGGTTTTCACCAAAAGGCTCGCTATGACATGTACGTGTTATTAAATGATAATGGTGCCTATCTGACATCCAACATGACTGTCATACCAGCTGTTTCACTAAAACACTTCTTGTTATATGTAGTTCTTTCTATATTAAAACGACAAGTGCTGATCTAACCTCCAAAATGGCCGCCTTAGTAGCCATCATGAAAATCTTATCACCACTTGTTCTCAGTGGATGGTAATCTAGATATAGGCTTTTCACTAAAATACTATAACAATATGTAGCAGGTCCTAAATGAAAATGGTGCTGATCTGAAATCCCACTCTTGCAATGTGTAATTTGATAAAATGGTACAGATCGTACCACCGACAAATCCACTCTATTTGGAAACCAAACCTTACTAACCGTGCGGTAAAGCCAGAACTCAATGCTAGCATTTTTGTACTTCCTTGAGCTTATAAAAACAGTGACTTTTGCGTTTACAAATGAAATTTTACCAGACTTTATATTTAGTTTTTCAAGAAATAAATTGATAGTAGCATGCTGACAGTGATTTCAAAGTCAAAGGTCTTGACTGAGGTTTGATTGTTCTGGAGTAGTTATTTCTTATCTGCCATGAATTATGAGCAAGATGATACAAACACATATGAATGGATTTTTTAAAAATTAAATCAATTGAACACATTTTAAGAATATAATGAATGATGCCAGTTCAGCAACTTTTTTCTTAAAAAAATAATTATTATTGATATGACCAAAACATAGAATGTGGGTTTATGTTTACGGTATCTGAGACGAGTTTATTGATTCTCTGTTATACAACAGTATATTTTTGTACCTAATATGGTATGCTGGAGTTTTTAATAAATATCTTAGATGATTTAAATACTCGCCAATTGAAAAAGATGAAAGGAGGGAAGACACAGACTTCTCGTGAATCCTTTATAAATTCTTTAGGGCCAGTATAACATCAGTCCCTTTGTGGGACCCTTGTTTAAAGGTCTTCCCCCAACTAATTCGTTGAACTGTGCATTATAAACATTCCAAAGAAAACTTACTGTTTATCTGAAAGGTTATCATTAGCTTGTTCCAACAGATCTCCGATTGTTTGTAGGTCAGCCCTCTTTTTGCTTATATCCTCCATCAGTCTGAAAAATTAATATTCATATTGGAATAATTAAAGGTCATCTTATCATTTTCCTACCCCAGAAACAAAATTCTAGCAATGTGATTAGTCAGTTATTATGTGTAAGATTTCGTTTGAAACTTCAAAGGTATTATAATAATCGCGTTACAGTCATACAATGTGAAAGTAACACACAATACATAAATGGGAAGAAACAAGATGGCGAAAAACATCACTTCAGAAGTGTGAGGTCAACTCTTAAATTTTGTGATCCATGTATAAAATAAATTTGACTACATTTAGGAATGAATTTTGGTTCATAATCAACGGAAATCGAATACAATCCGACAGAAGTTTTCTGTAATTAATAGCAAGCTTTCATGGCAACGCACATCAATATCCAGATTTTCCACAGTGTATGCTTTGAGAAATTTTCGTCAAACGGAAGTGTGCATGCTCGATAAATCGGAATTGAAGGGAGTGGTTTTTTAAAAAAAAGAAAAAAAAAACAACAGAACGACTTCAAATCATATCGGACCCTAAATAAGACTGCACCATATCTCTTTTCTCACATGAAGCACATGTATACATAGTTCAAAATTGGAATTTTACGAATAATTATTTTCCACATTAAAAAAAATGGACCTTACTTGAAGAAACTAAACAAAAATCAATAGATATTTCGTGCAACGTCGTTTCCAGTCATTAACACAGGCTAAGTAAACGCACGCGTAGCAGAGGGAAAAATCTCCTTAGTGTCACGCCCTGTGAGTCAGCATACGCATGACGTCATGCGGACTCAGCTGCACTATTGTTTAGGTTTTGCGTATTTCATATACTGGCCTTCTTGAGGGGACCTGTTTTGGGATTCTCATCATACGCCAAGTACATGCTCTCTGGTGTTCCAGGGTGTGCGCGCCCAAACATGAATAGGTAATCTCGGAACAATAAAGATGGGGCTTCAGCATGTTCCACCTTTGTCCTTGTCCACTCCAGCTTCAGACGTGGTGCGAGTTCTGTCAAGACACCCACTGATTCACCCATCGTTCTGCATGCATGCTGTTCAGAGTGTACAGAGTTCAGGGTGTACATAACGTTCCGTATGCCTCTGTAAACTAGCACGCAGTAAAGGTTATCTCCATATCTTCGTAACATTTGCCCATTTGGATCATTTGCATGTGTATGTATGTATGGTAGCGTCTTACGGCACCTCAACACAATAGTGGCTATATGGTGCCAACTAAAGCAAAAGCTCGAAAAATTAAAAATGAAGAATTGCACAAAACTGTAGGAAGATACACCCTTCCAAATAAATAGTAAACGTGAAGCACAACAAGAGAAAATATAAAAGGTAAAGATGTTAAAATTCTGTAACAGGTATATATGATAAAAGATAAAGGTAATATATAAAATCGTTAAATTATATATATATATATATATATATATATATATATATATATATATATATATATATATATATATATATATATTACACAGAGGATTATAAGAAATCGCCGTATCCATGAGTTTCTCATCACATCATCACTGGCAGCGAAAAAAAAACAAAACAAAAAAAAAAAAACAGAGACTTCTATTTACAAAGAACAGTTTACAGTTCCCCACCATACATGCGTTGCCCGTGTCATTTAAAAACGTGACAGTGTTATCTTGAGAGAAAAATATCTAAAAGTTTGATATTTTGTTTGTTCACTTGTAACTAAAGAATGCATCAAGCATTCAGTGTGAAATCGTTAACTGTTGTATTCACTGGATTATTTGATGAGATGATATGCTCTGTATTTATTCTTTCCGGTCATTTAACTTTGGTGATGAATGCAATCCATTTGCTGTGATACATTTTTTATAGGGGACGAAAATTAGTCATAAATTGCATGTTTACTATTTCCCAAGATTTTCTTGAATATATTTGTAATAATTTTATGATAACAGAGGAAATCTATACAAAATAATCAAAAAGTCAACCAAACCTTTTACCGATGGGAAAAGTGGAAGTCACGGATAGATTAGAATTGAAAATAGAGTCTCTGCTTCGATTTAGCAAAATTGTCTAATCGGAGCTGGTATAGAGCAGTGTACGAGTTCGGTAGGAAATTGAACCTATCATTCATAACTTTGCTTATGGCATCAATTAAGAGGAAGTCAGCGCTATATTAAATATGAAAGTAGTTATCGGGAAATATTAATCAATATCACGTAGAAATGAAAGAACATAAGGGAATATTCATTAAGACATATACCCAATGATATCTTTACAACGGAAAATCTCTAGCAAAACTGAGATCTACAATAATGAACTCAACAGAGGTTTATTCCAATCAGAACAACTGTTGGCTCTTCTACAAATTCCATCTCAGACAGGAGTGGACCGGAGGCGGGCAAAAAAGCGGAACGTTTCCTAGAGTAAGTTTTCTTTACAGTTGGGTGGTTTAAATTGTGCCCTGCAAATGTTTAAAACTCAGGAACTTCCGTCCCACAGGCCCCTCAACTACTTGTTTAGCGCCGCCCCCCCCCCCCCCCCCCACACACACACAATGATATTTGCCACTGTCAGAAATACTTCGATGGAGTGATACAGCGTGAACAGGGAGAAATCGCCTGAAAATGGCAGAGAACTCAGTCAAACGATTAATTACGCTACTCACAGTGTCAAAAGTAGCATGATGCCTTTATGGAATTATTTGCACATACGTAATGAAAGAATGTTCTCTATTGAGTTCATGCTTGAAGAAAGAAACTTTGGATTTTTTTTTTTTTTTTGATTTTTTTTTTTTTTTGTTTTAACGGCACTTTTAACCATATTGACTATATCGTGCCTAGGAAATGGAAGTTACGTGCCTTTCCCAAGGACAACACAGAGGCAGCCGACCCGGGTTGGCCTGGGTGGGTATTGAAACTACGACCCTTGGAGTACGGCCAAAAATAAGTCATATTAGTCGAGTCGCTGCAATGAACGCTGTGATGGTTTGTAATGTGCACATGACGTCAATTGGTAAATAAGCTACATGTGTATGTACAGCTTCTGTAACATTTCCGAGGTGAGCATATGTAATCGATCGGAACATTGCTCGGTCATTTCCGTCAAGTCGAGAAACAACATAGGTAGTGATTGTAGGAATACACATCAATTTAATGGGTTAGGTGATTCGCCTCCAGCGGAGTGCAATACATATGTTACGACAGAATAGGCCGACAATGTTCTAATTGTGACTTTGTCTCCTTCCGCAGCCATATTGTGTCATGTGAACAAAAGTAGTTCAGAATATATTTCTAAATGGCGGTGAATTACATCTGAGGTTCCTTGCTCGATTTGACTGTTAATTTCGAGGATGTTCAGAATGCAGGTGTAACATTGAAACATTCTGAGTTTTTTTCCGTGCATAGGTGGGCCCGGGGGGCCGAGTGGTCTAAGGCACTCACCTCACTGACATCTTACCTTTGTCCTCGTGGGTTCGAGTCTTGCACTTGGCTAACGTGGATATGTCAGAAAGCTTGCCAGTAGCTTACGGTGGGTCGGTGGTTCTTTCCGGGATTTTTCCCAGGTTCTTCCTCCACCACATTTACTGGCTGCCATGTATAGTCTATCACGTGCTGAAAAATGGCGTTAAACCCACAAAACCACAAACATAGGTGGAAAGGCCTAAGAGTGTTCAGACCGAGGTTCACTCATGCCTACAAACTGCTCTCCAGAGACGTATGTAAATAAAGCCACTGCCTGTACAGACTGTTGGACCTCAGGGTTATCCTCGTTTAAAGTTGCCATTTCATTTATTTCTGCGTTGAATTTTGACGAAAAAATATGAAAAGGTAACAATAACAGTGCTTGAGTTACTGACTAAATTCTTAAAATGTCCATATTTTCCGCTGCTTTTTGAGAATTTCTTGAAAAATGAGGTAAAAACAGGAGCAGGCTTTTCTGCGAGAAATTGGCTGATTTCAACTTGTGGTAACAGCGGCATTTCGAGAGAAGCGAGAGCACCTCATGGGGAACAATTTGTAATGCCGACAGGAGCATATTGTCTTTTGAACTGTAGAAAGAAGGGGAGTAATTTAGATATACCATTCTATAAACAGCTTATCTGGGGTCTTATTGTCAAGATTCATTTCGAAAAACGATAACGTTTAAATTCCTACTTACATGTATCGCCTGCATATCCAGGCATTACATCTGGGTGATTATGACATTCATGTAATAACTTAATGTAAATTTAATATTGTAATACAAAAATATCGTCAGTTTTGTATTTAAAGCAAAATATGGCCATGCTATCATTTTTTAACAGGTATGTTGAATCTCGCGTGTTTTGAGTCGAGATTTCGGATATGATATATTTATTGTTATCATTTTGCATCTGCAAAAATACCGTGACTTTATTTCCAGTCAAACCTGCTACAGTGGTCACCTCTCTAAAGCAGGTACGGTAAGACCCATATGAACATAATTTAGCGCATATTTTACGTATATAAAGGTCACCTTTTTAACTGCTGAAGTCCTCATTTCCAAAATATCGTGGCTATGCTTCTGATAGGGTAATTGGTCCTATTGTCTTCAAAAATAAAACTACTTTCGCTTGCGTAAGCACATTTATGTGTGATGTGATAAGGTTAGATCAACTTTTAACATTACTCAATAATAATAAAAACATGAGCACTGCAGGGCCAACTAGATTGCCCATTATTAGTCACATGGGTTTCATTGACCAATTGCGTACCTTTTCATTAAAGTTCAAATTAGCAGAGACGTACATTTGTATTCATTACCACATTTTGTCCTTTACAGAAAAATACAATTGTTCTTTGTTTCTTTTTTATTTGTGATTTGTAGCCAGTACGATATTCATTAAAATTGGTAGGCCTACCCTCTGAATAAAAGCAAATTCATAGTCTGTTCATTTACCTCGCCCTTATTTACGTCTTAAACTGAAAATATCGGTCTTAGCCACTGTCAGTATTGATCAAATGGCAGTCGTTATGAATTTAATATACTGATAATTTAGCATGAATTCAATGTTCCATTTTGAAAGCTCTTCATATCGTCTGCATCTTTACTCCATGATTTGTGTGACAGCCTTCTCGAAGAAACCTTTGTCAAGCCAAGATGAAGTCATATAAATATTTTGGATAGAATATATGTTGTCAAAAGAAGTAATAAATAAGTGCATGAACAATTTTATAGAAATGCAAGTTGACTACTTCAACTCTCTTTGCCTTAAGACAATTAACGCCGTTTGTGTCTGTCTGTATGTGTATCATTATATATATATATATATATATATATATATATATATATATATATATATATATATATATATAACACTTTGCTCACGCTGAAAATGTTTTTATTCTAAAACGTTTGACATGTAATGAAGATTCGGTGCATGGAATTAAATTTGAATTGTTTATTACATGAAAGCTCGAACTTGTAGACATGAAACTGTACAATCCGAATATACTGATTTCGACAGTTGAGTTTAAAATTAAAATACCGGTCGATACCAATAAAAAAGGAAAAACATCACAATGTACAGTGTATGTCGCTTTAAGGATGACGAGCACAAGACATGTTCTTCGAATGATTTGGTCGGTCCCATCTACTCTAGTCGATAGTCGTCGAGCCACTCCGTTCCTTGGCAAATGTAGCTAGCCCAATGGAAATCTACCGCTCCGCTATCTGATAGGATGCTGGCATAATAAACTGATTCAATCAGATTGATCGCTACATTTGTACATAGGAAGATAATTGTGACCAATCATAGCGTTTTTCATAGACGTCTCCACACGTCGCATCTAACTTTCTCCAATTTAAAAGTTCACACGCACACACACACACACACACAATTTACTTTCGAGTCAAGTCATGTTGACATCAATGAAATGTTCATCTGCAAGAGGGCACTTGCTAAAAATACTGATGGCTAGCTACATATGCCATGGGTTGATATGGAAATAAATGGATCGACGTCCCTTGGCTTGAGAACATGCGCCGATTCCAGTTGGTTTGACGCCTATGGATTTATTATATCAGCTGTACTGAAATATCGGCACCACACACGCTGATATAGTTCAGTTTTTCCCATTGAACTTAGTTATGTAAGTAATCCGGCAATAATTTATGCATTTGGTAAATGGTTATATAATTCACTGGCTCAAAAATCTTCCTTTTGACTTGCTGTGTGCAAACGTTTGCCGCAGTACTCGGGAAATATTTGTAATCCTTAGACACATACTCTTCCTTTGTTGTCCGGCAAACGTGAACACGTAGCAACTCGTGTATGACCGTTATTATTACAGGATCAATAGCAACTCGTGTATGATCAATATTATTACAGGATCAATAGCAACTCGTGTATGATCGTTATTATTACAGGATCAATCGATAAGCAAACAATTATTCCTCCGAATACTGTGTCTCGCCTTTTTTTGGCATCAATCACCACCTGTGTTACGACAACCACCTGTCTTTTACGACAACCATCTGTCCTTTCGACAACCATCTGTCTATTACGACAAAGTGAGTAATGGCATCAATCTACCACCTGTCTGTTACAACAACCACCTGTCCGTAACGAGAACCACCTGTCTGTTACGACAACCACCTGTCTGTTACGACAACCACCTGTCCGTAACAAGAACCAACTGTCTGTTACGACAAAGCGAAAAACGTCATCAATCTACCACCTATCTGTTACGACAAAGCGAATAACGGCATCAATCTACCACCCATCTGTTACGACCAAGCGAGTAACGGCATCAATCACCACCTTTCAGTTAGGACAAAGCTAGTAATATCCTCGGCCTACCACCTTTCTGTTACGACAAAGCTAGTAGCATCAATCTACCATCTGTCCTTTAGGACAAAGCGAGTAACGACATCAATCTACCACCTGTCTGTTACGACAAAGCGAGTAACGGCATCAATCTATGTATGTATGTATGTATGTATGTATGTATGTATGTATGTATGTATGTATGTATGTATTTATGTATGTATGTAAGGATGGTGGATGGATGTATAAATGGATTGATGGGTGGATAGACAGATAAAGCGAAAGATGAACAAGGAATGGCTATAGGAAAATACCAATACATTTACTATCATTCTATTTTTTTAAAACCCAGAGCTTAGTAATATATCTTCTTAGCTATTAAGGCTAAGATTAAATAGATGCTTGAAATTCTTGATACTCAGTAGTTAATTGTTCTTTTATAAAACACGCAGATTTTACGTTTCTAGTTGTAATTTTTCTAAATGTACCTAAATCAAATATCTCCGTACAAAGGACATTCTAAAAGAAATGATTTTCATTCTCAGTGACATTTATGTTACGCCGTGAAGATAAAAGAAGTCGAATAAATGTGTATTGCTGCCAATAGCTCTAAAACGTATGGTAAAACATATATGGCTTCCACTAGATGTTATAATAGGTACATTCCTTTTAAAATGTCATTTGAGAAAAGCGTGTCTCACTGTTCACGCTACATAATCAGGCCGGTTCCAGTTTTAATGTGTGCAATTTCATGACGTCAGCTGTACTAAAACTCGTACAAGGTGAGTGAGTACAGGTTTTTCTTTCGCTCTTATAAAACACATTTTCTTTTAAGGTAATCGGTAAATAGTTCATAATTAACTCTCTAACTGATTGTGTTAGAAGAACTACAACACATGGTTTTCTTTGTTTTGCCTGAACATTTTGGAAAGAAATTGAATCCTCCGGCTCAGACATTTCCTCGTTCTCTGATTATTGAGGATAATTGTATATATGGAACATATAGGCTGAATATAGAACTGTCGGTGAAGAAGACACATTCAGCTGCAATACTGACGTCGATAACTTACTTAGTCGTTTGTAACAAAGCAGTATAGATCCTGTTGGTTGGTTGTTGGTTTTTTGTTGGGGTTTTTTTGCGGCTTTTTCGACGTATTATTTTCTATATCATCAAAGCTAAGAGCCTTTCCCACGAATTCACTGAGGCAGCCAAAGACGTCTGGCCTGGGTGGATATGGAACCCGCAACCACTGAATTGTGACTCCATACTATGCTGCCGCTACTCCCTCAGACCAGATCCAGATCTGCCATCACATAATGCGCCAGAAGATCAGAATCTGTGTTTTTCACTTGAAATCATACATTGAATAACAGCGTAGATAGATCTGCTGGCGCATTACGGGAAGGCAGATTTGTGTCTATTGTATTCGCAGATGACACCCTGTTTTTTACACAGCGAATACGGTAACTACAATCTGAAGATCTAGAATATGACACCTCTAGACGTCAAACATACAAGGAAATGACAGGAAGCCTGACGTGACATTTTATGATTAGTAGCCTGCGGCATAATCCAGCCATTTTCCCCTGGAATAAAGACACACACACACACATACATATATATAGAGAGAAAGAGAGAGAGAGAGACGTCAAACATACAAGGAAATGACAGGAAGCCTGACGTGACATTTTATGATGGGTAGCCTGCGGCATATTGATAATCTGGCCATTTTTCCCTGGAATAAAGACACTCACACACACACACACACACACACACACACACACACACACATATATATATATATATATATATATATATATATATATATATATATATATATATATATATTTATATATATATATTGACACAAAAATTGATAACGGCGCAAATACAAAACAATTTCCCAACGTTTCGATCTAAACAAATTCTTCGTCAGGGGATGAAACGATTTACATCCACAAAACAAACACCAAACACAAAAGCCAAGATAAATTCTTGATTAATACATGTTTAAATGACGGGGAAATAAACAAGCAACGGATAAACAACAGTAGAAAGAAAGAAGACAAAATGAAAAAACGGTCTAAAACGGGCAAACTTCATATCTATGTTATGCTGCCATCAGCCCAACAAAGTTGTGTACAAATGATTCAGTGTTTATCCTGCGTATCACGCAGAGGACTAAAGTGTTTTAAAAAGATATTTTCAACTGGTTCCATTATCCCAAATAATTCGTCAAATTTCCAAGCACGTGAAAAATTTCGGACTTCAAATGCTCATCATTATCACGCTCTTACTTTCAAATTAAGATCAAGTTAGTCTTTTTACTTTTTTGGAATGTGTTAGCCGTCTTTCAAAACAACAACATCCAATGCAAAATTAACAACATTGCTCGGCATCTACTCACACTGGAAACGTTTATCAACATTTTTCAAATTAGATCCCGACAGAGAATTGATCAGTTACATGTTAATTTGCTGTTGAAAAATGAGAATGATTTAATTTAAAACATATTCGACCAATGAATATCAGTTTGCCCAGCTGCCTGATAAAATGCAGATTTTCCTCTCTCTTTAATATTATCTCAGTTGGAATATTTCCTTTCGTCAAATAAAGGCGAATGTGTTTTAAAGATAACATGCTTACTTGGCCCCAATAAAACCTTTCGTGCTCATTTTGTTTACCTACATTTTTCAGCCATGATTGCAGGCCTGTTTTTCTATTAACTAAGCGAAAGAAGCAGTCAGGCGTCAATAACAAATTCAATCAAGACACTCCATAGTTAATTGAGAAACATTGAGAGTTTAGATAGCATTGCTGAATGAATATTTTCAACCTTGCCCTCGTCTCTAAAATAATTCGAGGTGGCGCCAAGTGTATATATTTTACAACACAATGATGATGGTAACGAAAACTCACAACGAGGCAGAACCTGAGGCTAGACAGCCTGTGAAGATAATGGTGTTGTCCAACAAAGTCTATTGGACTGCAATACAGATTTAAAAACAAAAATAAAAAATAATAGTGGAACATGAATCAATTCCTGTACATTTGTAATCTACTGATATCATAAAGCCATCGGCACAATTTTTAATTAACATTTAAGGACCAGAGAGGTACATTCAGGTGGGAAGGTAGGCCGGCTGGGAGGTATGGGTAGTTAGTTGGTTAGTTTGGTATGTAGGTAACATGAACCAGTCAGTTAGATTGGTAGGTACATTATGTTTCATTACTATCTCTTTGTATAATCGTACCTTTCGACTTTCTCAACAAAGACTGGATCCTGTACAAGTTCGGACGACCGCTTTCCGGGGCTGAGTCCGCTTTTCAGCCATTCGCTAGACTGCATGACGCTGTCAAGACTAGCAAGGGAGCAGTGATGGCTGTTGATACCGAGAGCACATGTCCTCTTCCTGCAGGAAAGAATTATATATATATATATATATATATATATATATATATATATATATATATATATATATATATATATATATATATATATATATATGTATATATATATATATATATATATATATATATATATAAATATATATATATATGTATATATATAGATATATATATATATATATATATATATATATGTGTGTGTGTGTGTGTGTGTGTGAGAGAGAGAGAGAGAGAAATAGAGAGAGAGAGAGAGGGGGAGGCTCTTACTATGGTTAATCGAATCCCTAATTTTTCTTCATATTTTTTCGAATTATTCTCTCCGTATTTTTCAAAAGAACGTTGTTATTGTATCAGTCATCCGTAATGTCTCATACATTTCTAAGATGATATGTATGTATGTATGTATGTATGTATGTATGTATGTTTGCGGCATCACAGCACAAAAGTGGCTCTGTAATACCATATAAAGGTAAAGTTAAAAAAATATAAAACTGAACTGCACAAAAATGTAGGAAGATAAACCCTTCAAAATAAATGCAAACAATAGGTACAAGAAGATAAAATAAAGATGTTAAAATTCTGTAAAATGTATATAAAATAACAGATAAAGGTAACACATGAGAAAATGTTTTAGTACGTGATTAGAAACTTTATGTGTTGAATCATGAACATATTCTTCATCGTACATCATATTTAAGACTGTCATTACAAATTTTAATACAGCATCTTTCATTTATTATATCCAGGTAAGAAAATATTGTTGAAACTTACTACAGGCATAAATAATCTCTATGAAGCACTATTTTCTCCATGTCTTTGTAAAAAGGACTGGTACGATGTTATTATTTTTCTTATTTATTTCTCGAAAATCAATGATATGGAACAGTTTTATTGACGACTTGCAAAGAATGGTGTTAGTTTCGAAGGGATTGTCCGTAGCGTTTGCCACTCGCTTGTTGCAGGTACTTATTTTCGCGACTTTTAACGCTCAGGTAGAAAAGAGCACAAATTTACCCACGTGGAAATTCATACAATAAAGCAATGTGTGCAACAAAGTGCCAAAATCGAGAAAATATTAAACACGCGCAATTTTCCAGAAACTTACATTCAAGAATATTGAACAACGCTGAATTTTCCCGTCATATGAGGTTTTCACAAGTTACTTAAATGTCCCACCATGAAGGGGCGCTGGAACTATTTTATATTTTGGGCGGTTTAATCAGGGGCAGAGATGAATTTTGTAGAATATGTGGGACGGTTACCAATCTGTATCTGTAATCAAACCTTTGGGGGCTATGGACGTCCCGGTCCTTCCGTCATAAAACTTAATCGAAGTGATGCATTCGTACATTTTGAGTAAGATTTTTAAATCTCGAGTAGCATTAGTGACTAAAAACACTGAATACAGTATTTATAACTGAGATGCCCGGTGACCGCTGGTTTAGACCCCTTGTCATGAATGATTGTGATATATGCGATAGATGTCATCAACTGTTTCTGTTCCGTGCCTGGAGACGAAGTTGGCGAATTAGGGTGAGGATAATGGCTAGCCATAGGTATATTTTAATCGAAAAATATACTTGTATTGCGCAGAGACATGCCATTTGAGATCGGATTTTTAGCTAACTCTGATTGTTTATTTTCGGGTACGTGATTAGGCTTTAGATTTATATTAATAAAGATTCGGTGAAGGTACTTTTATTTTTTTACAAGAATACCGTAAACGGCACATTATATGTCTGCCCCGTGGTTAATAGTCCTCTATGTAGGCACAATTAAGGCATGTTTGACTCTGGAGATTATTGACCATCGAGTCTCAATGACCTGGACCTGACATTTAGACCCCAGAATCTACCAATTTCTGTATTACCCTAAGTCCAAGCCACCTACGAAGCTTGGTCAAGGAACTTACTCTAGAACAAAAAGTTATTCTGCAAAACCTATTTTTCTTTGAGCCACAATGACCTTGAAGTTTGAAACTTTAACCTCCAAATAAATAACCCTCTTCTATGCCTTAAGTACAAGCCCTCCACAGACTTTGTTCAAGGAACGTGATCTACAACTAAAGTGTTGTTGCAAAAAAAACGATTTTCTTCTTTCAGTCACACTTACCATGACCGTTGATCTTTTAAACCCCAAATACATAGGCTTCTTTCTTACTATATGGGTAAGCCATCCACAAAGTTTATTCTATATTTGTAATGTAGAACTAATGTTACTGTGCAGATATCATATTTCTTCTTTTAGTCACAGTGACCTTAACCTTTGACCCCCAAATTCGTAAACTTTTTACTTTCCTCAAGAAGAACATACCTGTACAATTTGGTGAAGGTAGGTACCGTAGAACGGAAGTTATTGTGCAGAAAAGGAACAATGAATGAAAAGACGGACAGAAATTTTTGTAAAATTTCCGTTTGTCGATAGCTGGAAAAATATTTTGCTATCATTTATATCAAAATAACACAATATTATATCCATTATATTATTTTTAAAAAAAATAATTATCTTAGCTTAAAGGAAAATCGCAAACCTCCACCCCCATTTTTAAAAAATATGGTCAGTACCTTATAGTAGATGAATTTGATATGTGTATGCTGATTTTTGCATAAGTTGTAATCTAAAAGCCGTAACCAAAGTGGAGTGATTAAGCTTGCACTATAGCTGACACCTTGTGAAAGACATTGTGCTGACATTAGAGAGCTTGTTGATAAAAACAGGAAATGTTGACACTAAAGCCTAAAATTTACTAGCTACACTATTGATATAACAGGCTGGGAACTTTGACTGGGATGCCAATACGCGGTTAAGATATTTATCAGAGAGGGCCAGTAAACATAAAACACACTTTCTCGACAAACGAGAAAAAATATTTAGTGGACTTGAGAAATTATGTAAGACCCAAACAGAAAACAACTGCTCTCCTGAAAATCATAGGATGATTCGCAGTATTACAAAGGAATATATGTACTTAACATATTAACATACGCTAGTAAATAACTTTAAAAAATGATTTTTTTTGAATCCGAAATTTTTCCAAAAGTTGGATTTGTCCCGAATATCTTTCACAACATACCACTTGGCCACCACACTGTCAGTCGTGAGTTATTTTTTTTAAATCCGAAATTTTTCCAAACGTTGGGTTTGGCCCGAATATCTTTCACAACATCCCACTTGGCCACCACGATGGCATACGTGACACATGTCAAACATGTGATTAAAGGATCATAATATAATTATATTTGTAATATTCAAAATTTATTTGTGACAAATACAACTGCTTAAGAACAAAATAATAAAAAAAATTAAAACTATTTTGTCATGAAAATTGAAAACGTGCTGTTAATATCATTAAGTTCGTAACGAGATTGCATGGGAATTCCCTTACATTCATTGGTGACGAATGCTACCGAAGTACCGATACAATGAAAAAGTACTGTGCTACGTACCACCGGAAAAAAACACACCGCAATTCCGTGGTAAACCGGTATACCGGTAATACTCCGCGCACCTCTAATGTATATATATATATATATATATATATATATATATATATATATATAAGTGTATGCTTAAATTCAGTGCGGAACTGTCTTTGAAAATGGCGGATTCAATTGGCTACTACTTTGGATTACAACTTATCGTACAAGACCAACCAGCTGTTGTACACCTTGGAAACTACTTACTGATATGTCTCAAGGTCTTTATCTAAACTGCTGATCGTGTCTCGCATAGATTGTAGTCCGCTTCGGGATTTATCGAATTCTTGCAAATATCTGAAATTAAAGAATCCTTTATATTAGTGCAATGTTTGCAGTATTAAATTTCATGTTTTACTTTTAAAAAGTAAATTTATTCTAACGCTTTCATAATAATTTTATCGACCAAGAAATTGGTAATGGTATTAAGTATAGGTGGCTCAATTGATAATTCTGGAAGAACTGTGCTGAATATATTTATCTAATTGTAGAATATATTTAGTCATTTCAACACTTTGTTGCGAGAGGTTTGATGCTTTGCATCAATGTTATCTTGTGTATGCATTTGGTAAACGGTCACTTAATTCACGGGATCAAATGTTCCTTATTACTCGGGTAAACATTTGAACTTGGGCTAAATTAACAAACCGGGCGTGATCAATATATTGTATTACTATGTATCTGTATGTATGTATGTATGTATGTATGTATGTATGTATGTATGTATGTATGTATGTATGTACGAGTGAATTGGTACAAATTCGTCTAAAAATCGTGTTAAACGGGAAACATTGAATTGATTATGAGTTCTTAGCAGGTGTACATAAAGCATGATCGTGATTTATCACCAATCCTTCTTAGGAGCGGGGCTTTGCGGATTAAAAGTAGTGAAACTGGATTGTATGGGAAAGGGTCAGGTATGTAACACAAAATAGCACGACGACTTCATGCTTTTGAGTAAATATGCATTTAAAACTATACCAAGTGTACTCCATTCTAAGGTTGTATTTGAACCAATATTGTATTTGAACCAATATCTTGTAAATGCAGTTTAATACAAGAAGATAAGCTCGACATGAAATCATGAGCGCATTTTGTCCTTATGTATGCGTGCATGTGTATGCGGACATTCGCCTTATTCACCCTGATTAGTACGTTATGCGGACTCTGTCCTGGGCATTTTGATTTTTGATGCCAACTGTCCGGAATTTCAATAGCAAGTTGGCAGTGACAGATGAGTTGGAGTAAGTGTAGAACGGCGTTTCTCACCGAAATCCTTTAAATTTATAAATTTTTGGAGGATTAATCATAGAAAATGATATTATATTGCTTATAGTTTGAGAGATACGACTTTTCGTTGTCAAACGATTCAAAATCGGTAGAATCCCTGCGCGGCGCAAATGTACCAGATTGCTTCTTGCCCTAACATGTAAACTTTTCCAAATTACGTTAAATTTTCGTCACATATATGTACTGTAACACGAAAACACGAAAGAGATCTCACTACTGAGTGAATCAAACAAAACGTGTTTGACTCTGACCTGAGGTCGATGCTTCCATTATTTCCAAGAACATCAACACAACAGTTGTTTTCAACTGAAGGTCTTAAGCGCGCAAATACCACAATAAGTTTCCTCTAATCAGCTAAGAGCCACACCTTCACGAAACTGCATTTCATACTTGCAGTGTTTTTCTTGCTTCACATTCTTATCACCATCAGTAAGCCAAGTCGTAGATCGGAACTTTCCAAGCCGTAGGTCAGTACTTCACGTCATGCACAACAAAACACGACCCAAACACCTAATACAAAGAATTATTCCTATCTCAAATTACTAAACAATCCTGAGAATTCCTTCTGTTAAGAAATTAGGAAAGGTCCATTTTACAAAACTAATTCATACTACCAAAAAGTCTCTTGAATACTGTACATTATGACGTCTGCACTTAGTAATTGGCTAATTAATCGGTTTGAGAAATAGCTTCCCAACACCTACTCCCCATAATCAAACAAATAAGCACTCAAATCTAACAAACCTATAAATAGAGACGTAAATACAAAAAGTACTTATATATAATTGCTTCATGAAATTATATGGTTATTTGCACGGTTGACGATTAAGTATTTATGAAGAAATTCTAAAGAAATTACTGATTTATGTGTTCTAATTTTAAAAAGAAATGTTGTGTGTTGTCAATAATCAGTACATATATATAATCAGGATAGTATGATTTTACTTTTTCGCATATATTAAATTTTTATGTACGTGTAGTATAGACTTATTATTATATATGTTATTCTTTTGAAGAATATAAGTGTAATAAATCGGCTGATGTTTTAAAATATAACTTGTATTGGATAGAGATAAATAATGTGAATTCGTTAGGAGATTACTTTTTATTTAACAATTTATAGCTAAAAAGTCATCCGATGAACATAATATGGTTTGATATTTAATTGATCTATTCTTTTAAACATTTTGTAAAATAGGACACAATTAACAAGAAAGGGAAATACTTATGCTTCGTCTATATTTTCTTTCATTGCCTGGCATCGAAACTCTGAACTGAAATTTGACACATTTTGATATATTGGTTAAATATTTTACCTTCCTTCCAAAATATAATTATTTTTATTTCGACAGTATTGACCCATAATTCCATATTTGTGAGTAGGGCTCCTCCGGTATATTGGCTAGTGGGACAGTGGGTGTAAATAATCCAACTTTCCAGAATAGAGTACATATACCATAATGAAGACCGCCAATTATGCATGAACCATTTTGTACCTTAACTTTTTCGGGTCATTCTCTGGTGTGATGTTTTTGTTTTCTTACTATAAAGAATTTACTTCCTTTTTCAATTTTCAAGAGTTGCATGTATATCTTTTATTTTGCGATGAAAATCAATTAAATCAAGTTATATGTATTGATAAAACATAAAAACTGCAGTATATAGGTAAACTTGCCGTAATTGATCTTGTACAACACGTGCTCTAAGTGCAAACAGCGTAGACCCATATCTGCCGTTGACTAGTTCCCTGAGAAAAAGGAATTCCACGGATTTTTGTTGTTGTTTTTGTTTTGTTTTTAAATTATTGCCAAAACGAACAGTAAAAATTGCTAATCTGCCTGAAGACAGATCTAAGTTTATAGTCTTCCCAGGTTTGTGTGTAATTTCCACAGGTAAATACGGTACGCATGTCCTGGAGGTTATGCAGGGGAAAAGATTACAACAATTCTGTATCAAATTGCATTAAACTACTTTTATTTTTAAAAATATTTTAATAAAATCACATTTTCTTCAATTTTACTATATTTTCTAGAATTACTTAACGCGTCTTTTACTTGAAAAAATATTGATTTTCAAAATGACATTACTCTCTCTCTCTCTCTCTCTCTCTCTCTCTCTCTCTCTCTCATATTGTCTTACAAACATTGGGTAATATTTTAACTCTGTTGATTTTATGCTAGAAAAAGGGTGGTAGTAGTGTGAAAAAAGAATGTAAGAAAAATTCATATAAACTTTTTTTGATAAAAGAGAAGAAGAGTAATAGCGAATAAATATGCATGTAAATGATGCCATGAAAACTCATATGATTTAATGAACAACAAGAGCTCTATTTTATTGTTATAAATATAAGAGATATTTGTAAAAATAAAAAGAATATTAAGACAGGAAACGCTATTTTAAGCTCAAAGTTTGAAAATCGTTTATAAGATCCAAAATAATGTGTTTAAAATAGTCATGGACTTCTCAGTTTTCGATAGTCTAAGAGAGAGAGACAGAGAGAGAACGTAATATTTTATATGCTATTTTAATACAACGAGTTTCGTTGTGATTTTCTCCGTCTGGTACCCTTCCTAGATGCTAGCTTGAAATACACCAAACTTAATAATTTACTTGTCAATTATGGTAAAAATATATAAGAGGGTATTTAGGGCTAAAATGGGCCATAATATCACAGTGACATTTCTATGAATATTGCTCTTTACAAAACGCGGAACACCATGTCTCGCCTTTCTCAAAGTTATGAACCTGCACAAAAACTTTAAACCGGGTTGAAACCGCTGGCGACGACAAAATCAACACTTTTGTATCTTGCATTTATGTTTTAGAAAAAGGCAAGACAATTAAAAAGAGTGATAATTTGCGATGGCAAGTTATTGAAGTTACTCTTGCATAAGTGATTGTCAGTGACATCCAAACATTAGATTGTATGCGTGCATATCCATTAAAATTATTATTTTGTAAAAATGCAATAGATGGAAGAAATAAAAAAGGAGATTAATTATTTGTGCTTATACACACAATGAAACCTATCTGTCTGTCTATCTATCTCTACAAACACATATTTGTGAATGTGTGAATCAATCAATAACTCTTCTAAATTTAAAACAGAGTTGCTTTTGAAATTTAGTATAAACGAAATAAAGCTGTAAAGCCCACCTGAAATTAATGTCATTCTCGATGTCCGCCTTTTGTAAGCTGACGCATTCAAAGTTCATTAATAGAAATAGGACAGCACATATCAGCTGAGACAATTGGATTAAAGCGGTCATGTTCACCTGAAACAGAAAGAAAATTGATTTGTTTGTTAGTAGTATTAATGCGAGGGACGGTTAACGTGCTGAACACAAAACCAGAAGGGTGTTGGGTTGAATTCTGCACAGCCCAGCGAGTGTTGGCTGCCGTGGCGTGTCCATGGGCAAGACACTTTATTCCAATCTTGAATACTCCGCAATTACATTGAAATTAACTACATTCTCAACTTTGATTGTACAGCAGGATCGAATAATTTAGAACTTCAAAATTTTTGAACTTTTATTGAAAATTCATAGACCCCTACGGGGTTCGCTTCTTTCCGAGTGCTTCAGGAGCTATTGCGCATGCATCAACATTTACATTCGTGGTCAGTCGAGACAATTGCAGGTTATTTTTTCGCTCCGAAAGAGCAGCTTTTATTCATCTTCTCAACGAAAAGTCTTTGCCATGATGCACTTTATAATTGTTTAATTGCCAGAAATTGCCAGAAAGTTCATTCCAAAATCAAACCTATTTAGTTAGCATGTTTTCAATCGAACTATTTCAAAATTATATTAAAATACATAAACAGTCCCATTAAGGTGTAGTTACCCCCATAACTTAATAAAAGGGAAAAACGTCGATTCTGTGAATATCTGACATTGGTCACATTTCTCGCAACGTCTTGATAATGCGACATCCATTTACTTTCCTTTTACATTTTCTGTCATAATCAAATGGGTTCGTCTGGTCTGCCTCATAACGAATTATAATCTAAAATGTTTGACCTTTTCCATCTGGCAATAAAATCTTGGCTTCATCAAGCATTTTTGCAGATAAGTTGTTTTTGGTAGTCGTTTTGGGACCCGTTATTCGTATCGAGTGGCTGTTAATTTCTGACATTAGTGGCTATTCGCTCTGATGCCAAATTGCATTGAGCGTTGGTCGTTCACTGCTGTGGAAGGTGGACGGCTGGAAGGGTTGGTAGAGAGGACGTATTGTGGCTTAAAATTAGAAATCTTGCGAACGTTTGCATTAAATATTTCTAAGTCTGTATGAGGTCACGTGTCTTAAATTAATAAGAGACAGATTTGAAGAGATGCCATATATAAACAGCCATATTGTGATATTCCGCTTATTCAATATCGACTTTTGAATATATTATAGTAACTGAATTAATCAAAATTTCAAATTTCTGACACTTTTAGCAGGCAGCAGCAATGTTTCTTTACAGAAAGCAACCAATTCTGTGAACTGGATCCTTTGCTCAAGTGTTTGGACAAAACTCCTCGACGACCCATAAATTAATTACTTTTTGGTATAAATAATAAAATTGCAATGATCAAGATGCTTTAGCGTTTAAAAGTTCTTCCGTTTGTCTGTCCTTCCTTCCATTTGTCTGTAATTGTACCTCCCCCTAAACAGTTTGATGAAAAGTAACCCAACTTGGTAGATAAGTTTCCCACATGGTAACCATCTTCGAGAGTGGTGTAATTTTTTACCCCTCTCATGTGGTCCCTAGCAGTGGGTCCAAGTTCAATTACACAAACATAGCAGTCATGGCGACATTGGATTTTTGAAAACTTTTTTGATTCTATACATCAAGCAGTTAGAGCAGAATCACTCATAATATATGTAATATATTTTTGGTTATGACCCCTGCGTCACGATCCCGAAGGGTTTGATGAGTATGGTGTGGGGGTGTCGAGCTTGTAGGAATATGTAGTTCAAACTTTCAACAGTTTTTAATAGGCGGTAGTGTTGAATTCTCTCAAGTACTTACAGGGTACTATTCCTACGGTTTGTGAGTATATCACATGATAAATTCTTGAGTTCTGATTGGTTTCTTTCAGGACTACTTCTGGGCTGTATGGTACTATGTCTAATGAGGGTTATTACACCTATTTAAGCGGGTATTATTGACACATGCCATTACACCTATTTGAGCGGGTATTATTGACACACGCCATTACACCCATTTGAGCGGGTATTATTGACACACCCCGACAGATCTCTACCTCAGCGTTGATTGGGAGCGGAGGGGGGGGGGGGAGTTTAATGCCCTCGCATTAGGCTCGGGCACTATACCGATCATACAACACTAGAGGGGAACGGCTAATGAAAGGTGAAGAAAGTGTAGTGGTCGTACACTCAGGTCTCTAACAACAACAGCTTTTGAAGCGTACATCTTTCCTTGTAGTGTTTTGGTATAAGCATCCCTAAAGTGTAAGAGTTTCGGGGGGCGGGGGGGGGGGGGGCACGGAAATGTCAGAGCTTCCTCGATAATTGAATATAAAGTATTGCATTAAGGATATATATAATTTAATTCTCGAATAAATCTTAAATCTGATGATGAACATACTGTTTTCTTATCGGGAGTTCAGCAACAAAGATAGTGAAATGTCAACTGCTTAGTACTGCGACAGAGTTTACTCAATAATTGAATATGAAGTGTTGCATAAAGTTGCATAAAGTTTGTATCGGGTGGACTAGTCATTTTAAAACATTTTCTTCTGAAGAAAATTTGCCGATAGCGTACAGAAATAACTTTGCTGTGTATAAAGTTTCGGCCTTTTACGGTCCATCCACTTGGAATCCATTACACATACGCACACACACACACACACACACACACACACAGATGCGTGCACGATCACAATCCAAATGTGTAGTAATTGGTTATTTAAGAGTAAAGACCAAACTAAGCAATGACCTTGGGTTGATCGTCTTACCGATTTAACCATCAGTTTAAAGGATTTAAAAGCCATAAACACGAAACTTCGTATGGTGCAGCAAAGACTTGGTCGGCTAGTCCTTGACCATCATTCTCTCACATTTACCAAACGCCACGTTCAATATAGAGAGAACTTAATTTTTATCAATAATCAGAGATAAAATTTTACTCATTTATCAAATCTGAATGTCCTTATGCTTAATTTACTGATTGGCCAACTGCTGCGGTGGTAGTCAGAGTCTATATACTGATTGGCTAACTGCTGCGGTGGTAGTCAGAGTCTAGATACTGATTGGCCAACTGCTGCGGTGGTAGTCAGAGTCTAGATACTGATTGGCCAACTGCTGCAGTGGTAGTCAGAGTCTAGATACTGATTGGCCAACTGCTGCGGTGGTAGTCAGAGTCTAGATACTGATTGGCTAACTGCTGCGGTGGTAGTCAGAGTCTAGATACTGATTGGCCAACTGCTGCGGTGGTAGTCAGAGTCTAGATACTGATTGGCCAACTGCTGCGGTGGCAGTCAGAGTCTAGATACTGATTGGCCAACTGCTGCGGTGGTAGTCAGAGTCTAGATACTGACTGGCCAACTGCTGCGGTGGTAGTCAGAGTCTAGATACTGATTGGCCAACTGCTGCGGTGGTAGTCAGAGTGTAGATTCTGATTGGCCAACTGCTGCGGTGGTAGTCAGAGTCTAGATACTGACTGGCCAACTGCTGCGGTGGTAGTCGGAGTCTAGATACTGATTATCCAACTGCTGCGGTGGTATCCAGAGTGTAGATACTGATTGGCTAACTGCTGTGGTGGTAGTCAGAGTCTAGATACTGATTGGCCAACTGCTGCGGTGGTAGTCAGAGTCTAGATAGTGTGAAAATATTTCATTTTCACGTATGTGAATGTATTCTTGAAACGCAAAATAAATGAATTGTTAAGAAAAATGGGTGCAAAAACTAAGCAAAATATTGCACGGACCAGTTAAATGCTAGCTTACTTTTTAAACTAATCGTTTGAAGTAAATCTGCTTTTCTAATTCAACTAATATATCAAAGTGACCAAATATAAAAATGCTCCGTTTCTAATTCAACTAATATATCAAAGTGACCAAATATAGAAATGCTCCGTTTCTAATTCAACTAATATATCAAAGTGACCAAATATAAAAATGCTCCGTTTCTAATTCAACTAATATATCAAAGTGACCAAATATAAAAATGCTCCGTTTCTAATTCAACTAATATATCAAAGTGACCAAATATAAAAATGCTCCGTTTCAGGAAGTTATAATGAATATTGATTTTCTCATTATTCCATAATAATTATTCATGCATTTACTTATACTTCCAAGTTTTAAAACATCAGAGAAATAGAAACCAATTTGCTGAAACTTTAGTTTGAATAGAATCGAACCACGACTTTCGGTCGTTTGTTTCAATCATGAAATTAAAAACAAAGTGTTTAAATGTTTAATGTATATCTATGTAGTGTAGTTTTTTTATTTACTTTTTGTTTTTGCAAATGTGTTCGACAATTTAATTTTCCAATTAACTTTTAAATATCGACAAGCACGTGACTTTTCCTGACAACCACACCTGCGTGTATATCAGCACGTGCAACTTATTATCTTTGACATGAATCACAGTAATGCTTGTATTGTTGATAAACAGGAGTATCGTTATCAGATAAAATGTCTAATAATAGGAATAGTTTGTGAGGCTTCGGGCATCATGGAGCCGCAGATAGTTTTCTGGCGAGTTGCCATCTAGTGTATTCCTATTCATCACAATCATAGGCCATAAATAATTTTCAAATGACGTCATATGGCTTTATAATTTTCCCCCACTGAAATAATTGTCCTCCATTTTTAGGGTCATCCTCATATGTAAAATGTATGACGCAAATTGATTTCATATAAACATAACGATTTCCAGAATCTCGTGTATCTTGAAAATTTGGTGTAACAAGTAAAAGTGCATGGTCAAAAAGTATATTGAAAATTAACAATATTTCAATAACATAAACGCATACTATGACAACTGTATTTATCACATAACATTTACCTTTACTATCGTTATTACGTCATGTCATAGAGGTTGTATCCCACACGTGCCAATTAGCAACACCATACAGCAAGGTCAGAGAATAATAAAGAGTCCCTAACGTCATGTGATAGATACAATTGCAAGCTCGTGTTTATTTGACATCAAATTTATAAAACACTTGAATAATACAATATACTACTCACTGCAAGCAACTCGTGTCGTATAATATTATTCAACTCTTTTCGGAAATTTTATATTAAATGAACACTCATTTAATATCCTCTAAGTATCGACTGTGAATATTTTGAGGACTCAATACATCAGCTGGAGTTTATCTTAGTGATGGGCAAAAAGCGTAGACACCGGAGGGAACAACCGGTCTTGGGGAGCAGCATTTCTATAAACTTGCTGATCAGGGAATCGAACCCAAAACCGCCGAGATGCATTACATATGCTTTACCACTGCCTATTCAGGACTCAAGCACACTTTAATAACCTTTATGCCCTCTTTTGGACTCTTGATGTCGCCTGGTGTACGTGAATAATGTTTCTGCTATTACATATATTATGTGGGCAGCCCTGTGTGTTCATTACGTGACGCTATACGCTCTGTTTTAAATACAGTCAAACTTTCTAAACCGGTCACTGTTTGAACCTAAAGGTTTGACGGTTTTTATAGCGGTGGTCAGTATAACAAAGTTTTATCAGTACTAAAAGGGCTTTATTAGAACCAAAGTATGTGGCCAGTTTGCAGAAGAAACTGAGTTAGAGAGTGGACAGTCTGCGTAGGGAGCAGGGTTATAGATGGGCCAGTCTGCGTAGGGAGCAGGGTAATAGAGGGCCAGTCTGCAGAGGGAGCAGGGTAATAGAGGGCCAGTCTGCAGAGGGAGTTGGGTTATAGACACTATTGTTTAGGAGAGTTTCACTTAATTCTAAGTATTGATGCCAATCTATCATCTTTCAAACACCTAGACGAAAAGAAGAGTGTATTCATGGAAGCCCCAGATATACCCTTGGTACTACTGCCTTAAGCATCACATGTTGCAATATAACTTGCTCCCTTGATATTTGGATGGGGGGTTTTTGGGGGTTTTTTTTGGTTTTTTTCGTCTGCTCGAGCTTTTTAAGTGTAGCTTAATTTGGATTGGATTTCACAGAGGGATTCTATCAGGTTGACTCTTATTAGGCAATAGATTCATCTCTTATTCCGTTGCATTTTTTCGACAGAAAAAGATCAAAACCCACTTAAAGCTCTTCTCTTCAAAAATTACTTTTTGCATTTCTTTTGTTCACTAAATAACCTTGCTTGTGAGCTTGCTGCCTAATTAAATTACAATTAGGAAAGAAGACTGTTTATGTCATGATCAGTTATGTTTCTTTCTGTATTGGACAAGTTTCAAAGATCAAATCACAGAAAGTGATTGTGAATTCAGTCTTTGAATTCGCCCAACGCTCGATGTGAATTTTTTGTGTGTGGTTTTTTGTTTTGTTTTTTTTTTCTTTCCTTTTTTCTATTCAGACACCTAATCTCGTTGTCATTGCAAATTTGCATTCAAGCACGCCTGCTAATGCAAATGTATGATCGAAATTCAAAAGTTGAGGCTGTTTTAAAATTCACAATAAACTGTGTGTATTTTTAATGTGCGACTTAACGCACCTCCTTTTAGAGCCAAATTAAATGCAATTTCGAACATTTTTCACAATATATATCTAATATCTTCAAATCGGGTTCAAGATCTTGTTATAGAGAATCCCAGCACATTAGTCGTGTATAAGAGCAAAGAGTTCAAGTGAATACTGACAACGTGAAAAACGTGTATGTGTGAATGTGTGCTTGTGTCTGCATGGGAGAGAGTGTGAGAGTGAGAGAGAGAGAGAGAGAGCATATCCGTACAAATTATATTTTTTGTAATTGGCCCATATGTATATCTTGGGGAGGTTAGGCGAACGTACGATCGCCGCCACTGCATGGAAATTTAATGTACATCATATGCCATCAATATACAAGGCATTTATTTGCGAAGAAACAATAGTGGCAGTGCTTTGTTACGTATCAAACCAAATTATTCTTCATAAGATCCTGATCTTTACCTTTCCTTTTGAATTAATGAGTACCGTACTCAGATGATAATGGTTGAATTAATAAGTACTGTACTCAGATGATAAGGGTTGAATTAATAAGTACTGTACTCAGATGATAAGGGTTGAATTAATAAGTACTGTACTCAGATGATAAGGGTTGAATTAATAAGTACTGTACTCAGATGATAAGGGTTGAATTAATGAGCACTGTACTCAGATGATAAGGGTTGAATTAATAAGTACTGTACTCAGATGATAAGGGTTGAATTAATAAGTACTGTACTCAGATGATAAGGGTTGAATTAATGAGCACTGTACTCAGATGATAAGGGTTGAATTAATAAGTACTGTACTCAGATGATAAGGGTTGAATTAATAAGTACTGTACTCAGATGATAAGGGTTGAATTAATGAGCACTGTACTCAGATGATAAGGGTTGAATTAATAAGTACTGTACTCAGATGATAAGGGTTGAATTAATAAGTACTGTACTCAGATGATAAGGGTTGAATTAATAAGTACTGTACTCAGATGATAAGGGTTGAATTAATAAGTACTGTACTCAGATGATAAGGGTTGAATTAATGAGCACTGTACTCAGATGATAAGGGTTGAATTAATAAGTACTGTACTCAGATGATAAGGGTTGAATTAATAAGTACTGTACTCAGATGATAAGGGTTGAATTAATAAGTACTGTACTCAGATGATAAGGGTTGAATTAATAAGTACTGTACTCAGATGATAAGGGTTGAATTAATAAGTACTGTACTCATATGATAAGGGTTGAATTAATAAGTACTGTACTCATATGATAAGGGTTGATATAATGAGTAACTAGGCTCAGATGATAAGGTGACATTGCAACTAAATTTTGCTCATATATGAAGATATACAGCCATAAAAAAATTCGAATCTTTGCGTAAAAATGGAAGTTATATATATATATATATATATATATATATATATATATATATATATATATATATATATATATATATATATATCATAGATTTCACATAAGTATCTGCCATAAGATCTTAATTTTTATATAAATTGATAAGTTTTGTTTCAATTGGCGAGGAAGACGCCTTTCATTTTAAGGATATCGCAATCTAATAAATAGTTTTGTGTATATTTTCATTTTTACAATGCACGGTATTTGTTCAATTGTCACATTTTGACCTAACCGTTGATGAAATCGAATTACGTTTGAAAGATTTCTGTCTTTACAAATGAAAGTCGTTATTTATTCCTTCAAAAGTATAGAATATTTTGCCTGTTTATTTTAGCTATGATGAATGTTCTGATTTCAATTAATATCAAATTGTGACAACTGTGGACACTTGAATGAATTTTTAGACCATTTTCAGATCACATCTCCCAACACAGTTTTATTCTTTAAAAAGAAAACTGCCTTTTTTTCACAACATCATGCAATGGATCAATATTAAAATATGAATCTGTCCCAAAAGTTTCATGGTTTAAAAAGGCTCAATCACAATTTTTAAATACGCTGTCTTAAAACCCTTATGTGTGCGTGTGTGTGTGTGTGTGTGTGTGTGTGTGTGTGTGTGTGTGTGTGTGTTTTGAAACGAGTGACAATACACAATGTTTCTACTTCCACTAAAAAAACGTAAATTTTCTTTTTATTATATATTTTTTAAGGCCCAAAAAAAATCGATATGCATGGGTTTTTCTCCATTCTGTGTCTATACGATTAACGGCTGCATTACTACATTGATGAAAAGAAGTTCCGAAATTTTACAATAATTTTAGAACAGAGATTTTTACAAATTTAGATTGTACATATAATGCTTCAGATTGTGTATTTTGTAAAATTAAAAATTAATGCATGTTTTCATACGAAAATGAAAAGATTTTTATTTTCGTTGACACATTTCTTGCGCGGATTGATACAGTCATCATTGATGGGATCGGTGTACTATAGAAACATAACAGAACGGGCAACAAATATCAGAGCATAACATCATTAAACAACATATTTCAATTATTGTGAGTTTGTTTGTAAGGATTGTGGTTGCTATTTGTTATGTTTGTTTTAATTTCTGCATTCAGATGTGAATTTTTGTGTATTGGCAGGCTTGCAGACTATTTCGGTAACAGACGCTGCACCCAAATTTCGATTGTCACTTAATTTCGGTTTGCAATAGACACTAAGCAATGCCTGCTTTCTCCATCGTTTTCAGACATGATTATGATTGTGATGACAGTTAAAATTGCTACATAAACAATTTTATTACTATATGTAATCAATAGTTTTTCTCAAAAACGTGTACCGTTTGTCGTTCAGTGTAACCGGTATACGATACTGTATGCGTGACAGAGAATCTCGAATAGGAACAGGTCATGTAAGTTCAATCACACTAAATTTGCAGGATTCATGTGGAAAACTAATTATAAAACAGTTGATACATGAAGCCTGCATTTTGTTGTTTGGGGTTCATTTTTAGGCATTCTTGACGGCACCTTCTCATTGATTACATACATGTATAACTAGGGAGTAAACAGTCATGACACAGTTTTCAATCTATTAATGCTGATGGAGAGAGAGAGAGAGAGAGAGAGAGAGAGAGAGAGAGAGAGAGAGAGAAGGAAACGAAGAAGAAACAGTGAAATAGGCCTAAATATGGAAAAACAAGTCTGAATAATACACATAAGGGCAGATATACCACTGTGGCGATAAAAGTGGTATCGCCAAAATGGCGATATCATTTTATCCCACTGATATATTTCAATGATCTCATTATTATTATTATTATTATATATATATATATATATATATATATATATATATATATATATATATATATATATATATATATATAAGTGTGTATGTGTGTGCGAGGGTGTGTATGTCTGTTTGTGTGTCCGGTCACTTAATTTGGATACATACATACATAGTTATTTTAGTTGCGAGGACGATGAAAAGTCTACGAAAGAGAAAAGGAGGAGAAGAGATTAATAAGAGTGATGTTATTACAGTCATACAACAAACAAAGATAGGTTATGATGTTTAAGTGTTCGTAAACCTGTGCGAGCGATATTTGTTGGTTTGGGTGAATCTTGGGAAAAATAATCGAATTTGCTATCATTTTAATGAAGCATCGCATTGAAATCTGTCAAAAAAGGTATCTTGGGTTGATACAAGATCATGCATGAGTGCTAATTTCACATGAAATTTATGCAACGGATTCAATCATTTCTGATTTGCAAGCTTTGGTTAAAAAAACTTGGACTTTTTCAACAAGATTCATAACTTCTTTTTAACAAATTATCATATATATAAGATTTTATGTGTCACTGGATGATATATTCAATGAACCTCTGACAAATGTTTAATGCTGTGACCTAATTTGAATCTTAAAACGTCGAACGTCTACGCGACATAATGTTTTACAAAATATAGTTGTAATATAACAACTAGAAAATGATTAGAATCAACGTGTTTGATTTTCTTTTTTTTTTTGGGGGGGGGGGTGGCAACGGAATCTTCGATATGACTTATTAGCCATAGCGTGGAAAGATGTCGTGCTATAAATAATTACAGTAAAACGACTCATTTGTAATCATTAATGCTTATGTAAGGCTTGAATTAGCGTACATGTGTTCATTTCGGAACGAATAAGTCAGCCCCTTGTTTGTCCGTTACAAATTCTTACTGTATAAGACACAAACAGCCACAGAAGGCTTTAAGACAGTAGATCCTATCAGTGGCGGCGCAAGGGGGGAGGGGTCGGGGGGGGGGGGCAATTGTCCCCGGGCGCCAAGCGACGATTTTGTTGTTGTTGTTGTTGTTGTTGTTTTTTTGCAGCTGAAATTTGTTTAGTGATTCACCTGTAACGGGGGCAATTCTTTACAAAACTTATATTTAGCTGGGGGGTGGGGGTGTCAACTGACATAAAAAGACTGTTCTCTGTTACAAAGTAGAGGCGCCACTAAAGAACATTGCCCCCGGGCGCCTCGAACCCTCGTGCTGCCACTGGATCCTATCATATATATCATATTATCATTAATATGCCACGACAAGAGTCTAAGGCTGAAGGTATCACTCCACTAACACAATGAGATTACCTGGTTCAAAAATTTTTGTCTTAAAATATATCTCAAATCAGTTAATCTGGATTCTGTATATTTTAAAAACATGCCACTCTTTCGTCAACCCCCCCCCCCAAAAAAAAAAACAACGACAACAAAATGGAAATGTAAACTATATGTAATACTTTCAAAATGGAAAATGTACAACCTTAACCCCTTTGAAGACTAAATCATTACGAATCGGACACCGTAGTTACTAGAAATTGCACGACCCTTCTACTCGTTCATTATGCCGTTCACCTGAATTATACCTTCGCTCTTTCCGAGGAAAAGGAATTACACTTTTTAATCTTAGAGGAGTTGCGGCCAAACACAAGAGTTAAAAGCAAAATTCACTTAAGCGTTCAATGCATGCAATTAAAGGCTGGTATTGCATATAAAATGCGCAATTACATCAGTTATTCCCGAATATTTACTTAAATTACTGTGAGCTGAATGAAGTATCAGCCCATTCCTACTTATATATAACTAATGGTGATATCTTTTCTGTAAAAGAAATTTCATAGTTTTGTAACTTTATCTATTGTGTAAGACATTTAACACATGCCAGAGTTTGATTTCTTAGCTATTGTGTGGGATATTTAACACATGCCGGAGTTAGGTTACTTATTGTGTGAAATATTTAACACATGACAGGGTTAGGTTTCTTATTGTGTGAAATATTTAAAACATGACAGGGTTAGATTTCTTACCTATTGTGTGGGACATTTAACACATGACAGGGTTAGGTTACTTATTGTGTGAAATATTTAGCACATGACAGGGTTAGGTTGCTTATTGTGTGAAATATTTAAATCATGACAGGGTTAGATTTCTTACCTATTGTGTGGGACATTTAAAACATGCCAGCGTCAGATTTCTTACCTATTGTGTGGAACATTTCAACACATACCAGAGTTAGAATTCTTATCTATGCGTGGGACATTTAAGACATGTCAGGGTTAGATTTCTTACCTACTGGGTCGAACATGGCCCTGAATCCTTATTTTGTACTTTATCTAAAGTTTTTGAAAAGTGTGTATATATTGTATATATATCTTTACATAGATATACTAGGATTCATGACATAACTTCACATAGGCCAAGGCATAGAGGTTGGGACCTTTTTTTTTTTTTTTTTTTTTTTTTGGTGGGGGGGGGGGGGGGTGGATAAAAAGTTACTTTGAAAACTAAAAAGAAATATTGGCATTCAGGGACATTTGTCATCATGGTTTGAAAGTTACTTATCATCAAGAAAACAACGAGTTATTCTAAATTCTAAAACCTTAGATTTCCGACACATCAGCGTATGTGTCTAACAAGGGTCAGTTAGGACCGCTATTATTTTAAAATCTTATCAGTGATGTTGTAGACAATATACAATCATCGATAATACTCTTTGCTGATTATATAATAATCTTGTATATGATAGCTGGTGAAATATTAAGCTCAGATATTAAAATGATACATGAATAATCCGGGCTTTGGCTGCTTACATTTAGTCCAGATAAGACTGCATCAATGCTAATATCACGAAAACAGAATCAAAACATCCATACTACATTGCCCAAACAAACATAAAAAAGGTTACTCAGCACAAACATTTGGGTTTATTTTAGGCAGTGATGTGACTTGGCATGCATATATAAAATATATTTCTGATAAAGCCTGGGAGAAATTAAAATCTTTAATAAGGTTAAAATTCAAACTGGAGCGGTTGTCTTTGGATAAAATGTACAGATCTTATATTTGACCAAGTAGTTATTACGCTGACCAAATTTGGGACAATTGCGCAATGTACGAGAAAGAACTCAGTTAAACAAATAAATATCGATGCTATACAAATAGGTGGAACAAAAAACTCATCCCCTGCACCATAAAACTAATAAAGCTTGACTTCTTGCCTTTATCAACACAAACTGATTCAGTTATCCAAATTTATCACTGATTAGCCCCTGGATATCTCCAAGATGTGATTCGAGTTTTATGTACATAAAATGTTAACTGCTTCTCTCGATCAGCTAACGTCATTCGTCCTACAGTTTGTAAGACAACATCATTCTATAATTCATTTGCACACTGTACGATTGGAACATGGAACACGTTACCAGTAGAAGTAAGAAATAATCTTTGTTACATATTTCAAAGCCTACCTGACTCAAGAAGAAGAAATCACTCATGATACTGTTAGATTGGTTATCGAATAATTATTGTTCCTGTGTTGAAATAGAGAAGAAAACACTTTATTATAGACTGTGGAACATATACCATTTGTCAGGTCATATTTTATACACACTTCCTTTTGCTCCCACAATTGAAACTGTATTATTTGACCACTCTATGAACTCTGAAGAAAATAACATCATATATTCGTGGTTTTGTTTTGCAAAATTGAATTAAGATGTATACAAGACTAAGTAGTCCCTATAAATCACAAACTTTGCATCATTTGTGCTTTTTCCTATAGCAAATGTTATTATCAAAACTATGTATGTATGTATGTATTTTATTTTATTTCATCTTTTTCTTTGTAACCACTTGTACCAGAATCCTGATTGATGCTGTTATATTTATGTTATTGTTTAGGCGATAGTGCTATAATACGCTAATGTTTCTCCGAAATTTCTATGTAGTTTCTAAAATAAATATGGTTTAAAAGAAGTAAATAGTCACCAATTCCGTTGAGGGTGTGCGACTGAAACTTTGGTAGCGACTCGAGTGTACGTCGTTTTCTGGTGGGTAGTGACAAATATTTAATATCTAGTGACTAATATTTAATATCTAGTGACTAATATTTAATATCTAGTGACTAATATCTAGCCCTGACATGTAATAAATCTACTCATTACTGCTAAGGTTATTTATGTGGAGAAATTGTACAGGAAACTAAGATTTCAATATATGTCATGTCTGAAAAGAAATATGCAGATATTTCATTCGTTCAGTATATTTTAGATGCTGCAATTTGGAATAACTGTTCAAATTACGTCTTTTTGTCAGTCTGCATACATGTTATAGGTAGAAACCGCCTTCGTAACAGGGATTTAACAATTTGGTAAATCAAACCTCTTGTGACTGTGTTTGGATATGGTTCCTCTAAGGATCAGAAATTAATTCCAATTCTGTAGGTATTAAACGAATGTAAAACATATTTGACATGTAGGTGTCATACACTTGGTAGCGTAAGTCGTACAAATTCTTAAGACTACATGAGCGATTCATAGCGATTTAGTCGTCCAAGTGGTCAAATATGAATGATCATCTTGGTGCCTGACAGTTAACTTCCGATGGAGTGGTCGCCGCCTCAACAAGAGCTTGAAATTTATGAATAATTAAGTGATGTTGTTTCCGATTGTTTATCCCATTGATGAGAAGGTGTCTAGTTCATCTGGTCTTTCTGATATAAGGAAAGGACTGAACCCTAAAAACCAGTCAAAAACAAATAAAATTGAATGTAATCATTAATGCCATCAAGTACATGGCGTTGCATGATAGGGGTCAATTTATTTGTCATGTATGATAAGTCTCTCTACAATTAAAATTAAAAAAACTGCTCATATCACGAAACCAAAAAGCTTTGTTTACCACAATGTCAATATAAATGTCCTATTGCGTTATGAAACGAATCATTTCAAGTCAAAGTCATCGCATTCAGTCAAAGTCATGCAATGGTACCAATTTGAAGAGATTAACAACTGGAACCCAAAAGGTGGTATTTGAAGATAAACATGATCTCTTAAAATAGATAGTCTCTTGAAAGAGGTGTTCTTGAACACATGCTTGACTGTATATCTATTTGCTCTCCTGATATAGGAGTCACTTTTTGCCCAATTGTAGCAACATTTTGGCACAGTCTAAAATTCGTTCCGAAAAAGACGAAAACTGCTATAATGGCTTGTGCTACATTTTATACATCTTCTTGATTACTGACAATTGATTATTGACAATAATAAAAAAAACAGTAATATGTCTCAGTAGGAGAAACCCAAAAAAGTCCAGGTTTCAAGGTATCACTACACCAATTAAGCCGATCAGATGTTATTGCATCCTATTGTATTCCCTAAGGAAATCATTTTTGTTTTTCTCTGATTTGTCCTGGAAATTTGCTAACCAGTAAAGAATGCTACTTGCAATAAATAGAAAGCAGAATTTAAGTCTAAGCATGAAATGAAATGTTTGTTGAGTTCAGCCTATTAGCTTTGGGGTAGAATGACAAAGCAAATAGGTGTGTTTCGGCCTATTCCGGAAAGGTTGCTTGCACTAACATTTGCAGTCATTTCATTTTTAAATTCTACTATTTTTAGAAATTATTTTTTAATATCTTGTGTCCAGGTTAGTGCCTAGCATAAGTAAGATAGCCTTGGTGCATCTGAACTTATAACTCATGCATTAGATTTCTTCAAAAGTGTAGATAATAAAGTTAATATATACGGAACTTAAATAGTGTAGTAATACCTTGACAGTGCGTATTCGACATGATTATGGAATCATATCATTCATACTTGCAATAAGCAATAATTTAGAAACTGTAGAAGCTGCATTACATGTCAGAGATATTAAGCCCTTACCGTCCACTTCCAGTGTGTTTTAGTATGTGGAATTGTAGGACTCTTTTGTCTGTGGATATTTTGTGGACCACAGCTTGTAATACATAATACAGTTTGATTATTACTTTGTTTCAATGCTCATCAAACAAGCAAGCAAATAAAACCATCCAACCAACCAAATGAATTCACTAACTTACTTACCTACTAAGTTTTAAAAATAATACTTGAGATACAGATTCCAATAAGAAAATGTTGCACCATTGATCCAAATTACCATGTGAAATACAGCAGCAAATTTCATATGGTACTGTTATAATCAGAATCTGTTCATTCAGATATGATAGTCAAATTACAAAACAATTGCCGGTATTTGATTGTTCAAACAAACGAGTTGAGATCTGCTACAGTTGCCATATGTTATATACTGAAACGTGTCATGAATCGATACTTTGCCGGCCATTACAAATAATGTTGCTTTTTACGTATCAAAGAGCTCCAAAGGTGAGAGGTCATTCGGATCAAAACAGTCTTCATTTAGAAGGCGTTTCGACAATTAAACGCAGAAATAATCCAAATGTTAGGTGTATGAAAGTGTATATATACTGTAAATTGAGACCGAATTTTTTTAATTTTATGTGCTTAAATAATTTTTCTGACGAATTTTGAATGAGCACCCTGTGAACATAATGTACTTTCACTCCGAATGACCTCTGACCTTATGCAGAAGTTGTCACTCGTATCTACCTTCAGAGAACGTGTAGGTGGGTATACTGTATTTATAAAATACGGCGGGAAAAAACCACTCTGATCGCAGTATCAGACCTAAACAGAGTAACTCTGGTGTCCAATCATTTTTTAAGTCACAGTGGCTTCAGGTTTCGACAAATCATCAGTACCCATTTTAGGATATTATATATAAAATGCCGTGGATATCAGCCGAAACGTGTGGTAAGAAAACCTTGATTGTTTAGTGACCGATAGACACTGTTTGTTTTTTTGTTTTTTTTTTGTTTGTTTTTAATGATTTTGCAAATGAATTTATTTGTTTAAAAAATGGAACTTAAAATTATATTGAAGTAAAGTGGAAAGAAGATTTGATACCGTTTAAGTGATAAAAGGACAAATAAATTCTTGAAGCAGCAAAGTGTTTTGTGTTGTCTGTCGCATTTGAATCCAGACAGTGCCTACGACTACTGTAGAACACGACACAGAAAATTGGACACACAACTCATACTTTGTCCGGAATACATTCACATATGTAGATATGTTTTAAAAATCATGGACTTATAACAGTTAAATGCAGTACCTTATATAATGGTATTCTAAAAATATGACACGTTGAGATGGAAAAAAGAAATATAATCATTGAAAAAAAAATCGTCTGACAAGACGAAATCCTTGTATAAAATCAGCACTTGTCCTAACCGGCTCTAAAATAAAGGTACTAAATAACGCAGTAGTTAAATCGTAATGCACTTGTGCAATACCGGGTACGATTCCCTCATCCGAAGTCAGTGGTTTCCTTTTGGATTTCCAGTTTTCTCTATTTCAATTGCAATATATTCGGCTGTGAGGAGTAACTTGCATAAATTCGGAAACGTTGACTCATATATGTAGACAAATAATCCAAAGTTCATTTTTTTACGGTAGTTACGTAAAAAGAATATATTTCTTTTGTTAGTTCAAAAAATAAATTGAGATTCTTAATTAATTTAGTTTTTATTAAATATAAATTAAAGTAAAAGTTCCAAGCATCGATATATACGACCAACCTACCTGTGTATGACAAGCAGAATTGCAGTAATAGGTTCCAATATATATGAGCTCTTCACCTGTGAATAATGCGAGATGCAGTTACCGTAGTGATTCACCTCATTTCTTGTGGGAATATTAAATATATGCAAATGAATGACACTTTATGAAATCTTTTAGGAAATTATGACCAACTGTCGCCATTCAGATACTTCTATTTTTTCATTAAAATAAGCATCATCATTATCATCATCGGTCATAATACTGGATTTGGAATTTTTCGTCATATAAACATATTCTGTGGTCAGTGATGAATTAGTGGTTAATTTTAAGTAGGGCATGAATGGGGCAGCAGGAATATCAGTTTAATCATTTTTTTTAAATCGCATGAATACGTTCTTATATAGAGCGCAGGAAAAATAAAGTTACTCTATTATTACACCTCTCTCGGTTTCACAAAATGTAACTGGCTGTAATGTTATATACTTTCATGGGCAGAATGATAGTGTGAAGAGTGATAATTTTAAAATTTTCAACAAATAAAACTGAGGGTTTTGGTTTAAATTACCATCGTCCAGCTTCGAACGTTACCTTTTAATTTTTCCTTTAGTTTGACAGTATGAATGTATTAGAGCTTAACTGCATATCAGCACACTAATGGCTATATGGTACAAAGGTTACTTTTTATTTATCCTTTAGTTTGAGAGTATTTTATGTATTAGCGCATAACGGCACGTCAGCACAGTAATGAATATATATTAGTTTAACAGAATCGGTGGCACATTCATTCAAGTTACTAAATTACTAAGTTCATATATACTTTTTGATTATCGTTTATCAATAGTTTAACGACCTAAGTCACCATCTATATTCGTATTAATATTTGTCTTTGAATTATTTGCTGAAATTATTGGCGAGCAGCCAGTTTGTCCTCCGCACACCTGAAAACGGGGGCTTAGATGGGCGGGGGGGGGGGGGGTATTGGCAAACAAAAAATAAAACAGCTCCCGACGTTACCCCTCGCCCGACGCCCGAGGGCAATTGCCCCGCTTCTACTCCCTAGCGCCGCCAGTGACACACACACACACACAAGATTAAGATAAACATGAATTGCAACATATTTACGTACTAAACAAGCAGCGGAATTGCCATTACCATGACGGTCTCAACCAATGTCCTTTGAATACTGATATGTGTTTAAACGTCACACAATTTTTTCAGTGCAAATCTAAATTTTACGCTCTGTCTTAAAGTGAGAACATTTTCAATGAGTGTCTTGCTGTTTACGACATTATGACTTCGACCTTCATTATTGGTTCACGAATGTGAGTAAAATAATCCTTCATTATGCATCGGTGTTGAATAGGAAAATTTCACTCTTGGGATCAGAATTTTGCGTCAGATAAATTATAACCCTTGGGTGGAATTGTCCTATCTACACCAAGGCATATGAAAGATTCTATCAAATTCCTATCTACACCAAGGCATATGAAGAATTCTATCAAATTCCGATACATGTTGATATATTCATCTGAATAAGAACAACGATTTGTTCGTGCAATGCATTTTGCACAAGAAAAATGTTTTACCATATTTATATTATTCAGATATTGAAAAGTATGTGATTACAATTAATTACTTCGACCAAAATATAGGAAATGAGGAGGCGCAGAAGGTCCATTTGTGGAACTGCGATCTCTGGTGTGATACGGACATTTGTGATTTATTCCTATTCACAACAGAAATTAAGTGTACAGAAAGCACACAACTTTATGCTTTTATTTGGGAAGAGATAAGACTGAGCTATAGAAGATCTTAATTTGTAAGCAAAGACAGCGTTTATTTGATAATTTTTATTTATTTATTTTGGAATCGCATTTCCCATGACCACATCAGAGTATAACTCTGTCGTCGATATATTGTCTTGGTTTCTTTTTCAAAGAAAGCGTGAACAATTTTCAGAACTTAACTGACCAACAATATTGATGATAAATGCTGTAACTGTGTATGTAAAATTCGATATAATAGAAATATTACAATTATCAGCAGAAATGTTTAATTTGTTACCCAAATCGGAAAACGCTCACGCAATAAGGTAAGGCGGAACTTATCAACAACATAGCCGCCTTGCTTATCTTGAATAATTCATTCAGCTGTTCTGTATTACTTTTATATAGAATTTGATGATAAATAAACGTGTGAAATTGGACACATTACTTTTTTATATCATAACTAGTTCTATTTTTGTGATGGTTCGGCGTCAATTTGTTAAAAAAGAATGTATCACATGACATCATGGGCATGACATGTCAATTGTTTATCACATGACATCGTTGACATGACATGTCAATAACCCGTCTAATAATTTAAATGTTCTAAAAGTGTTATATAGAATATCATTTAAAGTTTAAACGCCAGACTCAAAGAATCATTCAGTAAAAAGTAATATAATGGCATAACGTCGATGATAATGCTGAAGCCCCAAGCATCGAATGTATTCAACTCGTTTCATAAATTTCGTATTAAAAGAGCGAACACACACACAAACATATATCGACTTCAACTTGAAAATTCGATATGAAAAAAAGATTTTATCAAAACACTGCTTTTAACATATGTAATACGGATGCATTTATATGGAAAAATCAACGCTTTATTTGGCTTTTGCAATACACATGATACTTGGTACAATTTTACTCCAATTATGTTTCTTTAAAATCCATTCTCTACTAACTCCCGTCCCCTCGCCCCCCCCCCCCCAAAAAAAAGGAGATATTTTTGAGTGTGAATTCGAAGACATTTTTGTCTTCAAAGTTAAATTTAAACTGAAAATAAGTAAAAAAAAACAGTATAATGTTAAATAGTACTTTTGGGATTAGGCTACGAAAGAGTATATCAACATCAATTAGGAGACATTGACAAAAACACGGTGCTCTATAACAAAATTTACTACGTTATACCAATCAAAAGATATTTCTACATCATTCCTACCGTATATACCATTCAAAAGATATTTCTACATCATTCCTACCGTATATACCATTCAGAAGATATTTCTACATCATTCCTACCCTATATACCATCCAAAAGATATTTCTACATCATTCCTACCGTATATACCATCCAATAGATATTTATACATCATTCCTACCGTATATACCATTCAGAAGATATTTCTACATCATTCCTACCGTATATACCATTCAGAAGATATTTCTACATCATTTCTACCGTATATACCATCCAATAGATATTTATACATCATTCCTACCGTATATACCATTCAGAAGATATTTCTACATCATTCCTACCGTATATACCATTCAAAAGATATTTCTACATCATTTCTACCCTATATACCATTCAGAAGATATTTCTACATCATTCCTACCGTATATACCATTCAGAAGATATTTCTACATCATTCCTACCCTATATACCATTCAAAAGATATTTCTACATCATTCCTACCGTATATACCATCCAATAGATATTCTACATCATTCCTACCGTATATATGATCCAATAGATATTTCTACATCATTCCTACCGTATATACCATCCAATAGATATTTCTACATCATTCCTACCGTATATACCATTCAGAAGATATTTCTACATCATTCCTACCCTATATACCATCCAAAAGATATTTCTACATCATTCCTACCGCGTGAGATGTGGAGTTGTCTATTTAATAATGATCATACACGGTTAGATGAGATAACATGTTTGCCGGAACAGGAGGAAAGCGTTTGAAATCGTGGATTTAGTTTCTTTCCCTTGTTTCGGGCAAAGATTTCTTTTTTCAGCAAAACTTAGCCGTTGTTTTTACACGATCATTTACCTGAGAAATGTTCTTTTTTTAAGAACTACCTACATAAAGGAGTTTTAAAGAACAACAACAACAACAACAACAACCACAACAATAACAAAAGATAATACATAAAATTGTTCGCTATCGGTACGTATAGACCCGATGTTAGAGTATTGCCGACGTCACAATAATGAAGATTTTAGTTATAATTTTACAGAATCAAAAATATTGCTAACATGAAAACATCTATTTGTTGAGTTCATCCACAGAGAAAAAGATAGCTTTATTTGATTTAGTAATTCCTACTTTAAATTTGTTATGTGTGGTACCGGAATGCTGCAGTTTCGTATCTTCAAATTCCATTTGAGCGCTTCTATGTACCTTTTTTAAAATAAAAATATTACACACGTTAACATTCTAAATTTCGTCTTTCCGACTCTAAATGACCTCTTTTCCCTTCAGAGATTTCATTTCATGATATAATATAGGTAAAAAGGTTAACATCCTGGAAATTACAATTTAGCACGATGTAAGTTGCATGAAAGCTGTTAGCGTAATTAAAATTGTAATAAAATAATGTACTACTATGACTGAAAATTGATTCACCTCCGGCAGAATGCACCACCTATTTTGTAACAGAAACGGACAAAGATGTTCCGATTGCGTTTTTGTCTATTGCCACCGCCGTACTGTGCCATGTAAACAAGAGTGGTTCCGAATAGTGTTCTCAATGGCGGTGAATTACATCCGACCAGACGGAAAAAGTCGAGGATGTTCAAAATAACTAAAACCAATGACCCCATGTCCGTTATATTACACATCCAACTCATCAGCACTGATCTACGGATCTGATACGATCCACAAGAACCTGTAGACGACAGTCTCACCGTGTCTCGTTAACAACGTAAAATGTGATAAATAATTAGTTATCAGAGGAATTGAAATATATTTTAAAAAATTAAAGTTTACATCCCCACCACCCTTCTCTCTCTCTCTCTCTCTCTCTCTCTCTCTCTCTCTCTCTCTCTCTCTCTCTCTCTCTCTCTCTGATGTTTACAGATTGTAACATTTCTATATACATTTATATGAAATCAGGGCCCTACATGAGCGAAATAGTTCGCTAATGAAATAACCTTGCTAAAATATGCTAAAAGCGTAACGAGAGTATCAAGAGAACGAGTAAAGAAAAGCATATAGGGAAACATTTATGTTTACCAAGGCTGCTCTTGGTATTTTTACTTATCATCATCATCATCATCATCATCATCATCATCATCATCATCATCATCATCATTATTATTATTATTATTATTATTAATATTATTATTATTATTATTATTATAAGCAAAGAATGAAAACTTATGAAAAATGCTTGGTGTTCATTGATTCTCAAAAACTAATTAAACTACTCTATATCGCCCGCCCCGCCAAAATGTCTGTTAGGAAATAGTAGGACAGACAGATAAAAAAAAATATTTTGAACAGTTTTAGAGTTTTGCTCCGGAAAGGAAAGGGTGGATAATATAGATGGGTGGAAAGGCTGAAACATTAAAAATATTGCAACTGAAGAATTCCAAAAAGCAAAAGAAGCATTTTGAGCACAAATCTGATAAATATATAATTTTTAACTGGAAAGTTTAGAACATTTTTTTTTCTCCACAAACTAATGCGTGTCTGATGGATCGATATATGGACAGACAGATGGAAACAAATTAAAGCTAACGATTTCTCAGTAGCAAAAGGCGCATCTATATTACTAAATTGATATACACACAAAAGTGTGGATAATCCATGGATGGGTTGATAGACAAACGGCAAAATATATTGGAACAGAAGAATAGTAAATAGCAAAAGGTACATGTAAACCACTAATCTAATATGTAATTGTGTCCATAGTTTCACACAGATTTCTTGAACGGTTTTGAAGTTATACTCTGGAAACGCAAATGTGACGCCCGGAATCCATTTCCATATCCTTCGCCAACTTCATCGATCCGTGGATAAAAATAAAATCTTACTTCTTACTGAGTAAATATGACAAAGATACAGAATTAGGACATAGTAAAATTACTTTTTTTTTTTTTTTTTAATTTTTGAAAAGTTTTATATTTAGCAAGATGTCAATTTGAAAATTTAAGCTTAAGAATCATGATCGATTTGTTAAACAAACTTTAAAATGACAAATTCAGCAGTTCCCAAAATAGTTGCCTGCACGCACCAACCCACATACCCTCTCGAGTAAGCGCACATCCCCAAACAGGATGCAACCTAGTCGTACGTATATTCGTACGTAGTAGACACACTCGCATGGTGACCCGGTAATTAACTTTCATCTACATACATAGTCACTCCGGATTCCTCTGACATAAGTCAAGGTATATAGAAGTTAATGTGGAAAGTTACAGATCTACAACAGGCAGAGTGGAAAGTGCTATCCTTGGATCGTACATGAAGATGCGTGATGAGATCAAGTGATACTATGAATTAAATATGGAGAAAGAATATTATCATACTGGTTGTTTGTGTGTGTGTGTGTATATATATATATATATATATATATATATATATATATATATATATATATATATATATATATATATATATATATATATATATTCCTGTTTGTTTTTGAGGGTTTTTTTTCCACGCTATTGAAACATGTTGGAGTCAAGAATTCTTCTTGGCTTTTGTGTTTAAGTGTTTGTTTTGTGGATCTAAATTATTGTTTCTTCCCCTGACGAAGAGCTTGTTGTTTAGCTCGAAACATTGGGTAACTGTTTTGTATTTGCGCCTTTATCAATTTGTATGTCATTATATATACATGTATATATATATATATATATATATATATATATATATATATATATATATATATATATATATATATATACGTTTTCACTCTTACATATTAACTGTATTTTCCATGACGGAAACATAGAAAAAATGTTTGGTGAATCGTCCTCCCACCTCAATGATTTAGGAAGAGATTCAGTTGTAAACAGATCGGACGGGCGAACGGACAGAAGGATGGTATCATGTAATATAGTGACGCTAAAGCGAATGTGTCTTAGATTATGATGTTATACATGAACGTATGTATCTGTTTTGACCGATTATTCAATTTTGGTGAGACTGTCAAAGAAAAGTTCCTATCACCGATCAGCATGTTATGAGGAAGAGATAAAGAAATACATAAATAAAAATGATTAATTAGTTTAAAGAGAGTGTAAGCCATTCCGCCAATATATTTGGATTGAGATCGTTAGAACAATAAATATGCTCTCTCTCTCTCTCTCTCTCTCTCTCTCTCTCTCTCTCTCTCTCTGGCGGGACATGGCAAGTCAACGAGGCTTGTGGGTCGAATCGGGTATTCGTGCATATGTCTTCCATGCTTAGAATCTGTAACATACCCGATCCGGGGGCAGTTATTTGTTTCATAGAGAGAATTAATAGCGCCATTTATGGTCATAATGGGTCATTACAGTAATGTCCCGTTATGACAACAGATTGCACTGATGACATTATTCTAATGAGCATTATGCCAATCTGATTAAAATCGAGATTTTCGACATAACGAAGATCTGACGGACGAGGTCATGTTCTGTTGACCTTTCGATTCACAAATCAGATTACAGCTTTCACATATTTGAAAGTGACAAACATCATTTGGAGCATTATGTTTCTAGCAATAAGCCTCCGTAACACGAAGTGCAAAGCTACATCTGATAGGTTACTAACAATATGTGGATCGGAAATTCCAAGGTCACCAGAACAAGAATCTGTATCGGTGCCTGTCGGATCTACTTACTATAAGTAGATCTGGATTTTAATGTGACTGGCATTATGCTAACCTCTTAGTTCAACTTTATCTGTGTTACACTGTAACTTCCAGGATGTTTTTTTTTTTTTTTTTTTTTTTTTTTTTTTTTTTTTTTTTTTTGTCCTTGAAATCTAGAGATGGAAAGACGCAAGTTAGAATGTCGACGTATGCAATATTATAAACATGCACATAATACCACTCACATGCAATGTGAAGATATGAAATTAAAGTATTCAAATCTCAAATATATCAAATTTAGAAAAACAAAAAGAATTGGCAAAGGTAAAGATGCAACTCAGAATATACACCGTACATTCATAGATAATGCAAAGATAGAACAATGCAAATCAAATAATCAAATTTAGAATATATATATATATATAATTATGATTCTGCTCCATAATCTTATGCTACTTGCTACAGCAAAGCTCACATTTACAATATATAATATTTACCTTAACCCACCCCCTACAACCACCACCACCACCACCACCACCATCACCAGGCGCATATGTATAAATGGAGCACTTTATTGTTAAACACATACAGGTTGTACCGAATCAAATAGTTTGTTCTAATAACCGACCATTTTTAAATGGGAAAAATGCAGCCATGATACAGGTTTCAAACAAGCTGAAGCCAGCCTGATCACAGAATGATATTCACTGGCTTCTGGTGCCAATGCAATTGTTTGTCCTATAAAGTTACGTGTATAATGGGATCGACCGTAAATAAAAGAAGTTGTATACTTGATAAAAGGTACAATTTTCATTAATATTTGGCTAACAAATCTTAGGAAGCTATGAGTATAAAGTTCTTGATGTAGACTGCATTAATAAAAAATTACACTTTACTGAAGACTGTGTGACACTAGGAAACTTAATGATTGTGCGATAGAAGTGTATTAGCTTCCGTTTTGGAAGCTATTAAAGAAAATACACGCACCATATAAAATCTACTGTACAGAAATATTCAATCTAAAGCAAATTTTGGAGTACGTTTTAAATTTAGCAAACACTGCATCTCAGTACTTCATTGAGTAAATAAGAATGGATAAACCCTAGCCACATATGGAGGTTATTATTATAGACCAATATATTTCCATTCTTTGTCCATAGCAACAAAATAGGAATCAACCTCTGAAAAGCTCAAAAGTTTGAGTATACAGTCAAACCGTTTATAGGGAAAATCATGTGGTCATTAACAGTTTTCGTTGTAAGCAGAATTTAGTGAAAACTAGAGTAATTAAAAATTCCTCTTTGTTTCAGTTTGCATCATACAAACATACACATTAACCATCAGATCGTTAATGAAGAATTCTTTAAATCCAAGTCCGTTGAAGACTGGTTCTCCCGCATTTTATAAAATTAAATATAAAATTAAATAGTGCTTTTGAAACTTGTCTCAGTTGCTAAAAGGATCGAAAAATGATCAAAAGTGAGAGCATAGGAACATGCGTAAGACTTACCTTTCTACGCCTCGGCAGTATTGTGCCAATCCTTGTGTCCTTAGAATTCTCAGTCACGGCAGACGAAACGTTTCGTCTTATATACTCAAGCCAAATGCCTTCTCCCTGTTCACCGCAATTAGAAAACAATCAGAATTATATTATCATCTCAGTTACACGGTCACAAATTGAAATCAAGAGCGTAGAGTTGTCGTACTCAGTCTTTAGGCATTTGACAGTTCATCAATGATCTATGCGTCATTATTCGATAATGTGGCTCATGGCATATGCTTCCTTTGGGAATACAAAATGGACAAATGATACGGCGTGTGAGTATACGCAATTTCCGTCAAGTAAATTGACTAAACATTTATTTTCAAAAATAGCTAAACGGTATGAGGCTAATACAAACATCTCAGAGACCGTTTGGACAACCTTGTGTCGTAAATTGTCTGTCATTTCATCATTATCTGGACAGTGAGTGGAGTTTGAAAGAAGTATCGACTTCTGGTCGTGTGTCCTTGGGTATAGGCGTTTACTTTACGGGGTGACATCTCTAGCGAAGTTTACTAATTTATTCCCTTCCCTTCTTTATTGTAAGTTAAACTAAACGATGCAGAATTTCATGTATTAAGTGAACCGTATATTCCAAAGTCTAACAATTATTCAGAGAACCCTAATTCCAAAGTCTGGCATGTATCCTGTGAACTCTAATTCCAAAGTCTAACAAGTATTCAGTGAACTCTAATTCCAAAATCTAGCATGTATTCAGTGAATCCTAATTCCAAAGTCTAACAAGTATTCAGTGAATTCTATATTCCAAAGTCTAACAAGTATACAGCGAACCCTAATTCCAAAGTCTAGCATGTATTCAGTGAACCCTAATTCCAAAGTCTAGCATGTATTCAGTGAATCCTATATTCCAAAGTCTAACAAGTATTCAGCGAACCCTAATTCCAAAGTCTAGCATGTATTCAGTGAATTCTATATTCCAAAGTCTAACAAGTATTCAGCGAACCCTAATTCCAAAGTCTAGCATGTATTCAGTGAATTCTATATTCCAAAGTCTAACAAGTATTCAGCGAACCCTAATTCCAAAATCTAGCATGTATTCAGTGAATCCTAATTCCAAAGTCTAACAAGTATTCAGTGAATTCTATATTCCAAAGTCTAACAAGTATACAGCGAACCCTAATTCCAAAGTCTAGCATGTATTCAGTGAACCCTAATTCCAAAGTCTAGCATGTATTCAGTGAATCCTATATTCCAAAGTCTAACAAGTATTCAGCGAACCCTAATTCCAAAGTCTAGCATGTATTCAGTGAATTCTATATTCCAAAGTCTAACAAGTATTCAGCGAACCCTAATTCCAAAGTCTAGCATGTATTCAGTGAACCCTAATTCCAAAATCTAGCATGTATTCAGTGAATCCTATATTCCAAAGTCTAACAAGTATTCAGTGAATTATATATTCCAAAGTCTAACAAGTATTCAGAGAACCCTAATTTCAAAGTCTATCATGTATTCAGCGAACCCTATATTCCAAAGCCTAGCATGTATCCAGTGAACCCTAATTCCAAAGTCTAGCATGTATTCAATAAACCCTATTTCTAAATTTTAGTATGTATTCAGTGAATCCTATATTCCAAAGTCTAACAAGTATTCAGTGAATTCTATATTCCAAGTCTAACAAGTATTCAGTGAACCCTAATTCCAAAATTTGGCATGTATTCAGCGAACCCTAATTCCAAAATCTAGCATGTATCCAGTGAACCCTAATTCCAAAGTCTAACAAGTATTCAGCGAACCCTAATTCCAAAATCTAGCATGTATCCAGTGAACCCTAATTCCAAAGTCTAGCATGTATTCAGTGAACCCTAATTCCAAAGTCTAGCATGTATTCAGTGAACCCTAATTCCAAAGTCTAACATGTATTCAGTGAACCCTAATTAGAAAGTCTAACAAGTATTCAGCGAACCCTAATTCCAAAGTCTGGCATGTATTCAGTGAACCCTAATTCCAAAGTCTAACAAGTATTCAGCGAACCCTAATTCCAAAATCTTGCATGTATCCAGTGAACCCTAATTCCAAAGTCTAGCATGTATTCAGTGAACCCTAATTCCAAAGTCTAGCATGTATTCAGTGAACACTAATTCGAAAGTCTAACATGTGTTTATAAAATTCTACTAATTGAGAGACATTTAAGACGAGTTTTATTGAAGTGAATTACTCTTGAATATGTGTTTCATTGAAAATCTGGACGAAGAAGCTTAAGAAGATATTGAAATAACGATTTTTTATATTAGATACCGCATATGCATTTTCTACTTTCTACTTCAATTTGAAAAATCTGCAGCTATAAGAAAAAAGAGCAATAAATTAATACTATTCTGCAGCATCTCGCGAATCATCAAGTAGATCAGTATTAACCATACACAAATAGTCTACACGTTGTATAATTGTATGTTGTATATTAAAATATTTGTCATTTTTCGTAGCATATTAATATATTGTCTCCTAAATATATTTACTTGATAATAGAACGTTTGTTATAATTCATATATTGGCAGCACGCATATCATTAAGTATTATCAAAAATATTACTCCCTTTGTATCAAAGGTGTCATTAATATTAGTGTTATGAAAAAGAGTATTACAGTTCATTAAAGTACCGGAAGATGGTGAAGACACTAGACTATTCGAGAACTGTACACTTATAAGATCAAATAGACGAATTGCATATCATGACGTTTGAAATAGTACACATGGATTCTTCTTGTAATATTATGGTAATGGAACGTATCAATAAATGAATAACGTCGAAGACTTTAATGTTAGTGAAAAAAGTATCCTTTTCTTTAAAAACAAATTTTTGTTAAAAACTTTCAGGTTGATAAAATTTTTTCAGAAAGGAAAGATCTGTTCCTTTAGTTGCTTCCCTTTTCTGTTCTCCTCGCACTATAACACTATTATCTGTTATTCCCCCCCTCCTTAATTTTTTTTTTTAATTTTAAATAACTGTGCTACAGTGCATCTTTGTACATTTACTTCTAATTATTATTATTATTATTATTATTATTATTATTATTATTATTATTAAGTTAAAAAAGGGTATAACTATTTCGACGGTTTATCAGTCTTTCCACCTATTTTTAAGTTTCTTAGGCAAATTTTGACGTCTTTCATGACATTTCTTTAACGAAACAAAATATGTGGTTATGGAGAAATAATAGTTTAGGTTACCCAACAAGGACTGTTTTGGAACAGGTACACTTTTGGCCTTTCTTTTTGGAGTACCAAGATGTTGAGCCGAAATTAATTTTCCTGTAGTACTAAATCCCAACGCGGGAAAATATATTAACAAGTTTTGTGCGATTACGCCCGATGGTGTCAGTGAAGCAGGCAGAATCGTTGGACACACCGGCAACATATCGATTATCATGATAAACAACATAACAATTCCTCACTTTTAGAAAAGTATTCGATTCTAAGGAAGTATCAGTTTCTAAGAATCAAAGGTATAAAGACCTCAAGCACACTGTCGTATGAAGGAAATGAAAAGGTAAACTTATCCTTTTGAATTTCTTGGGCGGCCATACTGGTGGACATCTGATAGATTTTATTATAAGTAAATATGATATTTGATCACTGAAATAAAATACTTGAATCTCAAAATAAATAAATAAAATCTCAAAACAAATAACAGGAAGTAGTTTGTCTCAGTGGCGGTGCGAGGGTTCTAAGCGCCCGGGGATAATGTTCTTTAGTCGCGCCCTTACCGAAGTGCCCAGGGGCATTGTTCTTTAATGACGCCCCTACCTTACCACAGTGAACAGTTTTCATGTCAGTTGCCAACCTCCATCCTACACTCCCCACCCCATCTAAGACCCCGTTACAATAAGGTGAAGTGAAATACTATGAAAAGTTTAGCTGAAAAAAAGCTCAGACGGCGATCCCCTTAGCCTGGCGTCCGGGGTTATTTCCCTCCCCCCCCCCCCCCCGCACCGCTACTGGTTTTTCTGTCAGTATCTATATCAGTAAAGTTACTGCTGATTTCATCTCAGCATGCCTTATTAAAAAAGTCAAAATGTGTTGAATTTTATATGAGCACCTGCTAGCTGGTACTCCACACAGAGAATGATGACCGCCGTAAATAAAATCATCTGATCGTGGCTTTACTTGAAAATAGCCATTAGTATATACTGATAGTCATGTGCACAATTAGATAGTCATTAATAATAGATAAATATAACGTTCATTATGAGTCTAGCCTCCGGTTTCAGCATTTGAGGAATACACAATGCATCATATTATGACAGGAGGTACCAATCGTCGAGCAAGATTCTGAAATCATGTCACTAAAATGGCGCAAGCAAAGTAAATACTTGTGAAGCAAAGTAAATACATGTGCAGCAAAAACGCTAAAGATAAAAATTTAACAGATTTTGAACACTTCAATAAGGCACGGCACGCATGCGCAAACAGTGACTTAAAAATGCTTCTTTTCTCAGAATCTTGCCATGATTATTTTGCGACTGAACAAGGGAGTTTTCATGACTGTAGATATATATATATATATATATATATATATATATATATATATATATATATATATATATATATATATTTATGTGCGTGTGTGTGTGTGTGTGTATATATATATACATGTATATTCTTCACTCTTCAACAAAAGAACAGGTGCGCGGTGAGGGTTTCATATATTTGTCGATTTCAGCTGTAAGGCAGCCGTTGCTACGCTCGATCCGAAACGATGGTACTACATTGCGTGTTAGATTGCTACATATAATAACCTAGAACGACTAGACAATGTACGTAACCCAGTAGCACTGGTTGGTCACCAATGCCATTTGAATGGAGAAAGATAGGTCTTGCTGAGTTGTACCTGGAAGAAACAAACGTGATTAAAATCATTTTTGTTTTTGACGATATTGTTCAATTTTGTTCGCTTGTTTGTTTCATTTTTGGTCTTTGAAACTGCCTCATGCAATAAAGCAGAGCGGGCTTCATGTGTACTGCGTAGCTGAGACTAAGGTGGTAAGCTTTTTCTAAGAGTTTATTAATTAATTCCTCAGAATTCTTTCTAAGATGAAATATGACATTACGCACATCCCACGAAGCCACAAAAACAATCAACTATGTCATGTCAATTTCAAATGGCCGATTCTTTACGGTACTTCCACTACTTTATTTACAGTTTTGCTTTTAGTGTCTAATTTTGAGACAGAGCGTCACTCACACAATTGATGAGAGGAAAGTCGGAAAGGACATGGGATAGGTGCCAAATTCTAGGTAACTCATTCTAACAATGAAATAAATGTTTGTAATACAAGTAAGAAAAAAGCAATTGTCCTGGTAAACAATCTTACTCAATTTATTCCCAGAATAATTATCTCATCTCATTTAAGACTAAGAAAATCATTATATTTCGATGGAAAATATGGTTTTATTACAGAGATTTGCATGATTTTAAAACGTTTGGCCCCACTGACGTATTCTGGGTTTCAATGACGATTAATGTCTTGCTTGAATAACAGAATTCGACTTTTCTTTGATTCCCAAGCGTGTTCAACGTGAAATCTATGAAAATGAGCGATTTCTCTTGCCATTGTTTACATAAATCGTTTAAAGTGCTCATCTACATAATAATGGTTTGGTGTGTTATTTATGCCATTCCGGTTTCACGCAGAAGTAAAACACGATGAACAGTGAAATAGTTAAAACCAAATTCTACAAAGAAAGTCAGTTATTTTACAGTCCTTCAAAAGTTTATTAGATGTAAAAAAAAAATTTTTTAAATCTATCAAGTATTCACGATATAGGTGACTAAAGGTGACAGAAGTTTTGTATCTGATGTAGGAATACTGAGATCGATTGATATCGCTTGTATCTGATCTAGGAATACTGAGATCGATTGATATCGCAACAGTGACGATATCACATCTAGAACCACATTTCCCAATAAGAATTAGATATGACTTATGAGAGGCTAATTTCTGAGTTGATTCATTTTCATATAACTTTTCTCCTCCTCCCTTTAGTGAATGTACATAAATATACGTCAGAGCATCACAACAGAGGGATTATATTGCTTGTGGGTTACTTTCCTTAGCTAAAATACTCTGAAAAACAACTTAGTATAGGTTTTCCATAATGGAAACTCATGATGTGGCATTTTTCTAAATTACTCACTTCAGATTTCTATTTCCACTTAGTCGTGATTTTCATGTATACCTATATTAACTTTAAAGTCCGGAAAGGCTATTATAAATTGAAAAAATGGAGCATTTAAAAAAAAAAAAACAACTTAAAAATAAATAATTGTGGATGCATTGTATGTTGGTATGTATGTAATCCCCCCCCCCCCCCCCCGCAAAAAAAAAAAAATCATATGTTACCATCAACCCATAACTGCAACTTCCCATTGTCTATGTGTTCGTCATGACATGTTAGTATCAGTATTCAAAGGATTTATCTGCATAGCAGTGGTATATAGCAAAAGAAAGGTGTACACATTCAGCGGAAATTTCAAGGAAAATAAATCAAAACACCCAGATTGGCTTCAAAGTTAATCTGTATTTGCTAGATCCAAAACGTTGTCTTGAAAATTTCGGACAAGCCTTTGTTCTAAATAAATGCGCTGTATCTTCCACCACGAGACGTATTTTACAAAATTCAAAGCATAAACACAAAGAAAAATGTTTTTCTTGTGACTGAATATATGAGTTGGGCCCACAATCTCCTTAGTTTCTGTTTTGATAATGGGAATGCAAATTTGTCTGATTTATTGTTGGTGGGAGTCGCACATCTTATTTATTCACTATATACATTCCATAAAAACACCATGGTATTAGACCATTTTAGCAAGCTTTTGTAACAAGCATTTGGTTTGGTTAAAGTTGTATTATGTGGCGCAGAAAACAATAAGTTATGAGTTTATAACACCAGAAAGGAACTACTTATGTATTCATGAGTATTTTATATGTAAGTTGACAATATTTGTCAACAATGGTTAAAATATAGGTCTGTTATTTATTTCTTGAGATTCGTTATTTTTTTTTAAATTATTGTAATTATAAGAATTTAATTTAATATTTTACAGGATGTATGAAGTCGTGTAGCTTGAAAATCGATTACACACTATACATTAACAACCTCGCTTCACAACAACCGCAGTGTTCTTCCCAGGGCCTTTTACGGTAGTGGACCCACTACGATATCGTTTCAAACCCCGATAACCCCCGATGCTTTAGAACCTGCCGCTACGCTCTAATGTTTCCCGCTACCCTTATAAAATTAATCTGTTAAACAAATATCTTGTCACCAAATTCAAAGCGCTATTTCTCAAATGACACCTGTTCTTACCTCTTCTTTGGTATTTTATTAAGATAATCCAGGATAATTACTCGCTCACTTCACCATTATCTTTTGTACCTGGCTTACCCGTCTGCCGGGGCAGGTTTCGTCTGCACAGACATAGTCACGTGATTGGCCAGCGACGATGGAGTCTACTGGTAGTGTGTTATATATATTTTAGTCATTTTCACTACCAGCCAAAGTAGTTATACATATTACACTAAACATTCTTGTGAAAAATGAACACACCTCTCATACTTGCGAAGGAAAGTTGTTGACGAAAATTGTCGCTAAATAGTGCGAACAAAGCAAACTGCCCGTAAATCTACCGGCAAATGTGAGGAATGAATCAAATTGCTTTGGCAAACTGAATATTTGACTATTGAACTATGTATCATTAATAATAATTATTTTGAATTAGTTATTTTGAGGATGGTATGTTTAGTATTGATATACTGAACAACTGAAGTAACATTTGTGCTATAATAATATCCTGCAATAACAATTGCACTGAATCATATCTTGACAAGTTGTGAATTCTAAGTGGAAAGAAAATGGCAGTTTTACAGCAGTTCTTTTCTACCGCAGCCGAGAAATCAGAGCAAGGTACCTATTCTCGTGTCCAGCAGGCGCCCGGGCGCGCAGGGAAGCGACCTTTCGACCATCGCCGCAGAGAATAGACCAACATGCGGAGAAATTTTAAACAATCTAGAAGCAAGAGGAATAAATATGGATGAAATCCAGGCAATAAGCAGTACAGGCAAAGGAGTCTTAATAATACATCCCAAGGGAGAAACCGTACATGCAGTGTGTAATTGGTTGTCAAGCTTCATAACTTCATAAATCATGTAAAATATGAAGTTCAATACTTAAATAATTACAAATATTTGCCAAACATTTGTAACAAGAATTTAGATTGGTTAAAATCGCATCATGTGACGCAGAAAACTACAAGTTATTAGTTTACAGAACATAGAAAAGAACTACTTATGTATTCATGCTTTGACAATATATTTGTAAACAATGGTTAAAATATAGGTCTATTATATATTTTTTCTTGATTCGTTATTTTTTTATAACTATTAGCAATTAATGAATTGGACTTCAAATTGTTCAGGATTCATGACGATTACACTATGCAAGAACCGCCTATCGCTTCGCTACGACAGTTCATGCAACAAATTTTCAACCACCATGACTTCATGAATCCTGTGAAGTTCAATTCTTAAATATTTTCATAGTACGCGTATTTTAAATAGTTACTGAAGCTTGACCTTTCTGTGTCACAGGCATACAAAACACTTCAGGATATCGACAGGAGCTTTATGTGTAAAACAATTACAACAATTGGTCGAAGTGTTTGAAGAAATCTCAGCCGCTGAGAAAACACACACACACAACCAACCCAGGTAAATAGCCCTTATTCAGATCATTGTCTCGTACGCTACATCGTTTCCCCAATAGACTGCGCATAATGACATTACGGGTAAAGACTGCTTCAAAATAGGAAGCCGCCAACTAGAAAAAACACGCTCGATTCAAGTACGTTTTGTGCTCCCTAAGTTTAATATAAGCAATCTTTTGTGACACTAAACTAGCAACTACTTATCTCAGCTGTTTTTCATGTCAAATAAGCTCTGATTATTTCAAACACTTCGACCAGTTGTTTAATCGGCTAAGATTTAAGGATAATTCTGAAAAGCCCAAAGTCAGCCATATTGTCCATGGTAGAGTATGGTGAGATTGTGAATATTTTCAAACAAGTTTTGCTAGTGAGAATACTTATATGGTATCATGCAAACTGTACATACTTTCTATAAAAATTTTTTTAAAGAATTGCTACTTTGTTCATAGTAAACTTTCCTGTTCAAGATTTTTCGATATACTGATCAGCTCAAAAAACCTATATAGGACAAGAGAGTACAATAATGTAATATCTATGTGTTTTAGACGCATGATTCCATTTTTTAAACAGAGTAAATAGCGTAACAGAAAAGAATGTTAAAGCAGAGTATTTTTGGAAAGACAAAAACAAGTATGTAAACATACAGATATTATTTAAGATGTAATTATAATTAAAAGCTATTAACCAATAACATGCTGAATTTATTAAATGTCAAAAGAGTGTATTTGCTATTATTTTCATCTTGTATTAATATTATTTTTTTTCAAATTTTGATATTTGAAAATATCTTACTAAACAAGTCACCCAAAGTGGGGCCTGAGAACTGGCTAGAGTCGGCATGAGAACCAACTGAAACTGGTCGCATCCTGTGAGAATGATTTATCAGATTCCAGCCAGTTCGTATAAGCGAAGATAGGTTGAAATATTAGCCAGTTTTATAGCTCTGTTTAATTATCGTCTTTAGGGATCAAACTATTTATTTTTGACATATTTAGAAATGGATCTAATATGGACATAAATCCATTCATAGAGGATCTGAAATAAACGTTTCCTATGAAAGCTAACAATAGATTGGACAATTTTAATTTTATAACTTTCACATCAAATTACTACAGAAGAACGATTTTGCTGTTTTCATTAAATGCCCAAAATATTTTTGTATACTTTGTTCAGAAAAAAAATCATCTAAAGAACAATGACATAGCTCATATTACCTTGAAACGTGACGATATGACGTGTATAAAAAAATGACACATGCGTAATGTAAAAAATATGACATGGTCTTTCGAAAAGTCAAATTAAATCTAAAGCGTCTATGATAAAGAACGGCTATAACTGTCATATCCATCCTCCAGCCTTTTCATTGAACAATAAATCAACAAGGATACATGAAACCATAAGAGGCAATAGTGACGACCATTTGAAGAATCCTCATCGCACGCTCTGAACCTCTTTATTCATTGCACACGTTAAACATATCCGTATCCTAGTTGCAAGCACAGTAACAAGTTGTACTGGCATGGACGTTCATCAAAGATGTAATCTCAGATATTGTTTACAATGCATTGCATTATTCTACTCAGCACAGCATGCAGATAGTTGTGAAAACGAAAACAACTTGTGGAAAACAGTTTTCGGTTTCTTCTCTTTTTATAACTGGCTGGGTTTCCAGAAAATGCATCTTGTGATGAAATTTAGTTATATATCTCCTAAATGGCTAAAGGAGTATCTAATATTAAGGAATTTATACAAATGTAGGAATGAAATATTGCAAATCAAAAATATATTCATCGAGGATTTTTTTTTTTTTTGTTTTGTTTCAGGGGTAACGAATATCCACGAAATTAAATCCATCACGAATAAAATAATATTGTAGATTGGGTGTAAAGGTAAAAAGTGCGAACCCACTAAATTTTATCTCCACAAAATCACCCGTTTACTCCCAAACCTTTCGATTTTACCCACACGAATATTTATGATTTCTACAGTAAAGCACATTACATTTGAAGGATCTTTTCTGATGGCTTAATAGTGAAAACTCAATCCTAAACTCGAGCTCATAATTTGATAAACTGTAGTTTAATTTTTATAAAAATGCATTGTTAAAAAATATGAATTTGAATCCAGGTCATAAATCACATTCTCCTTTTTGGTAATTGATATATATTGCTGATTCATCTATTAACTTTCTTCTTTCTTATTTTTTTACACAAACTGAATTATCTCCATCCAAGATCTAGCATTGCATTCAGAAAATATTTTATTCTTCATTTTTAATAGCCTTAATTTATCATAAAAAGAGGATGAATTCATTTAGATTTCATTGCTTTCTAACTAGTTATTATATACATGCGAAATATATAATTTATTATAGAAGTGTAGGAGATTTTCGAAAATGGGAAAACTGTATGACCACATTGATAGTGGATCATACATGATTAGAAAGGTCCAAGCATTTGCCGCGGTAGAGGTTTTCAATAAGAAAGCGAAGGCGGTTTATTCAGATTCTCTCTCGAGTCTTCCGGGACACCATTTAAACCTAGCAAATCGTGTTTGATCATCATTCTTACTTCACTAATTATCAAGCATAATTATTTAAGCTACTTGCAAAATGTTTCTACAAATGTGTTCAATCGGCAAGTGCGATACCGATTTACAAAAACTTCCCACGTAACTAAATTGAACATGTTCAATCAGCTGGAATATGCATGGATATTTTAGAATGTATTATCCTTCATATCAAAATATATTTTAAAAAACGCATCTGATCAGATCTCCCGTTAGGAGAGAGAGAGAGAGAGAGAGAGAGAGAGAGAGAGAGAGAGAGATTGTTGACTCACAGAATGATCTGTCTATCGGTGTTTAAGTACTTTATTTACATACAAGATACATGCAGTTCAGGTCAATACAGTATACAGTACAACAGTACAATATACAGAAGATTCTAACATCTGGCCACAAAGTCCCCGTACCCCTATTATAGTCGTTGTTTTACGGTGACTCGGAAACATTTGTGCCAAATTTATGTTAAAAGACTAATTTTAACTCGTCGACTGGAGAGGGCAGAGACTCGAAATATTCAGGGCCTGCATTTGACCGGTTTTATCGTACCTCGAACATGAAGAAATGATTAAAGGTCAAGGCTTCATGCGTGTGGTTTATTTACCTTTCTCCTCTTTTTATTATCATGACTTTTCGTACATGAATCAATCGATTCTATTTATGAAATGTTTAGAATCGAATAAAATTTTGTGATCGAATATCACTTTCTGCTAATTGATCTATGATTGATTAATAATCGATGAATTTGTCCCCATAATAGCTTGCCAAAAACTGCGGCTATTTTTTTAATGGCCTGAAGTCCAAGACATTAGGAATGGTGTATAACTGAATTTCGACCAAAATCAATCTCAGAAAGCGTAATCGATTCGTTTCACCAAAAGTGACCAATGCTTGACCAAATCAACTAATCGGAACGGCACTACATTTATGTGTTGCATATACAAAGAATTTTATATTTTATACATACTTACGATCTATAACTGCTGGGATAATTTTATATTGGTCCAAGGAGATATGCAATTAAATTTTAAAGATGCAAATCAAACAATTTTTTTCGGTGATTGCAAAATAACTTTGCGGTTAAAAGTCGTGTAGAGAAACATAGTGCATAAGAGGGCATGCGCAGTTGACATGCACGCATACGTAAAAATGTACGTTATTTTAACTATTCCTCTGATTATTTAATTGAGCATATTTGTCTAACTGAACTAAAACTTCGGTTCGGTACAAGTATCTTATGAATGCATGAATACGGGTCTAGTGTATTTGTGGTTTCCCTCTTGTTTTTTTTTTTTTTTTCTTTATTAACTGATGACCGATGTTGCATTAGCCTTTTCCTCAATAATGCAAGATGAACGGGTTGTAATGTTTTAAACACTTCGATTTATAAATAAATATATTTTTAGAATAATGGTGTCTATCGAATGTCCAACCGTGGACTCTAATGCGCCCTGTAAACAATTAAAATCGTATTAGAGAATCCAGTGGGAAAAAGTGTTAATGGTTAGCATGAAAAAGTGAAAATTACCAGATAACTAAGCATATCTAGATATTTAATTTGTTCTATTTAAACTAATGAACCTCCCCAGAGGAGATCAATATTACTACACTGGGACACTGCTTTTCTCTTAGCAATCATTTAAAACTGTTGTTGTATATATATCAGCCTATCCCTCTCTTTTTCATCATGCTTGTCTGTTTCTGGCTCGTTTTCTATTCACTGATCAGTCTGATGGGTCTTTGTTACTGATCTCTCAAGCGAATATACCGATTTCTGCTGCGTGTTTGTCTGTTTGTCCGTCTCTGTTCGGAAAACGGGTGGAGGGGGGTTCAGTTGTTAAGGCGTTGGAATCGTGACCCGAAGGAGCAGGTTCTTTATCCGCCATCAGATAATCCTGGATCGACTATCACGGTGTGCCCTTGGGCAAGGCACTTCATGAACTTAACTTTTGCCTCGGCACGATATACTGTAAATCACAATATTTTAGAGTTATTAAATTTTAGCGAATCTTAATTTTGGCATATTAGCGACACAATTTTTTTTTGCGAATTGTTACCTATGAGCACAAAAAAAATTGTCGGTTAGTTTTACTCTACCAAATCAGAACATATATCTGCTTGCATGGTATGTCAACACGGGCAAAATGAAGCGTGGTTATTTGATGTCAACACGAGGTATTATCCAACCTTTTTTACTTACATGGTACACTATGTCAACACCGACAAAATAAAGTGGTAATTTTATGTCAATACGAGGTATGATCCAACCAAGGTTTGCTTGCATGGTAAGCTATATCAAAGTCAAAAACATGAAGTGTGGTAATTTTATGTCAACATGAGGAATCATCAAACCTATATGTGCTTGCATGGTACACTTTGTCAACACCGACAAAATACAGTGTGGTAATTTTATGTCAACACGAGGTATTATCCAATCAAAGTTTGCTTGCATGGTAAGCTATGTCAAAGCCAAAAACATGAAGTGTGGTCATTTTATGCCAACACGAGGTATGATTAAACCTATTTTTGCTTACATGGTACACTATGTCAACGCCGACAAAATGAAGTATGGTTATTTTATGTCAAGACGAGGTATTATCCAACCTTTTTTAACTTGCATGATACACTACGTCAACACCGACGAAATGAAGTATGGTTATTTTATGTCAACATGAGGTATTATCAAACCTATATGTGTTTACACTATGTCAAGACCGACAAAATAAAGTGTGGTCATTTTATGTCAAGACGAGGTATTATCCAACCTTTTTTTATTTTCATGGTACACTATGTCAACGCTGACAAAATAAAGTGTGGTCGTTCTATGTCAACATGAGGTATTATCAAACCTATATGTGCTTGCATGGTACAATATGTCAAAGCCGACAAAATAAAATGTGGTGGTTTTATGTCAACAAAAGATAGTATCAAACAGCACATGGCATGAATCGCTGCCAACAATGAGAGATGTTAAACTTGACATTTATATATAAAAAAACATCAGAGCATTTTCTTAAATTCACATTCACAAGTTTATATGTCCACTCGTTGGTTTAATATAACATGACGCATATGAAATGGTGGTTGCTAATATCCATCCCCGATTACAAGACATCACACTGTCAGTCCAGGGAGACGTCGGCGTTTCTGTGATATATATAGTTAAGTTTCATCACATAATTTTAGCAAACATAACATTTTAGCGAAACTTGGGTTGCTGACTAAATTAGCTAAAATCTTGTGATTTACAGTAACTTTCAAGTGTTGCTTAATACACTAAGAACTAATCTTGCCTCTGTACATAATAAACTAATTTACGCTAGATAAGGTTTCTTTCTTTCTCTCCATACCAGGAGTGGTCCGATTTATTAACGTTTATTGCACTATTTGTTGTTCCAATTAGGTCGGTATCGCACGTTTATTGCAAAATGAATAAATACAATCTTTCTACGAATACTCCTTTGCGAAGGACCGTGATATTTTTGTAACAAACAAAGGCGTTTTCTTTAAAATACACTCAAGTATTCTTTTGTTATTGCTATCTGTTACGACTCTATGGTCTAAGAAAAATATAACAGAAAGAAAGTGAAACCAACAAATCATGTAAAAAATCAACAAGCAATTTATTACTAGATAATTGAAATGAAAAATCAAAAAGTCACTTACAGTAATGTGTTTTGAAATCCTAATAATCCAATAAGAATGATTGTTCTAATCACAAGTCCTAAATATAGAATGTTCCGAATTCACGGCTGTGTCCTTGAATGTTATGATATGCTAATGGTCTCCAAAGTCCTGATGTACTAGAAATCTTGATGTGCTGATGTCAAAATGAAGTATTCCAAAATCTCTGAATAAGTTCAGTTAAATTCCAAAATCATCAATTAAAAATCCAAAATCCAAAAGTTTATGAGCACTGTTATAATCCAATGAATATTTAAAATAATTCCTCTCTTAGAATTTGGAATGAATTTTCACAACTGTAATAGCTCTTTACAAGACTGATGGTAATGTCAAAACTGAATAAATGTAAACCAAACATGGCATATATAAAGATTGGTCACATGACAGAATGTTCTAGAACATGAGTCATCTTAATGGAATTTTTACTTGTAAACAAAAATCAACCTTGACCTTCAAATTGAGAAAACATATTGATCAAAACAACCTAATTCAAGGACACTAGATAAACATTTTTTTCCTAATAACATTAAGATTTAAGCAAATATTAAAGTGAAGAAACATTTATAATTTCCTAAAATATTTATAATATTATATAAACATCATACATAATACCTCCCCTCATAAAGAAAAAGAAAGATTTATATAATAAAGCTTTCTTTTGAATATACATCTAATACTACAATAACCAAAATTACATAAGAACATGTTTTATGATACTGGACTTAATTACATCAAGCAATATTACATTTCTAGGCACGTGAGAGTGCATCTGCAATCACATTGTCTTTTCCCCTGATGTGTCTAATGTCAATGTTATATTCTTGCAATATCAAACTCCATCTCAACAATCTCCGATTTTTATCTTTCATTTTGTTGATGAAAGTAAGGGGATTGTGATCACTGTACACAATAATTGGAGAAAGAGCTGAGGTAACATACACTTCAAAATGCTGTAAAGCCAATATCAAAGCCAAACATTCCTTCTCAATTGTGGAATAATTTTTCTGGTGCTTGTTTAGTTTTTTAGAAAAATAACACACAGGGTGATCCACACCACTTTTGTCTTCCTGAATCAATATTCCACCAACCCCTACATCACTTGCATCAACAGATAATTTAAATGATTGGCTGAAATTTGGTGCAGAAAGAACTGGTGCATTCTTAAGCATGGCCTTTAACTTGTCAAAAGATTCCTGACACTTGTCAGACCAATGAAATTTGGTTTTCTTACTCAATAAACTTGTCAAAGGTTCAGCAATTTTGGAAAAATTGGAACAAAATTTCCGATAATATCCAGCCATACCTAGAAATCGCATCAGTTGCTTTTTACAAATTGGAACTTGAAATTCAGAGATAGCTTTGACCTTAGCTTCTATAGGTTTAACTTGACCTTGTCCCACAATATATCCTAAAAATGTGACACAAGCATGGCAAAACTCACTTTTGCTCAAATTAATTGTCAGATTCGCATCGCTGAGTCGATCGAAGAATTTTCGAATGGTTTCCAAATGATCTTCCCAGGTGGTGTTGTAGATAATGACGTCATCGATATAAGCGTCACAATTATCAAGACCAAATGTTATCATGTTCATCAGACGTTGAAACGTTGCAGGCGAATTTTTCATGCCAAACGGCATGACTTTATATTGATAAAGTCCATCTGGAGTTACAAATGCTGAAATTTCTTTTGCCCTTTCCGTCAGTGGAATTTGCCAGAATCCTTTTAAAAGGTTAAACTTGGTGACATATTCCGCATTTCCAATTTTATCAATGCAATCGTCCATTCTTGGGATTGGAAATGAATCAGTTTTGGTGACACTGTTGACTTTTCTATAGTCAGTACACATACGGAATGTATTATCTGGCTTGGGAACAAGAATACATGGTGAACTCCAGTTACTTTTACTTGGTTCTATGAAATCATTCTCCAGTAGATACTGAATTTCTTTCTTCAGATAGTTCTGTTTGAGAGGATTCATCCTATAAGGATGCTGTTTCACAGGCGCAGAATCTACAATGTCAACGTCATGATAAATTTTACTTGTTCGTGTTGGAACATCAGGAAACAAGTGCTCATATTCATGTAATAGCTGTTTTAGTTCATTTCTTTCCTGTTGTTGTAGATGTGAAAGTTTCTGGTCTAGGTTGTTCAATATTTCTGAATTCCGAAGATTGGTTATACCAGAGTCACTATAGTCTGATCGTACTCCATCGTTGATATATTCACTGTGTGGGACAGGTACAACTAAATTAACAGAATAATTAGCTGGGCTATCTCTGTCAAAATATTCCTTTAACATATTTATATGACAAAGTTGTTTCTGTTTCCGTCTCCCAGGAGTGTTAATGATATAATTTAAGTCATTTACTTTCTTTTCAACGGTATAAGGACCATAAAATTTAGCCTGAAGAGGATTCTGAGGTATGGGAAAGAGAGCCAGAACTTTGTCACCAGGTTTAAAACTCCTTTCCTGTGAATTTCTGTCATACCTTAATTTCATTTTTGACTGGGTATTGTGAAGATTAGTTCTTGCTACTTCACAGGCCTTTGACAACTTGTATTTGAAATCAGAAACATAATCAAGAAGATTAATCTTTGAGTCTTCATTTGAAAGAAGTTTCTCTTTCAATAATTTCAATGGTCCACGGACAGTATGACCAAAAACTAGTTCAAAGGGACTAAAACCCAACGACTCTGGAACTGATTCCCTAACAGCAAACAACAACAAATGAACACCCTCATCCCAATCATTTTCTGTATCAAAGCAATATGATCGAATCATATTCTTCAAAGTTTGATGAAATCTTTCCAAAGCACCTTGCCTTTCAGGGTGATAGGCAGAAGATTTAAACTGTTGGATGCCTAATTCATGCATAACTTGTTGGAAAATTCCAGACATAAAATTTGACCCTTGATCCGACTGGACAGATTTGGGAAGGCCAACAAGTGTAAAAAACTTCACCAAAGCTTTCACAATAGTTTTAGTTTTTATATTTCTCAGAGGAATTGCCTCTGGAAATCTTGTAGATGCACACATGATGGTCAACAAGTATTGGTTGCCTGACTTGGTTTTAGGTAAAGGACCAACACAGTCTACAATTATTCTACTAAATGGTTCATCAAATGCAGGAATAGGTTGCAGATGAGCCTTAGATATGTTCTGATTGGGTTTTCCTACCATTTGACAAGTGTGACAAGATCTGCAGTATTTAGAAACATCACTTTTGAGTTTCGGCCAATAAAAATGATTCAAGATCTTGTGATAAGTCTTACGGACTCCTAAATGACCAGCCAAAGGAGTTTCATGGGCTAAATTAAGAATTTCCTGTCGATATGACTTAGGAACAACAATTTGATAGCTCACTGACCACTCGTCACCAGCGGGTACATCAGGTGGTCTCCATTTCCTCATAAGGACCCCATTTTTCACAAAGTAACACACTGGAACTTGTGTGGCTTCAGTTTCACTAATAGCCCTCTGAAACAAACAAGATATCTTGGGATCTTGCTCCTGTTCAACGACAAGAGATTGTCGTTTGTCACCCTGAGTAGAACAAAGAGAATGAGTTGCCAAAAGAGGATCACTGTGATCAATACCGTTTGATTGATCAATACCTGAGGAAAAAGTGACCTCATCAAAAGACTGACCAATACATGTGTCAGCTAAAGGAATAATATCCTGATCAACATCAATCTCAAGAGCTCTTTTTGCCATAGCTCTAGTAACTGCACAAGCAGGGTACAAATCAGGGATTTCAGTTTCGACAGGATCAACTTTCTGATCCAAACAAGGCTTGTCAGTTACAAGTGGATTAACCACAACCTTATCTCCAGCTAGGTCATTGCCTAGTAATAAATGAACACCCTCTATGGGTAAAGAAGTCACTGCCCCAACAGTCACAGGTCCAGAAACTAAGTCTGATGCCAAATTTACACAATGGAGAGGAACATTTACAAAGCCGCACTCTACTCCCTGAACAAGAACACTTTCACTTGAAGAAGACTCCTCAGACAAAGGCAAAGTACCTGATAATAAAAGACTCTGAGAAGCTCCAGTGTCCCTTAATATTTTAATTGGGATAGGTTTGGCAGAATCACCAATAAGTGATATAGAACCTTCTGACATGAATGGTTCATAAGCCTCCAAAACAGAATCAGACGGGGGTTTGTTTGACCCAACAAATGTATTGTTTTCAATACAAGACCGTGACTTTGACCTCGTAGAAATAAGAGCATTTGGAAAAGCTCTGTCTTTACTCTGTTGCTTATTTTTCAACTTGAAGCAATCAGAAATAACGTGCCCTTTTATTTTTCAATAAGTGCACGTAGGAAGAGATAAGGATTTCTGATCAGTCTTATCAGATGTTTGATTCCTAACAGTTGTGCTGTTGTGAAATTTGGAAGTACTCGAATGAGATTGAAATGGTTTTTTACCAGAAAACTGCTGAGAGGACGACTTATTGCCAAATGAAATTTTGTGAGTCAAGGAATAATCATCAGCCATACGAGCAGCATTTTCCAAAGTTTCCACATTCTGCTCGTCAAGATAGGTTTTAACATCACTATGGATGTACCTCTTGAACTCTTCAATTAATACGAGCTGTCTGAGGTTATCATAAGCTTGATCAACTTTCTTGGCTGAGCACCACCTATCAAATAGTTGTTCTTTATCCCTTGCAAATTCGACATGAGTTTGTCCAGTTTCTTTTCTACAATTCCTAAACCTTTGTCAATATGCCTCTGGTACCAACTCATAAGCTTTCAAGATGTACTCCTTAACCACATCATAATCAGTGCTTTGTTGTACTGACAGTGAAATGTAGACTTCACGAGCTTTGCCAATAAGTACACTTTGTAATAACAAAGTCCAATGCTCTCTGGGCCATTTCAAATTTTCAGCTATTTTCTCGAAATGAAGAAAGTATTTATCTACTTCTTTTTCCTGAAAAGGGGGTACTAACCTAATATATCTAGTAACATCAAAACCTGAACTTGTTTTTAAAGGAGTGGAGTGTGCTCTGTTTGCCAGTTCTAATTCTCTTAATTTAAATTGCATTTCCCTTTCTTCTCTTTGCATCTGCATTTGCCTCTCTTCTTTCTGCATTTGTATCTGCCTCTCTTCTTTCTCTCTCTCCATCTGTATCCGCCTATCTTCTTTCTCTCTCTCCATCTGTATCTGCCTCTCTTCTTTCTCTCTCTCCATCTGCCTCTCTTCTTTTTCTCTCTCCATCTGCCTCTCTTCTTTTTCTCTCTCTCTCTGAATCTGAAGCTTTGCCAATTCTAAATCCATCTGGTTCTTTAACTCTAATTCCCTTAATTTCCTGTCAGAACCAGATACAGGCTTTCTCTTCAAACTTAAAGCACTATTTTCAAAAATTCCCTTTCCTACTAAATACTGAATCAAAATAATCTTTATCTCCTGTTTTGTCAATGATACTTTTGCCTTAGATAGACTGTATTTTCTGGCAAGCTCGAGCAACTCATCCTTTCTCATGCACTCTAACCCCTCCTGGGTAGGTTTTGAAATGAAATTCTGAACATTAGATGCCATTGTAAATGCTTGTTGGTTTCACACAAAAAAATTTCTCTATTTAAAATCTTTGCCAAAGACAAAAAAAAATTCCGAGACAAAATCAATATGAATTTCAAAAATAACTTTAATATCTCTAATATGCTTTAAAGAAATTCAGATCCCAGAAGACGAGCCCCCAATTTCTGTTACGACTCTATGGTCTAAGAAAAATGTAACAGAAAGAAAGTGAAACCAACAAATCATGTAAAAAATCAACAAGCAATTTATTACTAGATAATTAAAATGAAAAATCAAAAAGTCACTTACAGTAATGTGTTTTGAAATCCTAATAATCCAATAAGAATGATTGTTCTAATCACAAGTCCTAAATATAGAATGTTCCGAATTCACGGCTGTGTCCTTGAATGTTATGATATGCTAATGGTCTCCAAAGTCCTGATGTACTAGAAATCTTGATGTGCTGATGTCAAAATGAAGTATTCCAAAATCTCTGAATAAGTTCAGTTAAATTCCAAAATCATCAATTAAAAATCCAAAATCCAAAAGTTTATGAGCACTGTTATAATCCAATGAATATTTAAAATAATTCCTCTCTTAGAATTTGGAATGAATTTTCACAACTGTAATAGCTCTTTACAAGACTGATGGTAATGTCAAAACTGAATAAATGTAAACCAAACATGGCATATATAAAGATTGGTCACATGACAGAATGTTCTAGAACATGAGTCATCTTAATGGAATTTTTACTTGTAAACAAAAATCAACCTTGACCTTCAAATTGAGAAAACATATTGATCAAAACAACCTAATTCAAGGACACTAGTTAAACATGTTTTTCCTGATAACATTAAGATTTAAGCAAATATTAAAGTGAAGAAACATTTATAATTTCCTAAAATATTTATAATATTATATAAACATCATACATAACACTATCACGTTAGTGTAATATGTGGGTTCTCATAAATATTTACTGTAATGACCGAATGTACTGTTCTTTTTTATTTTCGTCTTTACATTTTTTTTAACAAACATGGAAGTGTGAATTTAAAAATAAATAGGGTAATTACAGGTTTTTCTTAATGAACATAGATTTAAAGGGCGCTTTCACTTGGACGATGTCATTAGTATATTGCTGATGTACACTTTGTACATCATATGTTGTTTTCTTTACGACCTAACAGTTAGACTTTAAAAAAGGTGACAATTCTTATTATCTAATTCGTTTCAAATTGTAAATATCAAGCAGTATTAAGTATTTTACGTAGCATCTAATATAAACCAGACCAAATTTGATGATAACATGTAACATGGACATAAGGCTTATGCAGTCTAACACCTAATATAAACCAGACCAAATTTGATGATAATATGTAACATGGACATAAGGCTTATGCAGTCTAACATCTAATATAAACCAGACCAAATTTGATGATAAAATGCAATATGGTCATAAAGCTTATGCAGTGTAACATCTAATATAAACCAGACCAAATTTGATGATAATATGCAATATGATCATAAAGCTTATGCAGTCTAACATCTAATATAAACCAGACCAAATTTAATGATAATATGCAATATGATCATAAAGCTTATGCAATCTAACATCTAATATAAACCAGACCAAATATGATGATAATATGCAATATGGTCATCAAGCTTATGCAGTCTAAGATATAGACATCATGTATCATATTCACCAGACATTTGTTTTTAATCCCCTCTACTATTTGAGTTCATAACAACAACATTTATTGGCTGGTTGGTTGGCTTTGAACGGCACTTTTTAACACTTCATTTGGCTGTATCATGTCGAGAAAATAGGAGCTAAGTGCATTTCCCAAGGACACATACAGGCAGCTGACCCGGGATGACCTGGGCAGGTATAGAACCCTCGACCTTTGCATTACGATCCGACGCTCTAACAAGTGAGGTGCAGCGGCTCCCTTGACGACATTTGTACGGTCACCAAATTCTATTGTGCACAGTACGAGGCAATGAGATGAATAATTTCAGGTTATGAATGAGAGGTATCACGAATGCAGACGACATAATGAGTTGTTCAATTAAGAAAGGACATCTCTTTATTTAATGTATCGTTCGACCCATTCATCATTTCTCTTTTGTAATTACCAAGAAAAATGTCAAATGTAAATATTTGGCGCCACTAATTGTCGTGAAGAAAAGTGATACCAGGTAGAATATCCCTGAAAGTTGAGATGATCCCTCTGATCCATAACCTGAAAGACCACTGTCAAGGTTTTATCGATATAGCACCCTCTCCCTCGCCCTCCCTCCCTTCCCCCCCCCCCCACCGCGCATGGGAGAGATTGCAGGCCATGATTTAAAACCAGACATGAACTCTTTATTACGACTGATCAAAGACCTATAAAAAGGACAATATTTTAATTAATCCACATCGTGTATTATCACAAAATCAACATAATTATTTAATATAAGCACTAAATTCATATGTTGTATGATTCATTTTAAAAAATATTGGAGGATTTGGCATTGTGAACCGGTAGCAGAGAGCAGTATCGACCAGGTATTAGGTACATTTTCTCTATTTAAAAATTCGATGATTATGCACAGTTTTTCAGTTGTACAAGAATAAAACTGGTACTTTAGAAACGCACCAAAGAGGATGCAAGTGAAAAATTGCATGAATCATACATTAAAACCAAACGAAACATTTTTCTCTTCTTTCACGCTTATAATTGGATAAAAAAAATTGAAGGCTTGTGCAAATAATGAATAAACAGGATATTCTGATGCTGTTTTGCCTGCTTCGACTATATATAGTACATAATCCAAAAACTTAGCAAAGCCATTTTATCAAGAAAAGATAAGTCTGTCTTACATAATATGCCAAAGCAATTATGATTGCCGTAGATATCTAACTACAATATGAGAGAGAGAGAGAGAGAACTTTATAGAGTAAACTTTCACTTAGTAACACACTGAATGATCAGCACGATTCTATTGCACAACAAATGACTTGGTTTATTTATTGCTCTAAATGTTGCGGATCAAAACTGCTTCACTCCTTAGAAGATGCTTTACTGTGTAATAAAACGACGTCATCCCATGCGCGACAACAGTAAATAGTTTTCATAAATTAACTTGAAAGCATATTGACGTCTAACTGCTATTCATGTCTCGGACTACACATTTAGGCGTTATGTTACCATATTACTTATAGTCATGTTCTATTTTTAGAAGGGGAAACCCCTACGAACGTCTAAACTTAACCTTCTTTCAACGCTACTTTCGGCATTTTTACATTCAACGCAATCTTGATTTCACTATTTTTCGGCATTTTGAATCGGACAGAAAATAACAAGCAAATTCAAAGAAAACTTTATGAAAATGTATAAAACAGCGCCCTTTGACATGTCGCCCCTAATTTAAGCTGCTATCATTATCTGTATTGAGCCAACCCTATAAAGTGCCCAATGTATTTGCGCACACACTATAAAATCTATGTCTGACCGAAGAAGGATGTCCATGTAGCAAATAAGATCAATCTGTTTTAAGCAAATTATTGTTAGTTTCGTTTGAGAGCATGCATTGTGCTTTAAAACCTCTGCTTTCTGCGTTTCCGCCGATCAATCCCGCCCTTCCAACTATGCATACACAGGAAGCGGAAACGGGACATGATATCATCGATACAAATTGATTTTTGTACACTTCTTTTTTCTTCGTGAGAGACGGGTACACTTTTCTGCTATTATAACGTAACTTTGCCTTGCATCAGTTTGCGAAAGATTGTGCAATATTGTCGGCCACATAATCTGTTTTCATTGTACGTGACTGGTACACCATTCTGCTTTTTGCAGAAAACAATTTGGGCAGACAAACACTTTCAAATGCACGTCTCTCGTAGTAAGAATGTGACGAGTCACGTACAGCTCCAATCCGAATATTCTTTGCCACTATATTATTCAGTGTCGCGCCCATCTAAATATGGCTCCAAATACAGCGAGGTTGGCAACTATCAAGCCATCATCAGGATGAAAGAAATAGAAAACCAACTGCTATAAAGTAAGTTCTATTATCTTGGGGATCTAATAAATAAGAAGAAATTGTATCCAATTGCACCACTTCCGTTGCCGAGTACAGATTTATTTTATATATATAAATAAACACTAAAGCTCATTTTTATAACAGTAGACTGCTCTATTCAATTTACAGGGCTTATGACAGTGTAGTATTCAGTCATTGCAATATATCTTTTTGTTTACAGATGAGAAAGACAGTCCAACAAGGAAGTACTCTTCTATGTAAAGAAATAAAAACAGCCCAAAAACACCCGGATGTCAAAAAACAAATATAACAAAGATGACGCTCTCTAATGATAAACTGGAAGTAGACAGAGTCGTAAAGGCTCTGTACAAGGCACAGTTTTATCATTCAAAGCCCTGCTTAAGGCCCGCTTTCTCTGCTATGGCATAAGCGATTATCCATGTATTACGCATTGTTGATTTATACATCCAGTTATGGAATTTCACTAAATTAATAGAGGATCGTACACGTGTGATCATGTAATATGAAGATTAGGAAACGAGTTGAATAATATTATATGCCATGAGCTGGTTGCATGGAGTGGCATATTGGATTATTCAACGAGTTCAAAATTTCTATGTCAAATAAGTACGAGCCTGAGATTCAATTTATCACAACAGGTGAAAGACTTTACATAAATCAACGACGTGGCTATGTGCCCTTGCTAAGTGTTACGTCACAGCGCTGCAAATGGTTTTCATGGTATAACGTCATGCCACCAATTTACGGCGAACGTTATGTAACAAATGGGGTTATGAAACGTCACTGTTGTGTCTCCTTGACTTGTGATCTATGGATGCAAGTAGGCGATAACATATTCAGAATACCAATTTACCTTAGTTTCTTCATTTGTTTTAGAAGAAAAAAGCTTTAAAAAAAAAGGGTAAATTTGATTGCATTTATCGAGGAAGAGCATCCATTAACGGCGTGCATTTAATACTTTGTTCCACCCACAAGTTAGCAAAGGGTACTTATTTTACATTTCTAAATTTAACATTAAAATATAAAAGTGTCCTCTTCGTTGTTTCTTTAAAATGATTGGATAACAATTTGCACATGACTTTTGATGAATTGCATGGAGTCAAATTAAACATGGCTGATTAGCATAAATTTGCATTTGTCAGGTGTTCGGGATAAACCTTGCCTAACTTAAATTACGTCTATGATACAGTGGTGTTGGGCGAAGTTACAATATCTTGCAGAATGTCATTCTTATATCCATTGACCTCATTCAAAAGTTTCTTGTAATTCTCTGCGACAGTTTCTAATAAATTTTTGGAATACTTCCATTTAAAGAAGCCCTTGATAGCATCCTTTTGTCAAGTTAATGCATTTCTATTGAACTTAATGCTCTATTACGATTCTAACTTCGCAGTCTGCCTGATATACTGCCACGATGAAAAATTAATGGAGGTTGGTATCAAACAGTAGGATCTTGAAGGCATAAATGAATACAGAGGGGAAATATCATGTGGCTAAAATGCTTGTACTCTCAGAATACGTGTTTACTTCTCTTATGACAGTATATCAAGAGTTATTTCCCTTGTAGTAGAACATAAAATATATAATTTTCTTCTTTGAGTCATATCAGTGAAAGCAACATTTCAAGGGTTTACCTTCATCTGACATTTGCTTAATGCGAAGACTTTATACAGTCACTCTAAGTAACATTCAAATAGCTTTTAATAATAATGACTAAATGCTTTCTGAAAACCTTAGCAGTTGTTTAATTTTGTTATTGACAAAGATGAAATTAATTTAGTCCTTTTATCATGCGCAAAGAAGCAACTTGATACAAACTGAATCCGTCTAGTAACTTACATATGGTCTATTATAACTTAAAAGCATATAATAGCAAAAAAATCTTTTTTTTAAAAAAAACGAACAAATGTAAAGAGTGAAACCTGGCAAAATCATTATTATGATCAGAAATATGTTTCCTCCCAGTCTTTGCTATAACTTTTTAACTAACCTATCTATGATAATATGTTCACCCTCTGTCATTAAAGTGGTGGATAAGTAAGATCTCTAAACAAACACGAGACGTGTCGATGAACAGAATTATAATCAGTAAATGCATGCAAATAAAGTCATAATACGAGTATTTTGTATTTAAATTTGAAAATAAGAATAAAGACACGCAGTTAATTCATGATTTATGAGGTTTGTTGTGACCAGGTTTTTTAATATTCCTTTTTATTTATGACGTCCTTAGGATCACGAAACCTCATTCAGAAGAGACCGCAAAAACAAACCACGTTAATCAACCTTAGACAAAAAAATTTCTCATCACATATGGCCAATCGCAGGGCCACCAGCTGTTGCATAGCGTGACTAAATGCCCAATCTTATACAATGTCCCACAATCTATACCAATATATAAATAATACACAGTAACTCTGGGCTTTGACAACCGAATAAAAAATGATTGTTTTATGCTGAAATTTTGTAGTTAGTTTATCATTAAAATACAAGGCTATGTAATATGTTATAATTGTAGGCAATTAAGAAAGATTTTTCTATGCAAATAATGGTGGGCGTGGCTTAGAACCTACAATCTATAACTATAGAGGCGTAGAGTACTATCAAGGAGGTAAAATGGAAAAAGAGTTGAAGATTTCCTTTTTTTACACAAGAGAAGAATCAAAAAATTTCCACTCTAGATGAAGTTTATGCATTGGCAAGCGGGAAGATAATTTCAGTATTAAATAGTGTTCACAACACTAGATGCACCCTTACATTCTAATTAGCTCGAGATTTAAAAAAAAAACATATTTAAAACGGTGTCCTTGGCAATGGTCTCATGGGTAGTATGCAGTCAATATGAAATTGGTACTTCTGACTTAAAATTGACCTATGTATGTATGTATGTATGTATGTATGTATGTATGTATGTATGTATGTATGTATGTATGTATGTATGTATGTATGTATGCATGTATCTATGTATGTATGTATGTATGTATGTATGTATGTATGTATGTATGTATGTATGTATGTATCATTGTATATATCTATGAATGTATGTATGTATGTATGTATGTATGTATGTACGTACGTATGTATGTATGTATCTATGTATCTATGTATGTATGTATATATGTATGTATGTATGTATGTATGTATGTATGTATGTATGTATGCACAGATAACATTGGCAGGGCAAGCCAAAAAGCGATATTTTTACTTGAAAAATACCTTTTTAAATTTACGTCCTTAAAAACAAGCCATGTCATGAATCTTTTTGATAGACTGATAAAACCTATCTTAAATTATTGTTGCCAAGTTTGGGGATTTATTCCTGCTAAATGCATTGAAAGAGTGCATTTACATTTTTGTAAAAAGATATTAGGAGTGAAGAAGACGACTCAACATGATTTTATTTATGGGGAGTTAGGGCGTACGACAATGATAGTCAATAGATTTTATTACATTGTGAAGTATTGGTTTAAGATATTAGAGGTAAAGGAGAACAAATATATAAAATATATATACCAAATGATGTTGAACGATTTAGAAGCTCTACCCAATAAAGTAAATTGGGCATATTTAGTTAAAGATTTATTGTCAAGATTAGGATTCTATGAAGTTTGGGTTAACCAAGGGGTCGGCAACATTGACATATTTTTACAGTCATTTAAATTAAGGCTATCTGACAATTTTATCCAAAATTGGATGGATCGTCTTGAAAACAGTAGTCGAGCATTATTTTATATAAATATTGCAAATTTCGGATCAAAACTTTACCTTGATTGCATTCATTCTTTGAAATATAGAAATGCAATTGCTAAATTTAGTATATCCTCTCACAGACTCGAAGTTGAAGCGGGTAGATGGACGAGACCATAGAAACCAATTCATGATAGACTTTGTTCTATGTGCAACCTCATTGAAGATGAATATCATTTTGTCCTTGAATGCGTATTGTATAAAGATCTAAGAGCCAAATATATAGAGAAATATTTCAGAAAAAGACCAAATATGTTTAAATTTATAGAACTTATGAATATCCAGAATACTAGAATTTTGAATAATTTGGCCATTTACATTTATAAAGCTTTTAATCATAGAAATACCGTCGTATATGCATAGATCATGTAAATATTTTGACTGACCACCATTTCAATATGAATTTGAATTACATAATCCCTGATTTTAACTTACTACCTTTAATAATGTGGATATCTCTTTCTCCCTACGGAGAAGTTTTGTGAATTGAACTGCTTATTTCATTTGCATGGATTTGCATCTGTATGCATATGTAATTTCATTTCTTACTATGATTTCTTTGTATATTGTAGACTATAGATGATGATACATTGTTGTTTATTGTACTATCTGCCATTCAGTTCAATTCATTGTATCCTCACAGTCCGTTTGGGCTATTGGAATGAATAAAGACTCTTTCTATGTATGTATGTATGTATGTATGTGTGTATGTATGTATGTATGTATCTATGTCTGTCTGTCTGTCTGTATGTATGTATGTATGTATGTATGTATGTATGTATGTACACGACCGGACATGTGTATGAGTTTTAAATCGTCATTTTTCACTTGACTGTAAATTTACGCAGTTTTTGTTCACAAAAATACCTTTCCTTTGCGCACCTCGTTTATTTTATCGTTTGTGCACATTGAAACAAAACTTTATTGAAAATTATAAAAACTAAAAAAAAAATATGTTATAAAATGCAGGGTGAAATCGTGCAGTTCATCGCTAACCTTTAAAGGCCCAGAGATTATACTGTAACGCGATGACCCACATTTGCTACCTTCCAAATGTTTTTTTGGCCTGTCATGACAGTGGTCAGGTCGAACAAGCGCAAGTGTCAAACACACTGAGCATGTATTTTAACCATTAATTTGCATTTCTTCTTAGTGCACATTTGGGAGAAGTATATTTGATATCCATCCTGATACAGGTAAGACAGGTGAGATAAGTTTTTTCACGGTTTGATACAGGTAAGACAGGTGAGATACGTTTTTTCTCGGTTTGATACAGGTAAGACAGGTGAGATAAGTTTTTTCACGGTTTGATACAGGTAAGTCAGGTGAGATAAGTTTTTTCACGGTTTGATACAGGTAAGACAGGTGAGATAAGTTTTTTCACGGTTTGATACAGGTAAGACAGGTGAGATAAATTTTTTCACGGTTTGATACAGGTAAGACAGGTGAGATAAGTTTTTTCACGGTTTGATACAGGTAAGACAGGTGAGATAAGTTTTTTCACGGTTTGATACATGTGCGCGATTGATAACCTGATTCAGAGCATAACTAAAAATAAAAGTCGTTTAAGAAAACAACTTGCGCAAATGAAATGCACCCTTTTTAATACATTCAATTGAAATGAACCTTTTTTTAATATATTCAAATGAAATGCAAACTTTTTAATACATAAGAAGACAACGCGATGACCCACATTTGCTACCTTCCAAATGAAAACAACTTGCGCAAATGAAATGCACCCTTTTTAATACATTCAAATGAAATGAACTTTTTTTTAATATATTCAAATGAAATGCACCCTTTTTAATACATGTAAATGAAATGCACCCTTTTTAATACATTCAAACGAAATGCACCCTTCTTAATAAATTGAAATGAAGAAAAAAAAAGCAAAGCACGTAAATGCAGCCATGAACATCATTAAATGATAGGCAAAAATAAAACACAGTAAGTATTATGCAAAAGAAACGCACAAATATAATGGATTATTATTCTAACCTCATTATCTATTGAATGTATGTAACCTCACGTGAGTATACCGCTGCTCCGTGACTTTTCATACTTGGAGATTTAACCATAAGCTTATGCATCGTATTGTGAAATAGGTAAACTGAATTATGAACTCTGCTCTAAATTTCAAATTTACGAAAGGACACTGGTAAAGTTGTTACCGTTTTTGTTTTATATTTGCAACAAATTGTCACTCGTCATTGATTTGATTTTACGGACTATATCAAAGGAGCTGGAAACAAACACAAGAAACACAAAACTTGTTTAAGATATTTGCACCAAGCGGATGAAAGTATTATATGTATTAGTAAACGTTCGGGAATTTTCAGTGTAATAAAAGTAAAATTAAAAAGAAAAAGACGAAATTGAAGAAAATAAAATGTCCTGTCTTCGGAGCTTGTACCAAAAGTTTTTTCCATTTGGATGCAAGACAGAATTAAGAGAGGTGTTCAAAATAGCATTGCCAATCGTAAGTCATTATTTATTTCCATATAGACTGTGTCTGTGTGCATAAGAATTGATTTAAAGATTTGATGAGCAAACAATACAATCGCTGCAGTTATATACTGTGTATCTCTGTAACAACAATCAAACGAAACCTAGACGTAAACAGTTATCTGCTGAGTAAAAATGAAATTTTCTATGGGTTAGTCGTTAAATACAATCTGGTGTGAAAATGAAATTTTCTTTGGGTTAGTAGTTAAATACAATCTGGTGTTACTGTTGTTTGTTTTGAGGTTGTCTTCATTTTGTTGTTACAGATGTCGTCTGTTACAACGTACAAATATGTCATTGAAAAAAATGAGCTGTGACTGACAAGAACTTCTTTCAACATTTCACTAAGAGAGAGAGAGAGAGAGAGAGATTCACATGACAGTATGTATGTATGTATCTATGTCATTCTTGGTGTTTAAAATGGATGGATTATGAAAATAGATATAACACATACATGTGGTAATGTATTCTGTATGTTTATATATCTGTCTATCTGTCTGTCTGTATGTATGTATCTATGTATGTATGTATGTATGTATGTATGTATGTATGTATGTATGTATGTATGTATGCATGCATGTATGTATGTATGTATGTATGTATGTATGTATGTATGTATGTATGTATGTATGTATGCACAGACAACATTGGCAGGGCAAGCCAAAAAGCGATATTTTTACTTGAAAAATACCTTTTTAAATTTACGTCCTTAAAAACAAGCCATGTCATGAATCTTTTTGATAGACTGATAAAACCTATCTTAAATTATTGTTGCCAAGTTTGGGGATTTATTCCTGCTAAATGCATTGAAAGAGTGCATTTACATTTTTGTAAAAAGATATTAGGAGTGAAGAAGACGACTCAACATGATTTTATTTATGGGGAGTTAGGGCGTACGACAATGATAGTCAATAGATTTTATTACATTGTGAAGTATTGGTTTAAGATATTAGAGGTAAAGGAGAACAAATATATAAAATATATATACCAAATGATGTTGAACGATTTAGAAGCTCTACCCAATAAAGTAAATTGGGCATATTTAGTTAAAGATTTATTGTCAAGATTAGGATTCTATGAAGTTTGGGTTAACCAAGGGGTCGGCAACATTGACATATTTTTACAGTCATTTAAATTAAGGCTATCTGACAATTTTATCCAAAATTGGATGGATCGTCTTGAAAACAGTAGTCGAGCATTATTTTATATAAATATTGCAAATTTCGGATCAAAACTTTACCTTGATTGCATTCATTCTTTGAAATATAGAAATGCAATTGCTAAATTTAGTATATCCTCTCACAGACTCGAAGTTGAAGCGGGTAGATGGACGAGACCATATAAACCAATTCATGATAGACTTTGTTCTATGTGCAACCTCATTGAAGATGAATATCATTTTGTCCTTGAATGCGTATTGTATAAAGATCTAAGAGCCAAATATATAGAGAAATATTTCAGAAAAAGACCAAATATGTTTAAATTTATAGAACTTATGAATATCCAGAATACTAGAATTTTGAATAATTTGGCCATTTACATTTATAAAGCTTTTAATCATAGAAATACCGTCGTATATGCATAGATCATGTAAATATTTTGACTGACCACCATTTCAATATGAATTTGAATTACATAACCCCTGATTTTAACTTACTACCTTTAATAATGTGGATATCTCTTTCTCCCTACGGAGAAGTTTTGTGAATTGAACTGCTTATTTCATTTGCATGGATTTGCATCTGTATGCATATGTAATTTCATTTCTTACTATGATTTCTTTGTATATTGTAGACTATAGATGATGATACATTGTTGTTTATTGTACTATCTGCCATTCAATTCAATTCATTGTATCCTCACAGTCCGTTTGGGCTATTGGAATGAATAAAGACTCTTTCTATGTATGTATGTATGTATGTATGTATGTATGTATGTATGTATCTATGTATGTATCTATGTATGTATCTATGTCTGTCTGTCTGTATGTATGTATGTATGTATGTATGTATGTACACGACCGGACATGTGTATGAGTTTTAAATCGTCATTTTTCACTTGACTGTAAATTTACGCAGTTTTTGCTCACAAAAATACCTTTCCTTTGCGCACCTCGTTTATTTTATCGTTTGTACACATTGAAACAAAACTTTATTGAAAATTATAAAAACTAAAAAAAATATGTTATAAAATGCAGGGTGAAATCATGCAGTTCATCGCTAACCTTTAAAGGCCCAGAGATTATACTGTAACGCGATGACCCACATTTGCTACCTTCCAAACGTTTTTTTGGCCTGTCATGACAGTGGTCAGGTCGAACAAGCGCAAGTGTCAAACACACTGAGCATGTATTTTAACCATTAATTTGCATTTCTTCTTAGTGCACATTTGGGAGTAGTATATTTGATATCCATCCTGATACAGGTAAGACAGGTGAGATAAGTTTTTTCACGGTTTGATACATGTGCGCTATTGATAACCTGATTCAGAGCATAACTAAAAAAAAAAGTCGTTTAAGAAAACAACTTGCGCAAATGAAATGCACCCTTTTTAATACATTCAATTGAAATGAACCTTTTTTTAATATATTCAAATGAAATGCAAACTTTTTAATACATAAGAAGACAACGCGATGACCCACATTTGCTACCTTCCAAATGAAAACAACTTGCGCAAATGAAATGCACCCTTTTTAATACATTCAATTGAAATGAACCTTTTTTTAATATATTCAAATGAAATGCAAACTTTTTAATACATAAGAAGACAACCCGATGACCCACATTTGCTACCTTCCAAATGAAAACAACTTGCGCAAATGAAATGCACCCTTTTTAATACATTCAATTGAAATGAACCTTTTTTTAATATATTCAAATGAAATGCAAACTTTTTAATACATAAGAAGACAACGCGATGACCCACATTTGCTACCTTCCAAATGAAAACAACTTGCGCAAATGAAATGCACCCTTTTTAATACATTCAAATGAAATGAACTTTTTTTTAATATATTCAAATGAAATGCACCCTTTTTAATACATGTAAATGAAATGCACCCTTTTTAATACATTCAAACGAAATGCACCCTTCTTAATAAATTGAAATGAAGAAAAAAAAAGCAAAGCACGTAAATCCAGCCATGAACATCATTAAATGATAGGCAAAAATAAAACACAGTAAGTATTATGCAAAAGAAACGCACAAATATAATGGATTATTATTCTAGCCTCATTATCTATTGAATGTATGTAACCTCACGTGAGTATACCGCTGCTCCGTGACTTTTCATACTTGGAGATTTAACCATAAGCTTATGCATCGTATTGTGAAATAGGTAAACTGAATTATGAACTCTGCTCTAAATTTCAAATTTACGAAAGGACACTGGTAAAGTTGTTACCGTTTTTGTTTTATATTTGCAACAAATTGTCACTCGTCATTGATTTGATTTTACGGACTATATCAAAGGAGCTGGAAACAAACACAAGAAACACAAAACTTGTTTAAGATATTTGCACCAAGCGGATGAAAGTATTATATGTATTAGTAAACGTTCGAGAATTTTCAGTGTAATAAAAGTAAAATTAAAAAGAAAAAGACGAAATTGAAGAAAATAAAATGTCCTGTCTTCGGAGCTTGTACCAAAAGTTTTTTCCATTTGGATGCAAGACAGAATTAAGAGAGGTGTTCAAAAAAGCATTGCCAATCGTAAGTCATTATTTATTTCCATATAGACTGTGTCTGTGTGCATAAGAATTGATTTAAAGATTTGATGAGCAAACAATACAATCGCTGCAGTTATATACTGTGTATCTCTGTAACAACAATCAAACGAAACCTAGACGTAAACAGTTATCTGCTGAGTAAAAATGAAATTTTCTATGGGTTAGTCGTTAAATACAATCTGGTGTGAAAATGAAATTTTCTTTGGGTTAGTAGTTAAATACAATCTGGTGTTACTGTTGTTTGTTTTGAGGTTGTCTTCATTTTGTTGTTACAGATGTCGTCTGTTACAACGTACAAATATGTCATTGAAAAAAATGAGCTGTGACTGACAAGAACTTCTTTCAACATTTCACTAAGAGAGAGAGAGAGAGAGAGAGAGAGAGAGAGAGAGAGAGAGAGATTCACATGACAGTATGTATGTATGTATCTATGTCATTCTTGGTGTTTAAAATGGATGGATTATGAAAATAGATATAACACATACATGTGGTAATGTATTCTGTATGTTTATATATCTGTCTATCTGTCTGTCTGTATGTATGTATCTATGTATGTATGTATGTATGTATGTATGTATGTATGCATGTATGTATGTATGTATGTATGTATGTATGTATGTATGCACAGACAACATTGGCAGGGCAAGCCAAAAAGCGATATTTTTACTTGAAAAATACCTTTTTAAATTTACGTCCTTAAAAACAAGCCATGTCATGAATCTTTTTGATAGACTGATAAAACCTATCTTAAATTATTGTTGCCAAGTTTGGGGATTTATTCCTGCTAAATGCATTGAAAGAGTGCATTTACATTTTTGTAAAAAGATATTAGGAGTGAAGAAGACGACTCAACATGATTTTATTTATGGGGAGTTAGGGCGTACGACAATGATAGTCAATAGATTTTATTACATTGTGAAGTATTGGTTTAAGATATTAGAGGTAAAGGAGAACAAATATATAAAATATATATACCAAATGATGTTGAACGATTTAGAAGCTCTACCCAATAAAGTAAATTGGGCATATTTAGTTAAAGATTTATTGTCAAGATTAGGATTCTATGAAGTTTGGGTTAACCAAGGGGTCGGCAACATTGACATATTTTTACAGTCATTTAAATTAAGGCTATCTGACAATTTTATCCAAAATTGGATGGATCGTCTTGAAAACAGTAGTCGAGCATTATTTTATATAAATATTGCAAATTTCGGATCAAAACTTTACCTTGATTGCATTCATTCTTTGAAATATAGAAATGCAATTGCTAAATTTAGTATATCCTCTCACAGACTCGAAGTTGAAGCGGGTAGATGGACGAGACCATATAAACCAATTCATGATAGACTTTGTTCTATGTGCAACCTCATTGAAGATGAATATCATTTTGTCCTTGAATGCGTATTGTATAAAGATCTAAGAGCCAAATATATAGAGAAATATTTCAGAAAAAGACCAAATATGTTTAAATTTATAGAACTTATGAATATCCAGAATACTAGAATTTTGAATAATTTGGCCATTTACATTTATAAAGCTTTTAATCATAGAAATACCGTCGTATATGCATAGATCATGTAAATATTTTGACTGACCACCATTTCAATATGAATTTGAATTACATAACCCCTGATTTTAACTTACTACCTTTAATAATGTGGATATCTCTTTCTCCCTACGGAGAAGTTTTGTGAATTGAACTGCTTATTTCATTTGCATGGATTTGCATCTGTATGCATATGTAATTTCATTTCTTACTATGATTTCTTTGTATATTGTAGACTATAGATGATGATACATTGTTGTTTATTGTACTATCTGCCATTCAATTCAATTCATTGTATCCTCACAGTCCGTTTGGGCTATTGGAATGAATAAAGACTCTTTCTATGTATGTATGTATGTATGTATGTATGTATGTATGTATGTATGTATGTATGTATGTCTGTCTGTATGTATGTATGTATGTATGTATGTATGTATGTATGTACACGACCGGACATGTGTATGAGTTTTAAATCGTCATTTTTCACTTGACTGTAAATTTACGCAGTTTTTGTTCACAAAAATACCTTTCCTTTGCGCACCTCGTTTATTTTATCGTTTGTGCACATTGAAACAAAACTTTATTGAAAATTATAAAAACTAAAAAAAATATGTTATAAAATGCAGGGTGAAATCATGCAGTTCATCGCTAACCTTTAAAGGCCCAGAGATTATACTGTAACGCGATGACCCACATTTGCTACCTTCCAAATGTTTTTTTGGCCTGTCATGACAGTGGTCAGGTCGAACAAGCGCAAGTGTCAAACACACTGAGCATGTATTTTAACCATTAATTTGCATTTCTTCTTAGTGCACATTTGGGAGTAGTATATTTGATATCCATCCTGATACAGGTAAGACAGGTGAGATAAGTTTTTTCACGGTTTGATACATGTGCGCTATTGATAACCTGATTCAGAGCATAACTAAAAAAAAAAGTCGTTTAAGAAAACAACTTGCGCAAATGAAATGCACCCTTTTTAATACATTCAATTGAAATGAACCTTTTTTTAATATATTCAAATGAAATGCAAACTTTTTAATACATAAGAAGACAACGCGATGACCCACATTTGCTACCTTCCAAATGAAAACAACTTGCGCAAATGAAATGCACCCTTTTTAATACATTCAATTGAAATGAACCTTTTTTTAATATATTCAAATGAAATGCAAACTTTTTAATACATAAGAAGACAACCCGATGACCCACATTTGCTACCTTCCAAATGAAAACAACTTGCGCAAATGAAATGCACCCTTTTTAATACATTCAATTGAAATGAACCTTTTTTTAATATATTCAAATGAAATGCAAACTTTTTAATACATAAGAAGACAACGCGATAACCCACATTTGCTACCTTCCAAATGAAAACAACTTGCGCAAATGAAATGCACCCTTTTTAATACATTCAAATGAAATGAACTTTTTTTTAATATATTCAAATGAAATGCACCCTTTTTAATACATGTAAATGAAATGCACCCTTTTTAATACATTCAAACGAAATGCACCCTTCTTAATAAATTGAAATGAAGAAAAAAAAAGCAAAGCACGTAAATGCAGCCATGAACATCATTAAATGATAGGCAAAAATAAAACACAGTAAGTATTATGCAAAAGAAACGCACAAATATAATGGATTATTATTCTAGCCTCATTATCTATTGAATATATGTAACCTCACGTGAGTATACCGCTGCTCCGTGACTTTTCATACTTGGAGATTTAACCATAAGCTTATGCATCGTATTGTGAAATAGGTAAACAGAATTATGAACTCTGCTCTAAATTTCAAATTTACGAAAGGACACTGGTAAAGTTGTTACCGTTTTTGTTTTATATTTGCAACAAATTGTCACTCGTCATTGATTTGATTTTACGGACTATATCAAAGGAGCTGGAAACAAACACAAGAAACACAAAACTTGTTTAAGATATTTGCACCAAGCGGATGAAAGTATTATATGTATTAGTAAACGTTCGGGAATTTTCAGTGTAATAAAAGTAAAATTAAAAAGAAAAAGACGAAATTGAAGAAAATAAAATGTCCTGTCTTCGGAGCTTGTACCAAAAGTTTTTTCCATTTGGATGCAAGACAGAATTAAGAGAGGTGTTCAAAATAGCATTGCCAATCGTAAGTCATTATTTATTTCCATATTGACTGTGTCTGTGAGCATAAGAATTGATTTAAAGATTTGATGAGCAAACAATACAATCGCTGCAGTTATATACTGTGTATCTCTGTAACAACAATCAAACGAAACCTAGACGTAAACAGTTATCTGCTGAGTAAAAATGAAATTTTCTATGGGTTAGTCGTTAAATACAATCTGGTGTGAAAATGAAATTTTCTTTGGGTTTAGTAGTTAAATACAATCTGGTGTTACTGTTGTTTGTTTTGAGGTTGTCTTCATTTTGTTGTTACAGATGTCGTCTGTTACAACGTACAAATATGTCATTGAAAAAAAATGAGCTGTGACTGACAAGAACCTCTTTCAACATTTCACTAAGAGAGAGAGAGAGAGAGATTCACATGACAGTATGTATGTATGTATCTATGTCATTCTTGGTGTTTAAAATGGATGGATTATGAAAATAGATATAACACATACATGTGGTAATGTATTCTGTATGTTTATATATCTGTCTATCTGTCTGTCTGTATGTATGTATGTATGTATGTATGTATGTATGTATGTATGTATGTATCTATCTATGTATGTATGTATGTATGTATGTATGTATGTATGTATGTATGTATGTATGTATGTATGTATGTATGTATGTATGACTTTATTTCCACTTAAGCTGAGATTACATCATGTTTATCAAATTCAGGATAATACATGATCTTGAAACACAGCAAAGAATCAAATTACAAATTTAAAGAGAAATGCTGCGCAAATTAACACATTTACAAAATGAAAATCTAATTAAGTGCAACCATATAAATCTGTCTATAGATGTATCAGAACTGATGTCGTTTATTTTGGTATAGCACTGGCAATCTATACACATTTGCCTGATGCAATTAATGATACAACGAATCTAATTGCACGCGGTATCTATTATTAAATGATCAATATTACTTTGAACTAGTAAGGACCAAGATTTTTGTGTATGTTTGTTCAATATAGTTTTTGTCTTTACTGCTATAATTATTCCTACTGCGGGCTGCTGATGCGTAAATGCAGTAATAATATGTAACTATCATTAAACACACTATGACAATATATGGGGGACAGTATGCATGTATGTATGTACGTATTGTATATGGTCATTTAGTCCTTTGATGTCTGCAAATATGCATGTATGCATGCAGACTTGTATGTATGTATGTATGTATGTATGTATGTATATATATGTATGTATATATATGTATGTATGTAAACAAGCAAGTAGGTTAGATAGATGGATGAAGACAAAGTTTTCCTTTTGTAAGTCTAGATCATTTGGTACAAACATTTTAACTTCTTAAAAGCACCTAGCTATTTCATGACTGCTTGATACTCCTACCCACATAATGACTGCTTGACACTTCTACTCACATAATGACTGCTTGACACTCCTACCCATATAATGACTGCTTGACACTCCTACCCATATAATGACTGCTTGACACTCCTATCCACATAATGACTGCTTGACACTTATACCAACATAATGACTGCTTGACACTTCTACCCACATAATGACTGATTGACACTTCTACCAACATAATGACTGCTTGACACTCATACCCATATAAGGACTGCTTGACACTCCTACCCATATAATGACTGCTTGACACTCCTACCCACAAAATGACTGCTTGATACTCCTACCCATATAATGACTGCTTGACACTCCTACCCACATAATGACTGCTTGACACTCCTACCCACATAATGACTGCTTGACACTTCTACCCACATAATGCCTGCTTGACACTTCTAGCCATATAATGACTGCTTGACACTCCTACCTATATAATGACTACTTGACACTCCTACCCATATAATGACTGCTTCACACTCCTACCCATGTAATGACTGCTTGACACTCCTACCCACATAATGACTGCTTGACGCTCTTACCCACATAATCACTGTTTGACACTCCTGCCCATATAATGGCTGCTTGACACTCCCACCCATATGACTGCATGACACTCCTACCCACATGATGACTGCTTGAAACTCCTACCCACATAATGACTGCTTGACACTCCTACCCACATAATGACTGCATGACAGTCCTAACCACATAATGACTGCTTGACACTCCTACCCACATAATGACTGCTTGACACTTCTACCCACATAATGCCTGTTTGACACTTCTAGCCATATAATGACTGCTTGACACTCCTACCCATATAATGACTCCTTGACACTCCTACCCATATAATGATTGCTTGACACTCCTACCCATATAATGACTACTTGACACTCCTACACATATAATGACTGCTTGACACTCCTACCCATATAATGACTACTTGACACTCTTACCCATATAATGACAGCTTGACACTCTTACCCACATAATAACTGTTTGACACTCCTGCCCATATAATGGCTGCTTGACACTTCTAGCCATATAATGACTGCTTGACACTCTTACCCACATAATAACTGTTTGACACTCCTGCCCATATGACTGCATGACACTCCTACCCATATATACTGGCTGTTTGACACTCCTACCTATATAATGATTGTTTGACACTCCTACCCACATAATGACTGCTTGACACTCCTGCCCATATAATGACCGCTTGACACTCCTACCCATATATTAACTGTTTGACACTCGTACCCATAATGACTGCTTGACACTCCTACCCATATATTAACTGTTTGACACTCGTACCCATAATGACTGCTTGACACTCCTACCCATATATTAACTGTTTGACACTCCTACCCATAATGACTGCTTGACACTCCTACCCATATATTAACTGTTTGACACTCCTACCCATAATGACTGCTTGACACTCCTACCCATATATTAACTGTTTGACACTCCTACCCATAATGACTGCTTGACACTCCTACCCATATATTAACTGTTTGACACTCCTACCCATATATTGACTGTTTGACACTCCTACCCATATATTGACTGTTTGACACTCCTACCCATATATTGACTGTTTGACAATCCTGCGCTTATAATGACTGCTTGAAAACTCCCACTTATGTAAATGTTATTGTTATAAACTTTTTATGCAGGCGGCCACACAATTCCTTAGTTACATATCAACTACGGTCAGTCTGGCGTTTTGCGGACATCTTGGGAAACAGGTCTTAGATGGAGTTGCGCTAGCATTAACGGTATGGCATACTTCTTCGTAATAATATTGTATCATAAATAATAACAATATTAATTATATAAAGTTTGGACTGAGCTTATTGTGATGAGAGTTTGACCGATAGAACAATTGCATTCCCATGTACGTCATAATGTCCACTGAGCATTCCAAGATGGTCCATTCTCGCCAGACTCTCTCTCTCTCTCTCTCTCTCTCTCTCTCTCTCTCTCTCTCTCTCTCTCTCTCATATACACACACACATAGTCCATACAAACAGAAGACTATTGTTTCGTGTGTGTGTATGTATGGGTGTGTCATAACCTAGGAAAGAGAGGACATTGTGTAAAAAAGACAATCTTTTTAAGTTTGTAAACACATAAAGAGCGGACTTTATAAAAAGAAGGATCGTCTATTTAAAACGAGAAAAGAGAGCACCTCAAATTCTTTGCAAATCAAGCTAGCAGGGATGAAGAGAGGACATACCGATAAGAACAGAGATGAACCGAGAAATGTCATAAAAGGTCCTCTAATTCCTGTAACATGAGAGCACACACACACCTGACACACTAAACACACGTACTCACAAACAAAGAAAAATATCAAAATTTCCTTATCATGTCTGTGAGAATGTACATATCAGGTCAGGAGGTCAGGCATCGCCTGCTACCGTAAGTAACAGTAGACGGTACTACCCGTGATTGTTGAACCAGAGTGGACAGCTACACCTGGCTTTCTCTGGAAAGTCCTTTCTGGTGGATCAGGCGACCAAACAGATATGCTCATCCCCCGGCTGTGAAGGCAGATGGCAAGAACTGTGTGGACAGCGCAGGACATCAGCTCAGGTGCAGTAGGAACTGATGGCCATCCACTGCATCCGGGCTTGTATATAGACGTCTCGACATTGCCATACCACCGGATTCAGACAAGCCTGGACGAAAGAGTGAGGGCGACTCTGTGCAACTTTCCCTCACTTAAATCCAACTCACGCGTAAATCATGACACTATTCCCCTTCTCTTACCAGATACCTTCAAGTCCTGTGGCGATAGGCGAGCGGCAAAGCAGCAGGTGTGGATACACTGGGAGCTGTAGCTGCAGACATGCACACAGGCGGCTCAGGATATAGAGTCTCCCTTTTTAGGATCACACTGCTCATGAGCATGATGAAGGGGCTAAGAAAGGTGCCATAAACATTGCCTGCTTCACCTTAACCCTGGTCAGCATACCGCGGCTGACGGGAATCCCACCTTAGCGGTCGAAAACCTAATAAGAAGACAAAGATGACGCAACTCACCATCGGTGCCTGGAATGTACGCACTCTAATGGACAGTGCATCAGCAGATAGACCAGAGAGAAGAACAGCTCTAGTTGGTAGAGAACTGACCAAATTCAACATCCAGATTGCAGCCCTGAGCGAAACTCGCCTACTTGAGGTAGGACAAATCATCGAACTAGGAGCTGGCTAGACCTTCTTCTGGAGTGTCTGAAGTAAAGAATAGCGACCTGAAGTGGGTGTTAGGTTTGCCATCAAATCACAGTTGGTTAGCCAGCTCACAAATCTCCCAAAAGGCGTGAATGGCAGACTAATGCAAATGAGACTCCCACTGTCTGGAAAAGGAATGCAACTATCATCAGCGCCTATGCATCCACCATGGCCAACCCAAATGAGATCAAGGACAAATTTTATGAAGATCTGGAGTCTCTTATCGCAGAAGTACCAAAGGCAGACAAGCTCATTATCCTAGGTGACTTTAATGCTAGAGTTGGCACAGATCATCAGATATGGCCAGGTGTCACTGGCAAAAACGGTTTTGGCAAATGAAACAACAACGGACTCCTTCTATTGAGGAAATGCACTGAACACGACCTCATGATCAGCAAGACAGTCTTCTGCCTGCCAAACTGTAACAAGACGTTTTGGATGCACCCACGCTCTAAGTACTGGCATCTTACTGGCTGTGTCATCGTCAGGAAAAGAGACAGGCAGGATGTCCGAGAGACGAAGGCCATGAGAAGTGCAGAATGCTGGATCAAAGTCTCCAAGCTCAATATTCGAATTCAGCCTAGCAGACGACCACAAGGCAAAAAGTGCCCATAAAGCTTAATGTCAGCAAATTGAAACAGGAGAATGTGAAACAGTCATTTGTCGAAGAACTGTGCAGCCAACTGGATACAATCGATATAAACTCCAAAAATGTAGAGGAAAGATGGCATCCTTCAGAGACTCTGTCTACTCAACTGCATCCAAAACCCTTGATTCCACCACGCGTAAACATCAATATTGGTTTGATGAGAACAATACTGCCATACAGAGATTTCTGAATGAGAAACATCGGTTACAGACGGCCTATTTAGAAGACAGCACTTCATTATCTAAGAATGCAGCCTTCAACAACATCAAGAGAACTGTCCGATGCAAACTCAGAGAGTTGCAATACTCATGGATGAGCAGTAAGGCAGATGAGATTCAGTCCAACGCAGACAGGAATGACACGAAGAACTTTAATGATGCTTTGATGACAATCTTACGCTCCAGAGTCATCAGGAACATCTCCAATACTGAGTGCTGACAGCGCCACACTGCTCACTGACAAAGAAAAGATACTTCAAAGATGGGCAGAACACTTCAACAACATCCTCAATTAACAGTCATCTATCAGCGAGGAGGAAATTGATCGACTGCCCCAAGTGGAAATCAACATATTGCTTGCTGATCCCCCAAAGCTGACTGAAACTGTGAAAGCAATTGACCTGATGCCAAATGGCAAAGCACCTAGAACAGACGCTATACTAGCTGAAGTCTACAAAGCCGGAGACTCGTATATGGCACAGAAACTGACTGAACTCTTCCAGTCAATGTTGACTCAAGGAACTATACCCCAGGAGTACAAGGAAGCATCCATCGTCCACTTGTACTAGCGGAAAGGCAACAGATAATCCTGCAACAACCATCGGAAATCTCCTTGATGTCAATAGCAGGCAAATCCTTGCCACAATTCTGCTGAATCGTCTTGTGCATCACATTTATCAAAGGCTCCTGTCAGACAGTCAGTGTGGCTTCAGGAAAGGACGAGGGACCACAGATATAGTGTTAGCAGCTCGTCAACTCCAGGAGAAATGCCAGGAATAGAACACCAACCTGTACACCTTTGACACAGTCAGCCGTGGAGGCCTTTGGAAGATCATCTCAAAATTTGGTTGCACAGAGAAATTCATCGTGATGGTTCACCAATGGAGTTAAGCAAAACTGTGTATTGGCCCCAACCATCTACAGTATGATGTTCTCTGCTATGCTTACTGATGCCTTCCGTGACTATGACACTGTGATCGGCATCAGATACCGGACTGATGGAAAGCTCTTCAATCTAAGGAGACTACAGGCGAAGACGAAGTTACAGGAAGTGACTGCTCGCGATATCCTATTTGCTGATGACTGTTCCCTGAATGCCAAATTTGAGTCTGACGTGCAACAGAGTATGGACCATTTCTCTTCAGCTTGTGACAACTTCGGTCTCACAATCAGTATCGAGAAAGACAGAGGTGATGCACCAAACTGCATCAGGAAAGCCTTACGTAGAGCTTTCCAACACGGTATATGGCCACACCCTAGAGGCTGTGGACAAGTTCACCTATCTCGGCAGCACACTGTCACGTGCAGTCCACATCGATGATGAAACCAACGCCAGCATTGCTAAAGCAAGTGTGGCATCTGGCAGATTACGTGCAAATGTGTTGGAGCGCAGAGGCATCAGTCTGGAAACAAAACTGAATGTCTACAAAGCCATTGTGTTGCCGACCCTGCTGTATGCTTGTGAAACCTGGACGGTGTACAGACACCATGCCGAGAAGCCGAACCATTTTCACATGGGCTGCTTGAGGAAACTGATGAGAATAAGATGGCAGGACGGGATCCCAGACACTGAGATTCTCACACGGGCAGGAATTCCAAGCATCCACACTCTGCTGATGAAATCACCGTTCAGATAGGCAGGACATGTCACCAGGATGTCAGACGAGCGACTACCAAACTAGACCTACGTTGAGCTGAAGGAGGGAAAGCGGTCTCAGGGTGGTCAGAAGAAACGCTTCCAAGATTCCCTGAAGTCATCATTGAAACACTTCAACATTGACCCTGAGTCTTGGGAGGATCTCGCACAGCATCGCTTCACCTGGCAGAGTCTCATGCATACTGGAGCTACAGACTTTGAACAGAGGAGAATTGCAGAGGTGGTGTAGAAGCGCGAGCAGCGTTAATCTCAGAATTGCGGCGCATCATATATTGATCAAGCAAACCCAAGCGGCATTTCCTGTCCAGTGTGCCATAGACAGTTCAGACCACAAATTGGCCTGATCAGCCACTCACGTAACTCACGTACTCACAAAAACCAAACCAGTTAGTGATGTCATAGTCATCTTCGAACTAGAAGGACGAACAATAACATCTGCTGTTTTGATTTGTACGGTTGGAAGGTCAAAGGTAATTTGAGGTAAATCAATCTATGCTGAAATTAAGCAAAATTTTCCATATGGCGCGTTCAATTTTACTTTTACTGTAAAGTGAGACAAATTTAGGTTTTTTTTTTTTTTTTTTTTGCAGTCACAGTTTTCAACACGAGTTTGAATGAACTACCGGTTATTTTCTCTTTTTTAACCTCGAATAACACCCAAAGTGTAAAAGGACACAACACGTAGCTGCTCAAAAAATCACTTGCGACATCTCAGGCCCTTCGGTCAACGGGTCCAAAAACCCACCTTGAATGTAATACATTTATCGCTATATCGCAGCTATTTTGAATCAATGAGCTAAAACGTTATAAGTATAGACGCCATATTGTTCACTTTGGTTTTGGGAAATGCCCGAGACGCTACGACTGAAATTTCGTGTGTAAAAAGTCGCACTTTCGACGATACCAAATTTAAATACATTAATTTCGCTTACTACATCCAAGGTGTTTTTTTCGTTTGTGTAAAAGCCTGAGATTGTGCAGTTACTTAGACAGCATGTAGAATGGTTTATTATACATTACGGTAATAAGATGCATAATTGTTAAACTACTGCTAATTAGTGTTATCTCTAATTATAGTAAGTTTTACATGTAGATTATCAATGTATTGGGACTGTCGGTGATGGTTGGTCTTTCCTCAGCGTGTGATACTCTGTTTTCTCAGGTGAGACATTTTGTATTTACCAGATTATATATATATATATATATATATATATATATATATATATATATATATATATATATATATATATATATATCTTTTAAACAGTTGCCAATATAAGATAATTTCAAAACTTTATTGAAAAATGGTTATCTGACCAAACTAATCACCCATCTAGCTGTGAATGTTGGTCAAGAGGGTTGGACAGGAACCCAGAGGTCACCTATACAGTTTACAACATATAACATATAAAAGGTAAAATCTAAATAACTTCAAAATTTCACCAATTTTTTTAAAAAATTCACCACCTACTTTAACTGTCTGAATCAATTATCACGTTATTTTTATTTTATTAGACGCCGATATAACAGAAAACATTTAGCTGATCAGTGTGTAAAGCATTCTACTTTTTTTTAGAAGTCAATTTATTGACAAGCATACAACACGTTCATAGTCTTGTGAAAAAAAGAGTCCCTTTTGAAATCAAAAATCGCTTTGTGGAATTTTTGGATGATACCAAACTTCCTCAGACTCCAAACTGCATTTGCATAAGATGCTTTACTTCGTTACGACGAGCGCCTTATTAGAATGAAAGGTTGTTCGGGACGCATGGTCGTTGTTATAACGAGAGACTCTTTTCAAGTAAATGTATATGTGTTTCATTGTTGTCACTCAGATTTCTTGAATTAAAATGCCATGTGTATGAAGTACAATCTAATCCAGTTAATGTTTTCTTTCAGACATACGGTAGTAAACACAAAAAGAAGGTGGGAGTGATTTTTCAGAAAAGTGAGTAGAGTCAACGCTGCCTATCATATTAGAATACGCTAATTTATACGATGTTATGTTAATCAGATTGAAATATATTCCCATGGGCCAATTGCCACATTCTCTTAATTCATTTCCTCTTTAATTTAACGTATGACCCTTCAATGGTTCATTGTCTTATTCACTTATTGTGTCCATAAATACTCCTTTAAAGTATATGGAATAGAGAAACATATTCCTGTAATGTATATGGAATAGAGAAACATATTCCTGTAATGTATATGGAATAGAGAAACATATTCCTGTAATGTATATGGAATAGAGACACATATTCTTGTAATATATATGGAATAGAGAAACATATATGTACTCGAAACACATTTTAAGCCAGCATCGAGTTGAGTATGCACGTTGAAACACTTAACTACAATATATTCTTCAAGAAAAGAAAGATCATGATATATATATATATATATATATATATATATATATATATATATATATATATATATATATATATATATATATATATACTATCTGGTCGTACCGCCGCCGAAGACCTTAGACCATTATGGTCTAAATGCATTTTACTCAACACACATGATTGTAAAACTTTGATTCACAACATAAGCTTTTATTTACATATGAATATAATTTTGAATTCAGGTAATGACTTGATATGTCAATAATTTATTACTTACATTCATACTCACAAGTATTCTTCAAACCGAATTCTTAGTTTTAGACTTTCTGATCCGAGGTGTGTGTGTGATCGCTCTGACCAAATGTATTGTTCCGACCAAAAAATAATCAAACAAAAACATGGTATTGTTCACTCGCGAATTAGGCCAAGTAGGATCAAAGGTAGCCCATTCCTGTTCACCATCTTGCTCCTGTGCATTAACTACAGCTAAATCCCCCACCGGCCGCTACCTTGCTTCGGTTAAACAGACAATAAACCTCAGTTTCACTTTGCAATGATGTCACACGAACATAACTTAAATTGTCAACAACAACAACAACAAAGACAATCAATAATCGAAATGAAATACGTTAATAGTCGGAGTCCCGCAGAAACTTGGCCCAATTATCTGAAATCGCGGTGTATTGTACAGGATATGTCCTGCAAAATAAATGCCCTTTTTGATAACGTAACGGCATCCGCGTGGATTAAACCAAATATCGCATAAATTTCACACATCAAGTAAGTTCTATACACCTGCAAAGAATACGTAATTATTATATTTAAAGTAATTTCGGACATTTGTGTGCATCACAAGGAATGCTGTATTTAAATTCTTACATTGTGTACGAAATTCATTGTACCCGTTTTTGTTTCATTCTGCGGTGTGTGTGTGTGTGTGTGTGGTACCTCCATCGGCAGTTAATTTCAAAATTCTTTGAAATAATTTTAATCGTAAGTCACTCATTTACATGCTGGATCCCATACTTCTTAATTTTGTCTGATATATTTATATTTTCCTCACAGGTCTGTTGATTCTTTTACTGTGTAGTCTTCCTTGCATGGCCCTGTACATCAACACAGAACATTTACTCATTGTGCTTGGACAAGAACCTACTATAGCCAAGTAAGTCATGACACAATCTCTTGCATTCTACTAAAGCAACGGGCTGAAAATGCAAATTGATCTAGTCATATCTGTCTGAAGAAAAATACTGTTTTTTTTTCTACGAAGGTTTAATTTAAAAACAAAGTAATTAAAAAGAAAAGACACCGAAATATTAATTGCATAGGCATCGTCGCCACCAAGTGCTTAGGTCAAGGGAAACAAATCCTTTTTAATTTTCTTTCTGTCGACAATCAGTTAGCTCTATGGTTCTAAGGCCAAAAGTGCTTATGCGATGGACCTGCGTCCGTTAGCAGTTGTTTGTTATGGCTACTCCTAAACTACTTAGAGGACAGTCATGAAACTTTAGAGGACAGTCATGAAACTTAGAATACAGTTTTATTCTGAGTTCTAGTTGATCCTAAATAAAAATGGTGTCCCTCGAAAATCCAATATAGCCGCCACGGTGGTCACCTTAATAATCTTGTTATCGCAACTCCGCCTGAACGGATAGTCATATCGACATGGGGTTGTCACTAAAAGACTTCTTATGACCTGTGAATGGTTCTAAAAAAATGGTACCACTCTGATGTCGAACAAGGCCACTGTGGCGGCCATCTCGAAAATGTCGTTATCACGTATTCTCCTTAACAAATGGCCATATCGACATAGGATGCGCACTAATATACTTCTTATAATGTCTAGTTGGTCTTATATGAAAATGGTGCTGATCAGACGTCCAATATGGCCGCCATTGTGGCCATCTTGTAGCTTTTGTTTTGGCTTCTTCTCCTGAGCAGACGGTTATATAGACATGGGTTTTCTCTAAAAGACTTCTTATGATATCTAGTTGGTCTTCAATTAAAATGATGCTGGTGACCTCCAACATGATGACAATGAGGCAGTCTTAAAAATCTTGTTATCTTCTGATCTTGAAGGTGGTCGTATCGATGTTTTTTTTTGTTTGTTTTTTTTTTTTTTTGTTTGTTGTTTTTACCAAAACACTTGTCACCATATGAAATTAATGCCAATAAGATCAACCAAACTGAGAACAAAAATCGTTACAGCAACTTCTCCTGAATAGATGACTATTGTCTAATGTTTAAATTGATAAATAAAAATCCTCTTCTTCCTTTAAAAATACACAGTTGTTCCTATATTAAAATGATGCTGATCCAACCTAAAAAATCGCTGTCTTGACGGCCATCTTTGAAATCTGTATATATCTCCTTCTCCTGAATAGATGTTCATATCCACGTGGTATTTCTGGAAAACACTATAGCAATATTTAACTGGTTCTGAATGAAAATGATAATGACCTGGCTTTCAACATGGCACCACAATGACCATCTCAAGAATCTTTTTATCACTACTCCACTTGCACGAATCATGGCATTGACATGGAGTTTTCACTAAAGACGCTTTGCAGCATGTAATTGGTTCTGAAACGAATGGTGTAGATATGACCACCAGCATATCCGCACTTTTATGAAGGATTTCGAAAACCAGACCTAATTGACTTTGGGATCAAATCAAGGTCATTGCTTGCCTTTTTGTACTTCGATGAACACAGTGACTTGTACAAAAACAAATTAATTTTTGACCATACTTTGTATTTAGTTGCTTTGTAAAATAACAAGTTGATAGTCAGAACTCTGACATTGATTTCAAGGTCAATGGTCTTGACTCATGCATATAGCTGTACTAACTTGAGAGTATGATAACACAAACAAGTAGGATTGGATTTTTATTAAACCCAGTTAGTGGATCTCTCTAAAGAATGCTTTGAATGATGCCAGTTTAATAACTTATATTTTTCCCCAAAAATATGATAATTATAGATTTAACCAAACTTAGCATCTGGGTATATCATAACAATTGTCTGAGACAACTAAGTTCAGGGATCTGCCATCCGTGATACCAGGTTCTAGGTCAATGGCCATTACAAAGAATGTAGTACTGCACTTACCAGGTATCTTGAGAACATGTTAACTCGAACATGTAAGAAAATATTTTTGTTTCCAAATTTGGTATATTGGAGTTTCTACAAAATATCAGAGATGGATTCGATACGCGGCTGTTAAAAAGAATACAGCGATATAAGAGACAGACTTATCTTGGATTCCTAGAAATAATTTTCTGCCAGTTTAGCATTAGTCTTTTCGATGTACTCTTTCTTATTGTATGCGTAAGAGAACAGTCTTAATTTTTTTTACATCATTGAAGATTATAATTGATACAGGAATACGATATCAGCTGACTCTATCAACAGAATTCGAATAAATGTAAAACAAAAGAAATAACACAAGACATAGTTTGATAAGAATATCTCATAAATACGGCTATCAATTGTAACACGATTCCCTAGAATATCTCATAAATACGGCTATCAATTGTAACACGATTCCCTAGAAGGTTCTTCAGACCCATTAGTTTCCTGTGTAAAATTGTAAATGTCATTTTCATTGTATTTATTTCAAATGTTTCACATGTTTTGACTAAAAACAATTTCAAATAATAATATTAATAATTAATAATAATAATAATAATAATAATAATAATAAGAAGAAGAAGATGATGATGATAATGATGATGATGAAGATGAAAAGAATATGCACTTCAACTATGTATATCTAAAATAGAAATGGTGGATTGTATGTGAAGACCTTTACGTTTGGACTTCCGGTAAGTACAGCATGGAGTAAGATGAAATAAAATGAACATATCATCAATGAAATAGTAAAGAAAATGTACTTACAGTAAAATGATTGAAATAGTAAATAATGTATTTACAGTAAAATTATTGAAATAGTAAATAATGTACTTACAGTAAAATCATTGAAATAGTAAATAATGTATTTACAGTAAAATTATTGAAATAGTAAATAATGTACTTACTGTAAAATCATTGAAATAGTAAATAATGTACTTACAGTAAAATTATTGAAATAGTAAAGAATGTATTTACAGTAAAATTATTGAAATAGTAAATAATGTATTTACAGTAAAATTATTGAAATAGTAAATAATGTATTGACAGTAAAATTATTGAAATAGTAAAGAATGTACTTACAGTAAAATCATTGAAATAGTAAATAATGTACTTACAGTAAAATCATTGAAAGAGTAAATAATGTATTTACAGTAAAATTATTGAAATAGTAAATAATGTATTTACAGTAAAATCATTGAAATAGTAAATAATGTATTTACAGTAAAATTATTGAAATAGAAAATACAGTACTTACAATAAAATCATTGAAATAGTAAATAATGTATTTACAATAAAATGATTGAAATAGTAAATAATGTATTTACAGTAAAATTGTCATTAAAGTAAATGTCTTTATGTTGCAGAAAGTCGCACTGGGTAGACTCATTTCTCTTTGAAATTGCCTAAGGTTGATGAAAGATAGAGTAAAGAAAATAATCTTGATGATGATGATTGTGATGATGATCATGATGATGATTATTGTTATTATTATTATTATTATTATTATTGTTAGCATTATATTACAATGACAAGGACAATGCCAATGATGATGCGGAGGAAGGTTGAAATATACAGAAATATACTTTAAAAGAATTTACATTTTTTAAAAATATGATAAAACCTATCATACGATACATTCACATGCTGTATGTGCTAAAACAAAATGCATTTTTTTGCATGTAAACAAAGATACAAAGATATGACATGTTTTTGTGATAAAATTGTCTTGACATACGTAATATGGCTCAACCAGACCTCTTGCGTGGCTCCGTGAGATCTTCGCCATACGTAGCTCTGGTAAAAAAAAGTAAAGCTAGTTTGTATTGTAACGCCAGAACGAGGCTAAAAAGTTGGAAAAGTGATTTCATTAGCTATTGAGATTAGGTGATGTCCCACATCAATGTGTTGATGACGTCACGTTGCACGTACCTGACACACTTTCATTGCCTGATTGGCAAACACCTCTTGCATCAGCTTCTGTGTTAATTTATATTCTTTCAAGGTTTCGATATGATTTTGGTATGAATGATTGCTGAAAATATGTACAGAAAAAGAGAGAGAGAAAAAAAGAGATAGAAAGAGATATCTTCGTAGTCTCACTTTTGCAAAGTTTTACCTTAGCGCCCCAATCCGTAACATAGATAAATTACGCATTTCGCCAGACCCTCGTATGGCGGAGATTACACAGAGCCACGTGACAGTCTGGTTGTATTAGACCATTACATACATGGTGTGTCGTTTTGTAGATATCACTTTTTTTTATTTTTCCCAGGCGCTTGCAATTGAATTTGCTCTATTCAAATATCTACACTCACAGGTAAGCCTATATTCACGTAGATAACATTCATTACTGCTTCATTAATGCATTTATATATATCGTAATAAACGCAGATCGTAGGTCTTGAAGGTTTAAAAATATTTTTGCGACTAATACAAGTCAGGCAACAAAATGGATACATTGTAAAACAAACTCAAGACAATTGAAGATAGACGTGCAAGTATCCATAAATCTCAAATGTGTATCTATACCGTAGTATCAGAAAACTGATAGACAACAGTGTATTTCTGCACCAATATAATCCTATCACCTTATCCGTTTTATTTTTTGTTGTTTTCTTTTTTCGTTTTGAGTTTTGCGTGCTTATAATTAAAAGTTAATTCCCGAATGGTTTATGTTATCACTCATCATGTTTGCAAGTATGAACATACTGTTCAATAATTAATATTCTATTCTTAGTTTCTCTTTCACTTTCTTTATGTTCATAATTATTCAGGGCATCTAGTTACTTCCCTTGAGTAGCTCCAAATACATGCTTTTGAATTTTAAGAAGAAAACATCTGCAATGAACCATTTTTGATCAATCAATGTAGATTTTGGCATAGATATTGTTTTCTGTTTTTAGAAACATCTACTGTATGAGTTTATATAGACGATCTTACATGACAACTCATTTTAAAAGAAACGTATGAAAAATTTGGCATGAGTTCTATCTCTTGTGAACCTTCATGAGAATAAATATTAAATCATTCAATGAGTTTCACAAACTTCATTCGAAATAAGCACAAATGTAAGAGCCCACTTATCACGTGAGATTTCCCCTCTCGATCTTATAAAATAAAACCGCAATATAGCGTAATAAAACGACTTTGAAGTACATTATAATGCCTGGACAATTCATTCAAGTCTTGATTTCTGTTGTGACGTAATTTGTGATGTCACACGGTGTTATAAAAACATGTATAGTATTGGAAAGAAATATGATATGGCCTGGATTTCACCAACAAAAATTAAGTCTGTACTGTTTGGAATCCCATGGATCTGATCGACTTAAATTTAAGTTTGAGTGATCAAATGTCTTAAGTCTGAACTAACTTTATGACTTATGTTCTTGAAATTGGGGCCAGATTTATTAGCCTAAAAACACAGAAGTCATGTGATAAAAGTGTTTTTGTATTGAATGATTGATTGCTCGTTAAGAACAGAGGTTTGATATGATAATAAAGGTCTCATTGTTTGCTCTGTACTTATGCCAGAGCATTGTTGGACCAAGCCTGATCATTGGAGTCATCACGAATATATTGAATGCTGGAATGCACGGGCTATCCGTCTATGTCTGGGAATTTGGAATAAGGTAAGTCAGGGTAACACATTTTTTTATATACGTAAGGCCATTATGCTATGAAATTTCTCACCGTTATTTCTAATATTTTCATTCAACGAAGTACTAGAAATAATTCATTAGAGAATTATCGGTCACATAACAGCTGTCATATCTACGAGTGTTCTGTAGGAACTTGAAATGTGGCAGGGGCTTATTAATGCACGTCGTCTGCACTGGCAGTAAAGCATAATCATATTTTATCGCACTTTAACCTTTCGTCCATAATGACTTCATGTTTCATCAATTTATATATATATATATATATATATATATATATATATATATATATATATATATATATATATATATATATATATATACGGTTGTCACACTATATTCATCCGTTCAGCATGGAAACAATCTACAATCTTCAGGACTATATCGTTTTCTACACTATGAAATAGGTAAATGCGAATCCAAATTATCATAGCTCATATCCAGAACGAATATGCTTCACAATTCATTTGTGTCAGAGATCAAGGAACCCAATCGTTCGCTGCGCTCACTCTTGCATTCCGTAATCTTAAGCAAACGTGAGTAAATAATTAGACATAATCACTATTAAAACATTTATTATCTTCTATATATATTTATCAATGTCATCGCTCGCATCCAAGCAATATACTTACATTTATAATTTTCGATAATGATCGACATTCAGCTCAATCAGAGAGTGAATTTAGTACTAAAACGCAAGGGAATAAAGTTTCTCTTGAGAAAATGTATGTGTAAGTACACTATTATGAGGTAAGTCATAATACTTATGACTCAAAATAAAAAAAAAAATCTTTTTTTTAATTATTATTATTTGTTGCTGTTGCGAAGATGAACACCTTTATAATTTTATTTGAAGATATCATTGTATATAATCTACTCAGACTCGGATGCTTGGCGTCACTTCAATGTTTGTGGGTTACCGGGTGGGTGTTGAAAATAAGCAGAAATTTGAGCTCGTTACTTAATATTTTTTTTCTTTTGATATGATTTATGCATAGCTGACAAATTGCACACCCATTTTATAATTTTGAACAGATTTCTGTAACGTAATATGCCAAGAAAATTAATCTTTTTTACGAAATGTGAAGTGGTTTTTGGCTCCTAACATGTTATTCAATTTCATCCTCATCCTCATTCTCATCCTTATCACAATGATAATGCTGATGATTTTTGTTGTTATTATTATTAGTTGATTATGATAAACTTTACTAATTGATAATGATCCAATTTTCTAATTAGAAAGCATTTCGTCAAATTGTACGAGAGTTGTGAAAATAAAACGGTATTCGGTTAGTGTGTATTGAGCGGGTATTTTCATAGAGGTCAAAAGTTACTTTTCAAACTCATTCATTAAGCCATACTTAGTCCAAGATTTTCACTTTTTTTCCCTCCAAATTAATCTGTAAGTGTTTCCCTACGAATGTTTCACTGTTGGCCCCAGTTTAAAGAGACAGACTGTATTCATGAAACATCATATTTCGTATAATAATAATAATAATAATAATAATAATAATAATAATAATAATAATAATAATTTTTGAAACAAATGCTTGAGGACTATTCTATTTCAATGGTTGGTATCATAGTAGACATTTTAGAATCAATTAAGTAATTAAAAGATAATTTCTAAAAGAAGGAAATATATGATCCTGTAAGGGTATTACATCATATGACTGATGTTAAACTTCAATTAGAATATGATCTCAAAAAGTTCATTTTTGAAAGCATTTTTTAAAATTTATTTATTTTAAAGTTTTTTTCGTGCATAAAATTTGGACATTCTAACATCAGAGAGAAAAAAAATGATTGATATGAAAATAGTTCTAAAGATAATGAGAAAATACTGGCGATTCCTATTTCTAAAATACATATACTGATCATGATTAGAATTCTTTGTAAATATTCTTATACGGTAATGTAAAATTCAAACTGAGAGAGGTTTAAAGAAGAAGAAGAGGAAATAAATTTGGGAAAAAAGTATTGATGACAAAAAATCAACTGTTCTCCGAATATTGAGAGCAAAACATTTACTTCAAATTACTGGCAAAATTATGCAAATAAAAGGTGTGGGAGTGTGAGGAGAACTTCATTTTGGGGAAAATTGCTGAAATCCAATGAGTGTTGCACAAGGTTGCAGAAGCGCTATATATGGACTAAGCAAAATTTGGCATAAGATCTTGGGGGCAGGCGCGAGGTTTAAAAATGTGTGCAAGCTTGGTTAACTGACTAAAAAGGACGATTTGGCAACAAAATTTACTCTGCATTGGAACAATAGCTGTCTGGAAGTGAAGATGGATGATGAGGCTAACCGCGTGTAGTTTGCCTCCTAAATCGAGACAATCCCTTGTAACACTCGCCATAATAAACGCTGGCAAATTTGGTTTGTCTCACCCAATTTATGTGCATCATGCTCTGTCTTGAAAATGGACAGTAATAGCCAATTAATAAAATGATTTTCATGACGGAGGAAACTCGGTCACAAGGAGTGTATACTAACTATCACTAGTATCTTATCAGGTTTTCAGAGAGCCATATTTTTTAAAAATAAATATAACGAAAGACAACTTATCCTTAATTATTTAATTAATTAATTTCATTTGTTTATTTATATTTCTGAGTAACAGGCAGTGGATATGAGAAATTTAAATTTTGAATATATTGTGAACCGGTTATACATTCATCCAATAGACTGGTTGTATAAATACATATAGCTGTAATGCATACATTCGTAACTATATAAGCAAGTCATTTCGTATTCATAGCAATTAAAAAGAACACAAGTGATCAAGATATAGTCAGGGCTCAATTAAAGGTTTAAAACAGGTTTTATAATTTTTAATTTTATTCTTAATTTCGCGAATGCCTCTTCGAAGGGCATCAACATTTCAAAGTGATTGATTGATTTATTATTTTCTTCTTCAGAGGAGCAGCAGTTTGTCTTATTTTAACTCATTGGTTGATTGTAATATTCCACATCATCTATATCTACGCAAGCAAGGTTTACGTAACTACTTGGTCAGGTGAGACATTCTGCTTCATTTCTTTCTGAACTTTGTTTTGTTCAATAGCATTAACCTCTTTAAGTCTATCTATGATAAATTTGTACAATCTTTGAGTATGAGGCATCTATCTCTGTCCATAAGATTTTGAAATCGGACAATACTGTATGATGTTTGAAACAAAGTGACGGGGATTAGGAGTGAAATAATTTATATGTGTAATTCACTGTTGTGTCTGTCTGTGTGTGTGTGTGTGTGTCTGTGTGTGTTTCTTCAATTTTGTTTCCTGTCTGACTTCTGCATTAGAGCTTTTTTGCAAAAGCAAGCCTTGTGCCAGAAATTCTTGCAAGCTAGATAAATTTTGTGAAAAATAGATCTTGGTATACACGAATAAAACGGGTTATAAATGACATCCTTTCTCAGATATATGTTCATGAAGACAAAATCCCAAATTGTCTTAAGCTCATTTAATTTTCCTCAAAAATCTTTTCTGACGACATCATTTGTTCCTGTATTACTATATACGTATTAAATATACAGGTCCATTCACTTAATAAGCAGCTACTTTATGAACGAGGTAAAATCATTATAACGAAAGAATTTTTTTTTATTTGCTTTCATTTAATTACTCTAATTACTTATTTCATTTTCATCAACATTATTTTTCTTTGTGAAATATAGTTGTTTCTAGAAGAAATTACTATCTTGTATTTTAACCTCATTATAAATCAGAGATAGATATAATTTGTTTGCGAACTATTTGTAAAGTTAATGTCAATAATGAATAAAACAATCATGAAATTCAACAGATGACTTTGTCATAACTTTAACAACTGTCAGTTTTATGTCCAGATCACTTTCTTGATCTGAGGTGGGGATCAAATTATCCGATAGGAGAGTATGATATCACGATTCTGTCTGCTTCTTTTGGAGAACGTGTTCGTTTGAAGTTATCAAGCGGCCAGGTACAATGTTATGCTTAAAATGTTCTTAACAGAAATAAAAATACCACACTTCATGCATTTTGATTTAGGATTCACGACTATTTATGATTGGTCAGTACACTGAGTTACTCCTTTCTTCTCATTCTCCTCTACTTGTGTATATCTTGGACATTTAGTTTTTATCGTTCACAATTACTGAACCATAAATCTCTTAGATAATCTATTTTAATCATATGGATTTTGTTTGACATTCAAATTTAATCAGATTTTATAGATTTTCTTGATTGTTATTGGAAAAAAGAACAAAAAGTCCAAAGAAATTCTTATTGTCATCTTTGATGATGGAAACTTTTACAGAAAAGAAGGTCTATATGCTTAACGCTTAATATGAATTCCTCCTGTCATTACGGACAAATCTGTTAAAGATATATGATACAAATAAAATAGAAGTATATTCTAAGGCTCGTAAGGAGTCAAAAATCTTGTTAATTTATTTAAAAAATTAGGTGGACGGACCTGTATATTCACATCTAGAGGAGCCCGGCACGTGTTAATTTCTGGGCATTTTATATTGTAATTGCATTTGGATCATACCATATCGAGGATAATATTTATATTGCTCATCAAAAGGAAACGTTTTTCTGGAAAATGTTTTGGGAGTTATTGTAATTTTAGTCCGGAAGATGTTTTTATATTCATTGACCTGCTTTTCAATTAATTCCAATGTTTGCAGGATTTTCCTTAGAGTGTTTCCTGGACTGGTATATGTTCTTCCGCTTCGCTCTCCCAGGACTAGCCATGATCTGTCTGGAATGGTGGGGAGTCGAGATTCTGACATTTATTACAGGTATAGTGTCTTGTCTTGATTATGCTCTATGTCTATTAAAGACATATAGGACATTTGAAAGCAATGCTCTATCTTTGCGTAAGACATGTAGGACATTTGGAAGCAATGCTCCATCTTTGCGTAAAGACATATAGGACATTTGGAAGCAATGCTCAATCTTTGCGTAAATATATGTAGGACATTTGGAAGCAATGCTCTATCTTTGCGTAAAGACATATAGGACATTTGAAAGCAATTCTCCATCTTTGCGTAAAGACATATAGGACATTTGAAAGCTATGCTCTATCTTTGCGTAAATATATGTAGGACATTTGGGAGCAATGTTTCATCTTTGTGTAAAGACATATAGGACATTTGAAAGCAATGCTCTATCTTTGTGTAAAGACATATAGGACATTTGGAAGCAATGCTCTATCTTTGCGTAAATATATGTAGGACATTTGGAAGCAATGCTCTATCTTTGCGTAAAGACAAGTAGGACATTGGAAGCAATGCTCTATCTTTGCGTAAAGACATATAGGATATTTGAAAGCAATGCTCTGAAAAAAAGAGAAAACATGAACTAAACTGTTGCATATTTTTGCAGCCTGGTCAAACAAGTTTGTTTCGACTGATATTTTCTTACCAAATATACGTTCTTCTGTTCTAGCGATCATTGTTTTTGTCGAACATGAGAAGCAATATATTTTCATAAATTTATTTATATTTTATACGATTGGCTGCTTTTTAGTTCTCACATAAAATATCTTTCTCACTTGATTATATTAAATTCATGGTGAAATTATTGCTAGGTAACATGCTTTGTACATGTGTCAATTAACATAGTTAGACTGTAGTTTTTCTAATGACGTCTCACGACTATAACCAATGTGAACAAAAACTAACCGTAAAAACAAATGTTCTAGTCACAGTCGTCAAAACAGACCACTGCTGAAATCTCTGCAGTCGAGATTGTCCGGAAATTGTTGCAACCTTGGTACCTGATTGGTCAGATACACGATTGATTGTTTGATTCACACACGTGGAGTCACAACTGTAAAAGCTGAATTGCGTGGGTTGAAAATCCTGCTCATGAGCAGCAAGTTATCCATTTAGTCGTATATTTTGTAAAATTTCAATATGGCCATAAGACAGAAGGACTCATTTTGTTTCTGACCGCAAAAGTGAACCGACTTATAAGTAGGCACCCAGTTTGCCAATAACGTCCATATTGTTTGAGAAGGAGGGCTCTGTACCAAGCTAAATAAGTGGTTGTAAAACCATTGTTTAAAAAAACTTTTTATTTGAAAAGCACGTAATTTATTGAGTTTTCCACAGTATATTTTAATACGACCTGTCATCGTCCTGTATATCTGTACTGATTTACAACACATTAATATTGAAATTAGTGTAATATCCAAGTACAGTAATGGGGTATTTAAAGCAATATGCACGTAGACGTGTTAATTATTAAATAGACTGTGGTCGTCATTTTGTCTATATATCTTAAGGGGAACTTCTAAATAAAAATTGTCCATTTACAGGTCTTCTAGGAGAGACACAACTGGGTGCACATACTATAACGCTAAACATTGGAGCCATTGGCTATACGGTGAGTGCATTTTGCATTCGATCCTAGAAGGGTAAAGAAAAAAACATATTGATTTACCATCATTGTTTACTACAGAAGCGAATACTTTTCTTACAGATATTCGATGTACCAAATAAATCAGAAAACGATGATATATTTGTGCGTGTACATAAGTAAATGTATGTACAAATAGATAAATGTGAGGAAATAAAGAAAGAAGTTCGCATGTACGTAAGCTCTCCGGCAGATAAGCAAATTAGTAAGAAAGTAAGTAAATACGTTTCTCAGAATGTATGTATCCATGTCTGTATGTTTGTATATATGTATGCATGCACGTAGATAGGTGAGTAGGTAGACCACTGTATCCCATATATCCCTACTTATTCTGCCATATTTATTATTTTGCATCATGTGATCTTCATTAACGTTTCCCCTTTCTGTGTAGTTCGCATCCGGTACAGCAGTGGCCGCCTGTGTTCGGGTGGGTAATCACCTTGGTGCTCAGAATCCAGTCGGTGCCATGACAGCGTCTAGGGTTACACTCACTATTGCAGGTTAGTTAAACCATTCATGACTTTTAATCTATATCTAATTCTGCTTTTCCTGATATCATTTTCGTGCTTTGCCAAGTTTTCTACACCATTCGTGGTAATCCTGTCATAAAAAGTTCAATGCCTGTTTGTCTGGTACAGGTAATTTTTCGTTCACGTACACTAAATACGCTGTTCCCGAAGGCATTTTAAAATAGTAATCGTTAGAACTGTTTTTTCCTAGGACTTGGGCACTATGTAAATCACGACTTGCTTAGAATGCGGCATTCCGTAGTTGGCATTATTTTATTTTTAATGTCTGTAACACAGTGGTCTTCTTATATAAAATAAGCATGTATAAAATAATAATAATAATAATAATAATAATAATAATAATAATAATAATAATGTTGTGAACTTTTAGTTTAAAGTGTATGTTTAGTTTATAGTGGTATTTATATCAAATCCGCAATTTTGATTTTGGATTCTATTTTTCTTCCTACTACTGTTTCCTTTGCTACAATTGTAGTAATTTGACTTTCTCGCCGTTGAATTGACGCATTGTAACTGTTTTATGTATGTGATACTCAAGGGTACGTTGCCCTTGATACGAAACCATAATAATACTTTGAGGTTAAGACAATCAATTAAATTCTTCATGAAACTTCGCTCCGATGGGGAATTATTTATATTACCCTTAAAATAATATTATAGTATTTTTCAAGTTGCACAGTTTAACGTAAAGGTGTATATCGTGCATTCAATTATCAAAGCAGACGTGTAAGTATATATATATATATATATATATATATATATATATATATATATATATATATATATGCTAAGATCCGGTGTAACGCAAGGGTTATTGTTTTTCATGTATCTTTGAGAATATATATATATATATATATATATATATATATATATATATATATAAGAGAGAGAGAGAGAGAGAGAGAGAGAGAGAGAGAGAGAGAGAGAGAGAGATACACGCAAGTTAGCCCACCTCTCTTTTACTGAGTAAAAACTGAATTTGTATGATATTAAATAATAAACACTAATAATTTTTTCATGCTGTCCATATAGTATATATGGCACGTTACATCTGTGTTCTATGTCTACAGTGATACTTTTTTCATCCTATTCATATAATACATATGGTAAGCTGTACATAGAGTACATATGGTAAGCTGTACCGTTGGCACATATAGTAAGCTGTACATATGGTACATATGGTAAGCTGTACATATGGCACATATGGTTAGCTGTACATATGGCACATGTGGTAAGCTGTACATGTGGCATATATGGTTAGCTGTACATATGGCACATATGGCGAGCTGTACATATGGCACATGTGGCGAGCTGTACATATGGCACATGTGGCGAGCTGTACATATGGCACATACGGCGAGCTGTACATATGGCACATGTGGCGAGCTGTACATATGGCACATATGGCAAGCTATACATATGGCACATGTGGCGAGCTGTACATATGGCACATATGGTACATATGGTACATATGGCACATATGGCAAGCTGTACAAATGGCACATATGGCAAGCTGTACATATGACACATATGGCGAGCTTTACAAATGGCACATATGGTTAGCTGTACAAATGGCACATATGGCGAGCTGTGCATATGGCACATTTGGCGAGCTGTACATATGGCACATGTGACGAGCTGTACATATGGCACATGTGGCAAGCTGTACATATGGCACATATGGCAAGCTGTACATATGGCACATGTGGCAAGCTGTACATATGGCACATATGGCAAGCTGTGCATATATTACATGTAGCTCATATGGCAAGCTGTACACATAGTACAAATGGTAAGCTAGACATATGGTAAGCTGTACATGTGGTACATATGGTAAGCTGTACAAGTGGCACATGTGGCAAGCTGTACATATGGTTCATATGGCAAGCTGTGCATATAGTACATATAGCTCATATGACAAGCTGTACATATAGTACAAATGGTATGCTGTACGTATGGTAAGCTGTACATGTAGTACACATGGTAAGCTTTACATGTGGTACATATGGTAAGCTGTACATGTGTTACATATGGTAAGCTGTACATGTGTTACATATGGTAAGCTGTACATGTAGTACATATGGTAAGCTGTACATGTAGTACATATGGTAAGCTGTACATGTGTTACATATGGTAAGCTGTACATGTGGTACATATGGTAAGCTGTACATGTGGTAAGCTGTGCATATAGTACATATGGTAAGCTGTACATATAGTACATATGGTAAGCTGTACATATTGTAAGCTGTACATGTGGTGCATATGGTAAGCTGCTCATATGGCAGATATGGTGAGCTGTACATATGGCACATGTGTTAAGCTGTACATATGGCACATATGGTTAGCTGTACATATGGCACATGTGTTAAGCTGTACATATGGCACATATGGTGAGCTGTACATATGGCACTTGTGTTAAGCTGTACATATGGCACATAAGGTTAGCTGTACATATGGCACATGTGCTAAGCTGTACATATTGTACATATGGTAAGCTGTACATATAGTACATATGCTAAGCTGTACATATAGTACATATGCTAAGCTGTACATATTGTACATATGGTAAGCTACATCTGTGTTGAATGTTTACAGTGTACCCACAAAATTCAGCAAAGTTATTTATGTGTTATTTGAACGTTTAGACATATTACTTGTTGTATAAGAACCATAAAAGTTTGAAATAAAAAGGTTAGAGCCTTCTATGAGTGATATTCAAAGCAAAATATGATGTGATCTCATTTCTATGTAAAGTTCTTGAAAAATATTTAGGTGGGACTCGCTTGGCTTAAACACCCGTGATCGTCCTAACTGATTTTAAAGAACGGGCTTAAGCACCCGTTATCGTCCTAACATATTTTAAAGAACGGGCTTAAGCACCCGTGATCGTCCTAACTGATTTTCAAGAACGGGCTTTAACACCGACATGATAGTCCAAACTAATTTTCAAGAACGGGCAGAATGTGTATATATTTATACTTTACATCTTTTATAAAAGTTATAAAATAATATTGCCTTTTTGACATACATTAAAGATATTACTGCCTTTTTGACATACATTAAAAATAATACAGCCGTTTTGACATTCATTGAAAACAATACGGTCTTTTTGACATACATTAAAGATAATACTGCCTTTTTGACATACATACAAAATAATATTGCCTTTTTGACAGACATACATTAAAGATAATACTGCCTTTTGACATACATACAAAATAATATTGCCTTTTTGACATACATACAAAATAATATTGCCTTTTTGACAGACATACATTAAAGATAATACTGCATTTTTGACATACATACAAAATAATATTGCCTTTTTGACAGACATACATTAAAGATAATACAGCCTTTTTGACATACATACAAAATAATATTGCCTTTTTGACAGACATACATTAAAGATAATACTGCCTTTTTGACAGACATACATTAAAGATAATACTGCCATTTTGACATACATTAAAAAATACGTCCTTTTTGACATACATTATATACAACGTTTCTTTCATCACTTTTAATATTCTTATCCAGAATGAAGCTTTATGAGCAAGTTTCCACAGATGGCATATTTACGTTTACAGTATCGGTTATTCTTCTTTACTCCGAAGTTTTCTAAAATTGTTTCTCTAATCTTTAATTTCTTAAATTTCTTCTTTTCGCCAACATTTGTCCGCTCTACATCGATATCTAGCTCTACATCGACCTCTAGCTATATATCGATCTCTAGCTCTACATCGATCTCTAGCTCCACATCGATCTCTAGCTCTACATTGATCTCTAACTCCACATCGATCTCTAGCTCTATATCTTTTTCCAGCTCGACATCGATCTCTAGCTCCACATCGTTCTTTAGCTCTACATTGATCTCTAGCTCCACATCGATCTATAGCTCTACATCGATCTCTAGCTCCACATCGATCTCTAGATCTACATCGATCTCTAGCTCTACATCGATCTCTAGATTCACATCGATCATCGTTCTCTAGCTCTATATCGATCTCTAGCTCCACATCGATCTCTAGCTCCACATCGATCTCTAGCTCCACATCGATCTCTAGCTCTGCATCGATCTCTAGCTCTACATCGATCTCTAGATCCACATCGATCTCTAGATCCACATAGATCTCTAGCTCTACATCGATCTCTAGATCCACATCGATCTCTATGAATAAATAAACTACAATGGGAATCAATCGCGAATGGTAAAATAGACAGGCTATACAAATATAGCTCATTTCCAAAAGCGAGATGGTGCAACATCGATTCAAAAATCATACATTTGAATTCTATATAATTTTTAACAACAGCGATCCTATGTAGTTGACAGATATATGGTAAATAACTTTAGGTTTGTTGTACTTCAAATGTTTAAATTCCATTATAGTTCTGAAGAACAAAATCCTTTTTAACTTGACTGCCCATATGATTTTATCATAGAGAACAGAGCTTAATCGAATATCAAATTTTCTTTTTCGTTGAATAGAATGGGACATGATTCGAATATTCGTCGATGTTAATAAAGGTATCACACACACACACACACGCCCCTCCCCCACCCCGCTGAGCCAAGCAACATTGTCAAAAACACCGTGAACTCAGTCATCTAAATCAAATTAAATGACAATTTAGGAGTCCTGAGTAAATTTGTTGAGGATTTAGACTAAATATCAAATGATTGTATGTGTTATTTTTCCTGTTCATCTTCAAACTCAGTATGACCTTAAATGTACCTTTAATGCTGAAGACGGACAGTAAAGAACGGCAAAAACTCAATTACCTGTACAGTTAACTATATCTATAAAAAAAAATTCTCTATGAAGTGATGTGTTCGCAATAAACATGTGACCAATTTAATTTAAATACAAATGGATACGTCGATTGCTGGTCTCTGGAAGTTGTTATACATGCCAGACATGTCTGACGGAAATGACGTTTGACTGACTATAAAATGCCCCAATCGGACATTAGGCGTTTATACTAAACCATATGAAACTCATATTCAGACTTTAGAAATAAATGTGTTAACTGAAACCCATACGCGGTTATTGACTTAATCTTATACATAAGATGTACATTGCAATAGGTGTGAAATGGCCTTGTGGCTTCTGTAAACAGTGTAATGTAACCTCTACCAGGGCTAGGTACCGGGGAACTAAGTTTGGAAGTAGACCATTTGGTTTCATGTATAAAGCGGGATCGCCAACAAACAGTTGTCATTTTCAAAAAGACATAAAAGTGAAAGAAAAACAAATCCCTGTACACATTAAGATTTATGCTGATAACTATGGCTTTGGTTTTATGCACGGCAAAAACAGACAGCAGCAAGCTATATTGTAACAGTAAACATCTTGTCTTCTACAACTTAAACGGTTTTGTTCCAAAGTCATAACAACTGGCCCATATACATTTAGTGATATGGAGATGGCATCTGCATTAATGACTTTAAAGAAAATAAAGAAAAGGACAGTGTCGGACTTTTAGTATATTGACAATTTCCATAGCTGTGTAATGACATTAAAACTAATAAAATGAAAGAATGAAATGGGGAATATATTGGAGTTAATTTTCCGATGTATGATGATCGGGGTGGGTGGGGTAAGGGGTAGTGGTGTGTGGGATTGACTGCAACTGCTCTGGACAGAACGATTGTCCGACAACTGATCACAACATTTTCGGAGCTCTGGTTGATTGATACGTAAAGGCTTTGTTGACATTATGATTACATTGTGAGGCGGAGTTTGAATTTCATGAGATTTAGCAGATCTGAATTTGTCCCCTTTAAAATTAATTCAGCGTTGCATATTTTACATTTTGCCTTGTTTATTTTGCAAAATGCTGCCCAAATCGCTGGATAAGTAAACGAATATTCGGATACCAATTTTCTATTCCAATATTCGCCAAAAAAAAAGTATTCTGATCCGAATGTTTGGTCATTCATTTCAGTTCTATACGAGAATAAATCACCATTTAGACTGTGTATCCGTTATTTACTCAATGTAAACCAATCTATAGGTTCTAATGCTCATATTTAGAAGTATCATAAAAGCTTAGGGGCAGAATTGACGCGAGTATCTAATTACTGTGTTCAATCTCGTTTACTGCGTTTTCAATGCCATAATTGTAGTACTTTATCAACTGCATTAATTGTAGCACCATGTCAAATATCCTTGAGTCAACCTTCAGTGAGACGGAATGGTCCAGTACTTTTGTTTTATAATTTGTGAAATAATATCATCGAGTCTTGCTGTTCCAGTATAGGTTTTAAAAAATTAGTTTATGAATGATCTGGTACATTATGAGATAATTATACATAAAAATATGAGTGTTCTAATGAATTTTAATTTTGATTTCCAAAACATCCCGAAGTCTTGCTGGTCTTGTAATGTTTAGATTTGTTATTGTTATGTTCTCGTACCCTTGTGCGATACATTAGAAACAAAAATAGTATGCACTGGTGTGTGCCATCACAGAGAAGCATTGGCGAAACATCTTGCAGTCGTTGACTTAGAAATATAATAATTGGAGTAAAAATACAGATTGTGTCTCCTATCAACAGCTTCCAAAAACGAGAATGATGTTCATATTTGAAAAAGTGAGAGAGTGGGTTAAAAACAAATTATACAGGGAATTTTTCTACATGACTTTCATTTTGCAGATTTATGCTTTTGAACTAAAAGTTATTGTACTAACTTTATTTTATAACTCTTACATGCAGAGTTCTCCTAACTAGGTTCTAGAATGTGTTCTTATTTTCAGCTTCATTTGCCCTTGGCCTGAGTCTAGTGATTCTAATTATTAGAGGCTACATCCCCAGGATTTTCTCATCTGACACGTAAGTTAAAATCTTCTTGGGTACCAATAAACTTTGTGGCTGAATGTTTGGATTGAAAGAATACAAAACTGCTGTAATTCGCTTTCTTTTTGGAGCATATATTCTAGATCTGAGCATCACTATTGATGGCAACCATCCATTCAGATTGAGCGTACCAGCGGCTGCCTTTGGCAAATGTGACGTATACAACATACACACACACAGAAGGATAACAGGAATTTCGTGATATCACTGAAACTTTTGGTGGATTAACGTAATTCCTGGTTCACTTAGGGGTTCCATTCAATCACTGATAATATTAGGAATGTCAGGAAATTACCTAAATTTGATGATGATAACTTACATGTGGGTTTTTGTTGTCAATTTGTTTTAGAATTGGTTGTTTTGGTTAGGATTTATTGAAAGTTGGCTTCACTACCAGTAATAAACCTAACGCCAAATGTCAATCAAACTCTAACCATTTTCCGATACACACGAACCGATCATCAATACAATCGCTGACTAGGAGTGTTGCCATTCCGTAATCATATTCACACTGAAAGCTTGTCTGGCATTCAGATCTGATGTGCATCACCTAACTGACTGTCAATTCGTACCAAATTTAAATTCAAATACTAATAACGTCGGCATATTTCATTAGTTTTTCTTAAAATGTTCAGTATATACTAAAAACAATACCGTATGGGGGTAATTGTCACAAAAAAGCTTTTATTTATATGACGCGCTTTGCTAATGCGTATACTCTTCTATATCTGCTCTGGCGATAAGTCATTCCAATAAGTTCTCTCTGAATATTAAGTTAATTTGACTCTAAATTGTTCTCGTGTACCTATAATTGCACGAGCAAGCTCACCTAATTGTTTTGCATATAGTAAGTTCATGGTTACGTATATATCCCTCTTCTAATCCCACTTTCACCAAATTAAAACTAATTGGAAACGTTGCCATAGCTAGGATAATTAGTGAACAGGTTTTAGCTTGCGAAGTGTTTAGGAATTTGAAAAATTTACTAAAGATTTAAAAAAATAATATTTCTTACATGAACAACTGGGAATTATAGTATAGTAGGTTTTATAATTCCATGTTTATATTGAACATACTTTGATTTGCAGTAATAAAGTGAACTTACAAAAACCGATAGGGAACGTCTTGGAAAAAAAAGGCAGGTTTTTACTACACACACAAAAAAGGGATTTACAAATACTTTAATTTCATTAATGGTCTTTGCATTGCAATGAAGTTTCATAAAAAAATAAACAATAAAAGTATTTAATGAAAATACCGATTATTAAATGACAGAAAATGGAATTAACAATACGCAGAAATAATAACATTATAATTTTGTTGCTTCTTTATCTGTGTGATATACAAATAAAATTTAAAACGATACAACAAATTATAATTGATCAAACTATGCAATCATAAAATAATCTCTTATGTAACATATTTCATAACTCTTCATACATTTAATAAAAGCTTGAGTTACAAATTTGCAAGCCAAGCACTTGATAACGTTCAGTGATTTTATGGAATTTCCACTTTCTCAGTATTTTCATGAAATCCCTAGGATTTTAAATGATTTCATGAAACTTTGAGTGAAATTAGGGATAACGCAAATTTACCACAATTTCAGTGATT